>VZRZ01003082.1:15198-96750 GCA_013398175.1 Climacteris rufus
GGGCAGAGCCCCCTGGAGCAGGGCAGGGCAGAACCCCCTGAAGCAGGGCAGGGCAGAGCTCCCTGGAGCAGAGCAGGGCAGAGCCCCCTGGAGCAGGGCAGAGCCCTCTGGAGCAGGGCAGAGCCCCCTGGAGCAGGGCAGGGCAGAGCTCCCTGGAGCAGAGCAGAGCTCCCTGGAGCAGGACAGAGCCCCCTGGAGCAGGGCAGGACAGAGCCCCCTGGAGCAGGGCAGGACAGAGCCCCCTGGAGCAGGGCAGGACAGAGCCCCCTGGAGCAGGGCAGGACAGAGCCCCCTGGAGCAGAGCAGGGCAGAACAGAGCTCCCTGCCATCCCTGGCAGCGCTGTCCCAGCCCGTGGGGGCTCAGGGACCATCTGTTCCCCGCTGACCTCTTTAGGCAGGCCTGGAGCAGACGGAAAAGTGCTGTCACTTCAGCCCTCCTGGGGTCATCTGTCACTGCCCCTCTTCCCACCGAGAATCCAAACTCATATATCCTCTTGTGCATTAATGAAGCCCTAAAGGTTGATTTGTTGTTGCTTTTTATACACACGATCCTCATACTTTTCTGGCCTTTCTCAATTTGTCCCCGTGTGTTTGTGCTGGTTTTTTTCAGATTCCTTCTTATTTATTTGACCTAGTTTTGCATGCTGCTTTCTTTTTTTGAGGTGATTGGAGAGCTTGTAATTAGGGACCAGCTTGACTCTTCTTGATTAATGACTGAGCCTGATATCAAGGGAACAAAGCTGGCACTTTAACAGTCACACCAGCTCCTTGCCTTCACCCATATTTACTCTGGAAAGGTCACAGAACTGGGCTGGGTAAAGATGAAGCAGGAAACAAAATTAGCAATAGGCAAATACAGAATTTGATTTTATCTGTTCTAGCACTTGTGCAAACGATGTTCTGGTGACCTCTTGCTTTATGTAGTGTTCCTCCTATACATGTGTAGTGTTCCTCCTATACATGTGGGCATTTGCATTGTTGTTTAGATTCTTGGGGATTTCCAAGAAACAACCCCTGTCTCTTCTATGGGACAGTATTTCAGTTGTCCTGAAGGAATCAAACCTGCCTTTCCAGAGTTTGCTGCTCTTTTTTTAATGTTAATTTTTCATCCCATTTCATCACCACCCTTCAAGCTGTTTTCTGCCTGCATGATTTCAGCCACTTCTTTCTTAGAATCAGATCTTCGAGAACTTGCTAAGTATTCATTTTCTACCTTTCTGTCTGAAACTGTTTGATACCAGATTTTGAGAACTTGTGAGAACTTAGTGTCTCATGTCTGTGCTGTGCAGGCCCCCTATTACCTGTTATCACCTGTGACAATGCATGGATGTATTAATTCCTTCCAAAAAGCCTCCACAGCCTGCTTTGCTAGCCTGCATTTGCATGATTATTTGCCAGTTCCTTTTACAATTCTGGTTTAAAGATTTTCTTTTTTTTTTTCCCTTTTTTTTCCTTTCTTTTCCTTTTTTTTCCTTTTCCTTTCATCATCACTGTTAGGAAAAATGCCTGTGCAGGAAAGCACAATGGCTGTTGTATGGTGAGGAAAGTCAAAACCAGAACAATACTCGAGCAGTTGTGTATAAGTTGTAGGATTTCTGTCAGTAAGAGCAACTTCCACAACTGTCAAGGGAGGTTATTCCAGCATAAAGTAGGATTTAAGGTACAAGAGGTCTTCTGGAATTAAAATATGGTGGCTAAACCAGACAAAGATTAAGAATGTTGTGCTGAAGAAGCAGTTTTCCTGTGTTATTAACTAAACCTTCAACATCTTCCATATACAACAAAAATAATGATGTTGTTGAGGTTTGGAGCAGTGTGGCATAGGATGGTAAGAGAGATGGGTCTCTGTTTTGCCCTCAGCTATTGCAGGAACACACTGTGTGGGTAATAATACAAATAGACTGTACCTGAAGGTTGTTAAAGAACACAACATTCCCAAAAGGTATTTTGCAAAACGCTGTCAGAATGTCCCATCAGCACTCATTCAATACCAGCTGTGGCTTCAGCAATCCAGTACCTGATGCCAGCTAGAAAACTCAAGTTCTTACTGAACTTAAAACAGAAATCAGCCTAGAATTGTTCATTTTTTAAAGGGATTAATAAACCTGTCTGCAGCAGAGCAGAGCCCCAGTGCTCTGGTTGTTGTGGCCGTGCCCTGCAGCTCCCCTTGCCTGCCCGTTCCAGGAGAGCTCTCAGGCACTTGTGCTTTACAGATAACCTGGGTTTGGGCTGGGCTTTCCTAAGCTGTTTGCAATCTGTGAAAACACCACTTCGTTCTGTAGTAAAACTCTTTGCTCATAAAAATGCCTCACGATTCAGATCCGTGTGTGAGAAGAAGGCAAACTCCTCCAGGGATATTCTGAGGCACTGCTGCTTCAGAACAGGAGCTTTGTATTCATCAATGTTTTAGTGTATTTCCTGTAATAAAGATTAAATTGTCGCTCAGGAAGTAAAGCTGCAACACATGCCTTTGACAACGTAATCAAACTTTATATAGCCATGGTTTTATTGTTTTCCTTTTGTTTTGCTCTTAGATGACTAATTTCTGCCTAAAAGTGACAGCACGAGTTGCCATCTGAGAGGCCGCTTGGAGCTTTATTTCTATTTTAGGCCTATTTAAAGCACATGTATTCAGAAGTGTTATTATGTAAATCAGTTTTGAAAATGGAACTCCATTAAAAATTATAGTATCATTTTCTGAGCTAATCCGAGGCTATTTTAATCTCAGAAATGAAAAAAATAACCCCACAACCAAACCCCAGGTTTTTGTGAGGAGTGGCACTCCTACTTCTAATGTTGTAATTGGTGTGATAACGTGGTAATAAAATACAGTGTATTTTTAATGGAGCAAAGTGTTTGCTCTTCTTTGATTTGGAAAACCCCCTGACATGGTGCATTGCCTGGAAACAAAGGTTGGTAGTGGAGTCCAGTGTAAGGAATGAGACTTTGGCAGTGGTGGAAGTTGATCCCCAGGGTTCAACACTTTTAAGGTTTGGCTGGACCAAGAAATATTGGACCAGAGGATCCTTGAGATCCCTTTCAATCTAGTATTCTGTGGAAGAAACTTGATATAAATAAAGAGGCCTGACAGAGTTGGATAATATGTACTTTCATAGCTTAAAGAAAACTCTGCATGTTAAACAAAGTGGTGGTGGTGGTTTGTTTTTGTGGGGTATTTTTTTGTTTCTGTCTTTAAATACTGCTCTGAGTATTGAAGGGGATTAAATGTAATTGTGGTGTTCTGGAATTGCTGTAATGCTGTGGGGTTTCTTAAGTACCAGCAAGAGGAAACCAGAAAGTTTCTCATTTTACATGGACTTGTTTCATTCACCTGCTTTCAGAAAGCAGAGCAGGCTGGAGTTCCTGTGGCAATAGTCTGCCAGCTTGGGAGAGTTCACTGAACAGGGCTTTGTGCAGTCTGCTGTGACTTGGGTAGGGAGCACTGGAAATGAAGGACTGGATGTTGTTTCTTTGTAGTTCCTGAGATCCTGGGGACTTCTGTTCTTCTCCGAGCTAACAGGAATGAAAGCAAATCTGGTACGGTTTCAACTCCGTTTCTTTTGGTAACCTGAGGCGTCACTGGAAGCAGCCATTTAAAAGTACAGTTTTAAGTACCTTTTCCTTAAGTGCAATTTATCTGTGATTCCTAAGAGGAAGGGTTCCTCAACCCTCAGTTTACAGTGCAGGATTTAAAAGTGGCCCTTTGGAACTGGGGTAAGCCGAGCAGTGGTGCAGGTGGTGAATTTTTGGCCATGCCAGAAAATGATCCAATATTTAAAATACACCATTTCATCTGTCTGGAGCTCCAGTAGTGCCCCAAGCTCTCCCAGATGTGCCCAACCTCTGGCTGCTGTTCCAGACCCTGGGTCTTGCCATATCTCTCACTTCTGTAAATAGTTTGGGTGCTGTAAAGTCTCCTAAAAAGGCACTAACACCTAAGTTCAGACCTGTGAATTGCTTGCTGTAATGTTTATAGATTGGGGTGACACAAGGAAAAGGAATCTGCTTTTAATTTAGTCTGCAGCTCCCTGCAGGATCTGTGTAAGCATTAAAAAATCTGCAGTGGCCAGATCAGTATTTTCAGGCAAGTGAAAAAGCCAAAAACCAAAACACCCTTCAGCAACCAAAATATCAAGCAACAACAACAACAAAAAGGCTACAATGTTCCTTTTTTATAACAAAAGGAAACTATGTAGGAAAATGCAAACTGGTTAAAAAGCAAAATGTTTCATGGGGAATGTTTGAAGACACAATGTGCAAAATCTGAAGCGTGGTTGTGTCTCCCTTAGGTAAAGAGCAGACACACACATTGTGACCAAAAAAATAAAATTTGTGACTAAAACCCCTCTTTTTTAACAACAAAAAATCCAAACAAAGTAAAGGGGAAAGGGGGGGTTGCAGGCTTTGGCAAGTTAAATGTAAAGCAGTAGCAAATTAGGCTAAAAGTGGTCTTGAGGAGTAATTGGAAGACATTGAATCTAATAATAGTGATAGTAATGGCTTCAGCCCATCAGAAACAGCCCTCTCAGATGATCTGTAAGGCTGATAAATGATCAGGACCTGGAGAGCTGTCAAGGAAGATAAAGTACTTAGAGAGAAGTAAATGAATTATTTGCATTGGTATTTATGGAAAAGGCTGTTGGGGAGGGTCATTGCTATAACCATTTATTACAGTGATGGACGTAGAAAGGAGAGATAGGAAGATTTCAAATACATTTTCTTCTTGATTTGGGATGATTCAGGTTAATTTTTAATGAAGATGGTACTGGAACAGTCTTGTTTTGCATTAATGCAGATTCTTCAGCTAGAATTTATAGGATGAACACAAAATATGATTATTGGAATTCATCTGGGCCTTGGTTTACAACTCTTGAGAACAAAAGTGATGCATATGGGAAATTAATGCAGCATGTGTTTGATCAAAAAGAGAAAAACACTTGCAAAATAATGTACTGGCTCATGATCTTCAAGGTATATTGTGAATCACAGCTGCTGAAAGCCAGCAGAACTTGCATTAATTACTTGGGTTTGTTCTTTTTTTTTATCAGTTTTAAACTTTATTTTCCAAGAATATGCTAATATTAAGTATTTCTTATGAGTGATTGTGGAAAGAGGCTTCAAATAAAACCTGTCCTTTCTGAATTTCCACTGCCTACTATTTTATTTGGTGTGAATTTCAATTTTGGAACATCTCTTATTTAGTGCTTTTATTGCAGCATTAGAAGCAGCCTTTTTTACGTGTGAGATGTAGAAAGTTAAAATACAAGTCTGAATTATTTACCTTCCTAGAGAACCTTCATGTTATTGAAAAAGTCTTCCCAACCTTTGTTCTTCTCAGGGAGAAAGAACAAGAAACACAAGAAGAGGAACATTTGATGGAAGAAAAGAAAAAGAAAAAGCAGGAAGAAAAGAAAAAGAAGGAAGGTGCTCAGAAAAAGGTTTGTTGTGAATGGTCCCTGTGGGTACTGATGCTGCAGCTTCACTTGTGTGGGTGATGCTGGCACAAGTGGCCGTGCCCATCATTCCCACTGCCCTGAGAGAGGCTGTGCTCACCAAATCGCTGCCAAAGCAGTTGTGCCAGGGCTCTGGCACTCCCCATGCCCCTGGCTCATTGCTCAGCCCCAGGTAACTGCACCAGTCCCAGGGCTGCAGGGACTCTGGCATCCCAGGCCACAGCTCATTTTCCCTGCTGGGCATTCTCCTGCCTCCTTTTCTGGCTTGCATAATTAGTTATAATTTGAAATAGGAATTGATCATTATCTTTTTCAGTGGAAAAGTTAGGCCTCATAAAAAAACGGGTGGATTCCAAGCAGCTGAAAAAGAGACAGTCTTTGTGAAAGCTGATAGTGCATGTGGATTCAAAGGGATACTGGACAAAGCCATAGCAGTTAAATCTGAGTGTTCAAGGTTCATGGACATACTGTGGGTTCAGGAGAGGGAAGGCTGGGTGGGTAGATGGGGCTGCTGCCATCTCTTGTCATGCTTTACACTGTCCCCTTGGCATCTGCTTTTGCCTTCAGTCAGACAGAGGTTGCCATTCTCACATTCCTAATACATGTAGGTAAATTAACATTCTCCAGTCCTTGACTGGAACTAATGCCTGGCTTATGTAAGCAATTCCTGCAAAAAGTTAGGCCTGCAGCCCTATGATTGTTAGGTATGGTTTTCAGTATTGACAAGTAGTTGATTTGTTTTGTTCTTTTCTTCTTTCAGGCTGCTGAACAAAAAACCAAAGGTAAATTCATGTTTATTCTTTGTGAACCATTTGATATTATTTTTATAAGCTTGTTTAAAAAATGTGCTTGTACTTTTTATTCTTTGTGTCTGTTTAAAGTGGAGAGTAAATCTTACTAGGGTAGTGATGTTCCTAAAGTTTTGTTGGGATTCTCAGCATAAGCTTTGGCTTATCTTGCTGGGGATTCTATGGCAGCCTTTTGACAAGAATATATGGGCTAATTTTCTGTGAACCATAACACAGCATATGTCATCTCTTGTGTCAAGACAGATGTAGTTTTCCATTTAGTTGTTCGTAGTTATTTATCTGTTTCAAAGACAAGTAATTGCCCCTCTCCCCCTGCACAATTCAACTCAATTTGATGTGTAAACTCAGTTCACTGAACTTAGGAGGAACTATTTTCCCTGCTGCCACCACTGCCTGTTTTTCTTTCTCTGTGGGTTTTCTGGGAGGGGAGTGGAGCTGGTTTGCAGCAGGCTCAGGAAGCAGCAGAGGCAAGGAATGCCTTCCCCTTGGGGGCAGTGGCTCCCAGGTTCCCTGGGAGAAAACTTAATGGAGCTGTCACCTGAAAAAAGGTGAGGAAGAGAAGCAAGGTAATGTTTGTCTTCTGCAGCTGATGGCTCACAGATCTTTTTATCCAGTCTGGCCTTTGATTTGAACAGTTCTGAACCAGTCCAAATACTCTGTTATTTATTGGTGGGTAATTAGGTGACAGACAGGCAAATGCAGCTTCCCACATTCCCAAAGACTGAGAATTAGAGAAGAGCCAAGCCTAACATAAGGGGTTGACAAAACAACTTATGTTTCAAACACTTTTTATGATTTATACAGCAGAAATTAAGTATTGCTTCAGTAATATGAATTCAGAAAAATGAAGTCCTAACTGCATGATGAAGACATTGTAACAGTAATTTATTGAATCTCTGTCCTTTTCTTTCCAAGTTTTTCCAATGCAGAAAGTGTGAAGTCAGAAAGTTTAATTTGAATTCTGTTGCATCTGCCCTGTGAGATCTCATGTAGTTTGGCTTTCAGGAGAAGGGAGCAGAAGTAGCTGAGTCCCACCAAATCTTGGGTACATAAAATACTTTGGAATATAAGAGAGTAATTTCTATCTCAATGGAATATTGCTGTTTTCACAGTATTGCTTGTTTTGTTCTCTGTATCAGCTCATTTCTGTGTGAAAAGGTTTCACTGTTCTATAATGAATTATAATGACTTTTTAATATCACAGTTCAGCAGCAGATGTTTTTGCTGTCAGAGTAACTAAATTCATTTTCACGTGTTAATGCAGTGGCTCTTCATTTCTGTTACTAGTGAGACACAGAGCCTTCTGCTTTTCCTCTGTGGGATGTTACTATTTCTGTCTTTGTTGTGACAGCTTTGCTTTTAATTGCTTCAAACTGCCAAGTTTAAGTTTTTAGTTATTAACTTCAGTTCTTCAGGTGTGCTTGTGAGTTCGTTTCATTCAAATTTAGGGACTGCATTTCTCCATCTGTTGGATTTTTTTGGTTCACTATTCATGTATTTAAGCATCTTCTAATCTGCTGCTATAAAATATGAATCAGGAAGAAGACAACAGTGAATAAAGGTTAGACATTAATCATCTTTAGCATTTATTATTTCATCTGTCAGAAGCAGTGATGGACCTTTTTGTAGTTCAGCATTGTTGTAAGGGGTGACCTGTCCTACAGAGAACCCAAACCTCCTGTTCATGCTCAGGGCAAGGGCCAGGGGTTATTTACAGTCCTGTAAATGACCCTTCTTTGAATTTCCTTTATACTCATTGCTTTTAAGGTTGCTCTGTGGAAATATTTTATGTATGGTTCCTTCCATTTATCTTTAGGAGGGAAGTGCATGAGTTTATGATAGGTAGCAGGAATTTCTTCAAATATAGAAAATATTAATAAAAATTAATGAGAGGAAAAATTACCTGAACTTTTTTCCTAGAATATTCAAAGTTGACTGTAAACTTTATTGCAGTGCTGCACCAAGTGCTTTATTTGGATACATTTTCAAGGTTGAATGACAAATGCTACTAGAACTAAAAAGCAACACAGGGATTATCATTGAATTCACTTAATTTATTTCCTATCTGGGACACAGCAATGAAATGAGTTGTGAAGACAGGATGACACAGTTAAACTGAGTGAGTGGACTGCAGCAGGTAACACATGCCAATGGGCAGGATGTATCAAATCAGAGATTAAAACTGGACTCGAACTGAACATTCTGCAAAATGTAGATTTTGGTAGGTGTGATCTTTATAAATGTGACTTAATGTAGCTGCTTGTGGTAACTTAAAAAAAATTGCTTCATTTTATTTGTGTGTCACTGAGTTCTGCAACGGGGTTGCCATGGCAGTGAGAGGTGCTTGCAGCAGTTGGGTCCTGTTGGAGAAAAAGAAATCATACAAGTGCAGATGGGAGCTGGAAGGGCTTTTCAGTTTGTTTTTGAGCTGATTGGGGCAGGCTGTTTGTGCAGTTCCTTGTTTGCTCTCAGTGTTTGTGAAGGAGAAGGCACTTGGGTGAAGTGGGTGGGAAGGGCCGAGCCGTGGGGTTGAGAGGGAGGGAGGGTTTGACCTTCTGTGCTAGAAGCCTCTGCTGTGATCAAGGTGCTTTTTAGATCTTTTTAATTAATAGTAAGTTTCTCATGGATTTCTGTAGCACAGAGGAAGGTGTGGAGTTGCTGTCCTGGCTCACAATGGACTCTGTGCTCGGAGCTGCTCTGGGCTGTTGTGTGTTCAGCCCTGGTGAGGCCTCAGGAAAGAGAAGCAAAGTAAGAGGAAGGAGGTTTCCTGTGGGGGTGTGTTTGTGGTGTGTTGTCAGTTCAGTCTTGCTCTGAGGCCCCAGCCCCAGCTGAATGTTTCCATTTGTGATGTGGAGCACAAACCCCTTCCAAAATAAACACACATTTCCACCCAGAGGGGAAAGGTATGTGGCTGCTGCTGGAGTCCAGGGTAGGAAGTGCTCCCTCACACAGCTCTTGCATCTACTGAAACAACTTAACTTATTTTTTCTGTTTAAACAACAATCCAACCCTTTAGGTCTTCTCTACACAACAGCTCCTTGAGTTTCTATTTTTTTTTTTATCCTGCAACATTATTTGCCCAAGTATTTTTGTGGGGCTGAATATTTCATAAATACCCTGTTGGCAACAATTCTACAGAATGTGTGAAAGGAAGAAAGATTGGAGGGCTGATAAGGAGCTGGAATGTTTCTCATTTACTTGAAAACAAATGAAAGTAGTCTTCCTGTTCTGCTGGAGAGGAGCACTGCAGAATTAGATGAGGTGGGAAATGAGCAGGTTTTTATTGCACATTCACATTACTGTTCTTTTATGGTAATTTTTTTTTGAGAACAGGACTATTGAGCACAGGCTATTAGTGCTTATTTTACATGTGTAAACTCTTGCCAGTTTGTATGCACTTGATAAAGAAACTTTGTGTATAAAGGCTTCTGTAATGAAAATATTCACCTGTGACTACCAGGGATGAGTTCTGTTCTGTATGGTAAAGGGTCACTAGGAGGGAAATGGCTGTTATTTAATAACTACAGGGGACTTTCAGGGAGCTGTGCTTGTGATAAGCACTGTCAGGTCACTGTGCCTTGCTGCCTGCTTCTCCTGTAGCCATCCTCCTGCAGGTTTAGTCAGCACACAGGTGCTCAGTTCCTTGCCTGCCTCCCATCCACCCCAGCTGAATGCATTTGTCTAAAGCAAAGGTGAAGTGCTCATATAAAATAGCTTCAGTGGCTTGGAACTCAAACATCCACCAGGGATTTGGAAGGCAAAGTATCCATCCAATTCCCCAGCATTATCTGCTGTACAGGTAAGTGTTGAATCTGCAAACAGAGAAGTAAAAACTGTTAAGTCTATACCACAGTTAGTCCAACTTAGAAAATATTTTGGTAAATATTTTGTTTAGAAATGCTAACTGGAAAATATTTTTATCCCTTTACCGTAAAGCAGAGATGGTCTCTGCCTCTTGGACCTCCATGCTCCTTGTGGCTCTGTCTTTGGCATGTCCATGGCATGGGACCAGGAAGGGAGAGGTGGGCTTGGCTTTCCAAGGGGAAAATGGGAACTTCAGCTCCCTGCCTGTGGGGTGATGAAGCAGGATTGCAGAAGCTGCAGTGGCTGCAGTAATCCTGGGCTTCAGCAGCCTGCCCAGCACTGCCCAGCCTCTGTTCAGGTGCTGCAGGGCATCCTGGGCTGAGCATCATTCCCTTCCACCCCTGCCCTCCCCCAGGCTGTCTGTGCCTTGGGACTCCTCACTGTGGGATGACTTTAATATGCAACTTGCAGAGCCAAGGAGGTTGTCTGCACACTGGGACATTTTTCTACCAAGATTTACACTTTAATACATTTTGTTTTGGGGGACTTAACAGAAAGCATTTAGCAGTATGTGGTAGCTTGGTAAACCACTGTGGTATCACAAATGTTGGCATGCTTTCTTCAGGTTATATGTAAATTTTGCAGAGCATTTTTTATCCCACAAGCAGTATATTTTACCTGGAGAAACATGGTCAGCTGTGATATAAAGGGATTTAAAAGGGAAAAGGTTTGATTAAAATATCTGAGATCCCATCCCTGGGCTACCATTTTTGTTTGGATAACAGGAGTAGTAGAATACCAGTTTTCAAAGGCAGGTTATTTTCATTTTCAAATCAGCCATGTAGATTGTTGCATGTTTTTGAGTTGATTCTTTGCTTACCCTGCCCAAATGGGCTGTTAGAATGTTCTCTGCTTGTGCTCCTGTGTGTGTGAATCACCTTCCTGTAACCTCCATTCTGCTCATGGAAAAGCAGGTTGTGCATGTTGATATTGTGCTCCTTCTGGCTGTGGTAGAAGTTACTGATGCTTAGAGTTAGTTCTACAGGAAACAAGGGAAAATGAAACGTTTTACAGAATGACATCAATACTTTAAGTAGAATTATGACAGCGTGTAACACAATCAGTCTTTTTTTAAAAAGAAAAGTCTTGAGTTTTTCTGGTTTGTGTCACATTATTGTAGGAACCAGCAGAGGCTTTTTCCTTAAGATTAGAAAATGTGTTCCAGCCTACAAATCAGGTATGATTTACAACAGATTTACAACCTCTGACTCATTTGAGTATTTATAGCTTATGCTTGAATATCTGCCTCTGTCATCTTGTTAGTTAAGTGCTGTGTTTGTACTGAACTGCTGCACATTGTAGTGACAAAATGTGCCATAAATCATCATTGCAGGAGGAGGGGGAGCACTGCAATAAGTTCTTCAATTAGATCTTAATATGCAGTCACTTGATAACTTAATGATAACCTGTGGCCATACATTAATGCTTTATAACACAAAAATGTTTTCTTTTTGATAAACGTTATCATGGGGGTGTTCTGCTGTTATAAGTATCTTTAAACAAACATGAATTTGTTCATAAAAACGACTGAGATATCACTTCTCTGATAGAGGAGTAATTACCATTTTACAGCCTGCAAAGAATGGAGGTAATTTTTGAGTCCAGTACTGGGAGAAAAGGAGTAGAAAATGGAAAAATATTAGAGCAGACAGGAGGAGCAATTTGCATAGTCAAGGAGACAAAGAAGAAGGATGAGCTGGGAGGGTTGGAGTTAACTAGTACAGAAAAAAACTTTGGTTTCCTGCCTGCTTTTTCTCAAGTGGGCTGGCTGTGACAGGCAGTACTTCAGTGGTATTTAGCAGTCTTTTTGCTCTCACAAGTGTAGGCAACATTAGGAGCATCTTCAACATTGCCATTATGAAGTGAAGGAGAAAAATGTAATGAGTAAATGTACAAATAATCTTTGGTAAACTCTGGGGTTGTGGCACTTTCTGTGTTGGTCTGGCTGGTGTGCCAGTCAGAGGTGCCTAATTAGAGATTTGCACTGAGAATTGGTATCTTTTTGCAGGAGAGAGGGTTGGTCAGGGCTGGACACCCTGAGCCCTGCAAGCAAGGACTGACAGCTCTGGAAGGTTTGAGTCTGTGTAGCTCCTGTGGAGCTGTAGACTCTGGAGCTCACAAAGAAATGCTCTTTTCAGACCACAAGGCACCAAAGCAATCAGTACAGGTTTTGGGGGAAACCATTTGTCTCTTAAAGAAAAACAAACACAAAACTGAAGGGTTATTTGAAAATAAAAGAGGAACCATGAGATATATTCTTCTTAATGTGCTCCAGTCCTGAGCTGGATTTACAGGACAGCTGCCCCTGCAGAGGTGCTTCAGTGTCTTTGCCTGGACTTGCTGTTGCTTTGCTCCAGTAAAGCACTTCCAGTCCTGGTCAATGTCCTTGTGAGCTTTGCAGGTCCTTCATCTGGGAATAGAAAAGTAGGTGAGAGCTCAGGTAGACACCCCTACTGCTCCTCATGTAGTTTTTATTCTCCTTAGGTATGGTCTGTTGTAGTTTGCTGTCCTGCAAATTTAAGCATATAATTGCTTATAATTGTTTTTAAGCATATAAGTGCTAATAGTATAAACACAGGCAGAATACTGCTCTGCTCTTCCACAGACTTTCTCTTTTCTCAGTTCCCTCAGTTAGGAATGACCTGGGTTTATCAGACTGAGGATGGCAACAACCTGACCTGTGTATAGTTAGTTTTAAAACTAGATGGAAATGGGAGCTTTCTAACACTAGACACAGTTGATTAAAAACATTTTTGAAATGCTCTGGATGTTGTGAGGGTTGATACCATGTTATCTGCAACATCAGATTCCTCTTTGCATTGTCCATTGTCAAATACATTTCAAATCTAGGATATTATCTCTCCAAGAATACTCTGTGAAGAGAGAGTAAGCACAGATTAGGTTGCACCAGCTTGGCTTTTCCCCTCTAGACCTAAATGTCAGGATGCCCCTTGGTGGGAAGTGCTCTCAGATAAATCCTGATTTGCTTTCTGAGCAACAAAGCTGCCAGTACAATTGTTGACAACTGGATATTCCAGAAGATAAATTTTAACAGAGCTACACAATGATAATGGTGTGGGTTGTGATCAAACTGCACACAGGGTTATGGGCATTTCTCTGCCCACAGTTGGTGCTGTGCTGCTGTTCCCAGTGCAGTGTGTGGAGCATGTGGGCTGTGAAATGGTCAAACTGCTGCACTTTTGGCATCTCAACAGCTCAGGCTTTGGCAAATATTCTGTTCTTCTGTCACTCTGGCTATAAAATAACTGTTTTCCAATTATAAGTGGAATGTTGTCTGATAGTTGCTGTCCATCAGAGCATATATGCCCCAGTATTTCCTTTGTCACGTGCCACTTTTGTATCTGCTGATAGCACCACACACCCATCCCACAGCTCTTCACTCTCTTACCCACCCAGCAGAGTCTGAGATTTGTTTCCTTGGAGGTGACTTTATAGCACAGTTCATTAGTGTGTTCTTCCCTTTATTTTCTGAACTAAAGTCTGTTGTTCACTTTTATTCTTCTTTTGATGAAACACATCCATGAAGGCAGTTCCTCCTCTGCCCTGAGGCCTGGCTCATGTAGGTTTTCATGGAGAAGGCAGCTAACAGTTTCCCGTGAAAAAATGACCTATCACCTTTGATTTATCTGCAGCGTGCTGACCACTTTCCATTATTAGATTATCATCTTGCTACCTGGAGGAGGCTTGTAGTGCATATAAATATAATGTTGATAAGATCTGCAGACTGTGAGCTGGAAGAGAGGTTCATCAGGAAATGTATTAGCTCACTTTGGTAATGATTGTTTTGAGATACATGCTGGGTTTCTAAGGTTACCTGATCCCTTCCTTGGGAAGGATGAAATCCACTTTGAACTGTAACACAGCTCCTGGAATAGTTACTGTACACATGCTGGAGAGGGTTGTCTTGGGAAAAGGAAGGGAATGAAAACGTGTTTTTGATTCTTTAACACTGTGTGTGAAGCATTTGGCCTGGGGGACCTTGTGTTCTCCTGTTGACTATCTGGTGTTGACATTCCTCTACTCTGAGAACCCAGGCTGCCTCTTGGCTTCCCTGTGTTTTGCTAGATTATTTTAATGTTTTTCCTGAGTTGTTAAAGGTGTTAGCCCATACTTTACAAATCCTACAGGACTACTTAAAGTGTCTGTTTAGCCAGCTCACGCTCTGGTAAGCGCTCCAAAGCCCCTGCTCAGGTGTGCATCGTGCACCTCATCCTGCAGGTTATTCCTGAACTGGTTCAGGCAGTGCAGAGGGCATCAGCATCCAGAGAGGAGGTGATTTTCCCTGCAGGCACCCTGCCCTTGTGGGGTGGCAGCAGTGGCTCATGCTGAGCTGTTGTGTGGGACCTGTGTTTAACAGCACCACTGAGTGCCTGGGACACTCCTCAGCTGCCCCAGCCTGGCAGCCACTGTTATTACTGCTGGCCCAAGGGGAACAGCTGAACTCAGTGTGATTCAGGCTCCTCATGGCCTCTTCCCATGTTAACAGGAGTAGTTCTCTGCCTTATCATAGCCCCTGAAGATCTGTCCTCCTGTTTTCAGGATGCTCTTAACATTTCGGGCATAACTTCCGATCTGGCTGCTGTTGCCGTGTTTTTTTAATCAGTTTTTATGCAGCCAGGCTTTGCACCTTTCCAAGGCCAGACAGGCTCTCATGAACTTTTCCTTTGCAGCACATGAGTTACTAAGCTACAGAACTGATGATTCTTCAACTCCATTAAAAATTCAAATGCCACACTGAGGTCTAACTATCACAGGACTGGATATATCCCTTTAGATGGGCTTAAAGGGACTGTCTCAACCCTCTCTCCACTCAGACAGGCCCAACAGATGTCTTGAAAGATGTTTTGATTATTGTTGGAAAGTCATTTTCATGTTCAGCCTGAACAGTCTTTGCTATAATTTAGGCCCCTTCTTTGCTGGCTTCTTTGCCCAGAATGTGGGGAGCTGATCTTCCCCTCCTCTGCAGAGGCCTTTTTGTGTGGCTTGTTTTTTACTTAACAGCTTTTTCTTGTGCTGGTGTTTTCAAGCTGTTCTTCAAAGCATAATAAGTTATGTTTCCCATCTTTGGATGTCCTTCCAGTTAGTGCAGAATTATTTTTTAAATGCAGTGTCTGTATGTTGTGGTTTAACCCCGGGTGGGAGCTGAGCCCCTTGCTCACTCCCCCTTGGCAGGATGTGGAAAGAATTGGAGGAGTAAAAGTGAGAAAACTTGTGGGTTGAGATAAGGACAGTTTAACAGGTAAAGCAAAATCACACACACAGGCAAAGCCAAACAAGGAGTTCATTCCCCACTTCCCATGGCAGGCAGGTGTTCAGCTGTTCCCAGGACAGCAGGGCTCAGTCACAGGTAACAGTGACCTGGGGAGACAAACACCAGCACTCCAAACATCCCCATCTTCCTCCTTCTCCCCCTGCTTTATGTGCTGATCACGATACCATCTGGTGTGGAATATTCCCTTGGGCTGGCTGGGGTCAGCTGTCCTGGCTGTGTCCCCTCCCAGCTCCTCGTGTCCCCCCAGCCTCCTGGCTGCTGCTGTGGGGTGAGGAGCAGGAGAGGCTTTGTCTCTCTGAGAGCACTGCTCAGCAATAGCAAAAACACCCTGGGTTATCAGGTCACATCCAAACCACAGCCCCAAAGCAGCTACTGTAAGAAAATTAACCCTGTCCCAGCCAAAACCAGCACACTGTGATTGCAGAATTGTTAAGCAGTCTCTGAGTTGATCTGTGGAACAAAAACCTACTGCTGTTTGCAAATAAAACCTAAGGCTTGTTTATTTTCTGTGCCTTTCAGGCTCCCCCCAATGCACAGCTCTGTAATCCAGGCTGTTCCATAGCAATGCTGCTGCTAATTCTTCTCCTTCAGTTATTTATCCCTGAACTCAGCTTGTTTTAAGAAGCTCCCAAGTTTTGGATCCCTTCTTTAATTCTGTAAGCACCTCAATTTGATAATGTGCAGTTTCTTCCTCACACACTCCCCATTTCTCCTGTTTAGCCATTTTCCCTCTGAAATATACATTTAAATATATTCCTTGCTTTAGTTTCCCAGTTGTTCCACTGCAGTTGGCCTGATTGACGAAGCATGAGAACCCTTCCTGGGGGTGCTGGGGGTCTCAGGCTGTCCTGTCCTGCACTGCCACTTCTTTCCTGTGTACAAATGAGCACCTGGCACCTGAGGAGTGACTCTTGTCTCAACAGGAGGAAGTCTTCAGAGGGAAACAGGAAGAAAACAATGTGTTCAGTGCCACTTTCAGACACAGGCTCCATCATAATTCATATCTTGCTAAAGCTTCCATATCTTGCTGCCAGTTTGCAATAGTAATAATTTAAATTTTTTTCTCTGTTGTATAGTTACTTCTAATAACTTCTCATATTTCTAATCTTGTCCAGTGGTCACTGAGAAATCAAATGAGAGGTCATCTTCAGCCCGCTCAGTTGTTCAGCTCTTCCTTCCCAGAAAAGATCCGTGGAAGATTTTGTGATTTGGTGCCTTCTTATGGCTACTAAGATTTTTAAAAAGTCCAATTCCAACTTAGAATCTCTGGCTGATAACTTAGATGCATAGTAACAGTGAATGCTTCAATCCACAATCCCTTTTTACTGATACCTAGGTGGGATGCTGGAGCTCATTTTGTTCCACCCATGGGCTGTCACTCCCTTAACACTCCCTTGCTTTTCATTTGCTAGAGATACAGGAATGTTTGAATCCTTATTTACCCTGTCCTTTTCGAGGGAGTGCTGCCTTGGCTGTGGATGCTGGGCTGCTGCTGGGGCTGCCATCACTGTTGTCCTGTGGCAGTGGCAGCCCTGGCTGCTCCCTCTGCTGTCACCAGCTGCCTGCTCAGCACACACACAGCTGCTTGCTGAAATCTGAAGGAATTGCTGAAAAAATGATCAGAGTTTGATAGGACCCGTTTTTGCCTGCAGTGTCTTGGTGAGTGTAGGAGGAGCTGAAGGCAGGGTCGTGGGGGCAGCACTAACACCATCAGCTGGCAGTTCTCACTTTTTATTTACAGGAGCAGCTGGGAGCATCTTAGATTTGTCTCCCAGCTGCCTGTCCTACCCTAATGTGCAACAATCTACTTTAAAA
Organism: Climacteris rufus; assembly: GCA_013398175.1. NCBI lineage: Eukaryota > Metazoa > Chordata > Aves > Passeriformes > Climacteridae > Climacteris > Climacteris rufus. The sequence continues at coordinate 32,433 of VZRZ01003082.1, forward strand.
ACCGAGCTTAATAATGCATTTTTAGATAGATCTGCAAAGCCATTGAAGAGCTGTCATTTTTGTACCCTGCCTAGGCAGACATGGCATTTTCCTCTTTGTTTGCAATTGGCCTTACTGCAAAGCATTTGCATTTTTTTCTGCAAAAAGCAGAAATTAAACTCTTTGGAAACTGGATACAGTCATTGAAAGTGTGAAAATTTACCCATACAGTGAGGGGAGGTAGAATCTTAGGATGTCACATATTAAACCAAGCTGTATTTCTTCTTAAAATGCTGATGTTACTTCTTTTAGCTAAGTCTAAGAATGTTCCTACAAAGTGACTGTGTGTAATGCATGTGGAGTAATTAGGTATTCCTTCCTAGTGAGGGGAAGACATGTGTCTAAAATAAACTGAGCAGAATTTTTGAATTAAAATGAAGTAATAATATTAAGTTATTATTAGTAATCTTTATTAAAACATCTTTAATTTCTTTTAACATTCATGTAATAGAATCTGATTTACTGGGAGTGGCATTTAATTAATTTAATTCAATTTAGAGAGTTAACTCTATTACATATTAGTACAGAAAATTACCTCTGAACAGTCATTTCTCACTGGTGACATGCAATAAGTTAATTTAGCTGGGAGTTCGTTTGGGTGCATTGTGAGTTCTTGTGAAAGTTGCTATGGTGACAGCCTGATCACGCAGGGCTGTCCCTGGGACAACAGCCCTGCTGCAGACAGGCCATGGATCCTCAGGCCCTGCTCTGTGCAGGGCTCCTGTCCCAGTGTGCTCAACACACAAACTCGCTGCCTGCTGGGGTTGGCTTTGGCTCCATCCTCAGGGAAATGATGGCTCAGTCCCCATCAGAGTTCAGTCTGCTTTCCTTGAGGAAATTCTCCCGAAGAATCTGAATAGGAGAAGGTCTGTGAACTGCTGGAACTGCTTCCTTCATGTTTCTGAATAATTTAAATCCTGTTTTTCATATGTGGCATTAATGCACGATGGCACTGGAGACATAAAAAAATCTGTTCAGCTTAAACTGAATTAATGAAGAGTTTGCTTCAGATTCTGTGTTGAATCTCAAATGAAGAGTTTGCTTCAGACTCTCCAAGCTTGGCTGCCAGGTAAATGAACTCTTAGTTCAAAACAAAAACTTCCAGGAAAGAGGCCCTCATTGGGAAGCTCATTCTAAAAAACACTATTGCATATGAAGTGTCATGTTTAGATTTACAAGGAAATATTAAAAGAACTGAAATGTAATTTTTAAGTTGAGTGTATTTTCACCCTCCCCCCCATTCCAGATCTGTATGCAGACTTAAGCATTCATTTGTTTTCTCTCTAGAGCATGACATTAATTTAATTTATTTAATCTGAATAAGGGACTGGTCTTCATTCTGGGCTTCAAGATTTTCTCAGCTGATCATTTCTGAAGGCAAGAGTGACATTTCCATGTCTTTCTAATGCTAGGAATTACATCCAAAGTAGGATGTAGAACCCCAAAGAGGTTTTTATGATAGAAAGACTGTGAAATTTTATTAGTGCGGTCCCCTAAAGTGAAAATGATGTCCCTATGTGTTTTGTATGTTTTTAAGAACCCGCTTGCTCAAAGCATGGATTCTCAAAGTAATTTTGTGAAATATGAATGAACACATCTTCAGTTATCCTCATAAGGACACAAGATTCTGACATCTAAGGCCAAAATATTTCAGGTTTACCTTTCATTGAGTTGGCTCTGTGCACAGTTTCTCAGGGTGATGCTGCCTGAAACTTGGAATAAATCCACATTGCCCAGGAAGGGGGGGAAGCTGCTCCATGCTGGACACTCTGTTGGCTCTGCTCCGGTTTTTCCTGCTGACTGATTTAAAATGATAGCTCAGATCACTCTACACTATCTTTAGAGCTGTAGTATAAACATATTAAGTCTTCTTTTGAGATAGAATGTGAACTGGAAGGGTTATGCCAAAACTACAGAGGCCTTTCACTGGTTGCCCACAAAATCGTCACTATTTTAGTATTGCACATAAAATATTCATTTGGTGCCATAAATGTCCGTGAGAGGAGGGCTGAGGCTTTGTGTTCACACAGGGCTTTAGTCAGGGTGCCAAGTGTGCCCAGTGCCAGGGTTCCAGCAGCACAGGCAGTGCCAGCAAACATTGCCCTTCCTGTCTCAGCAGCAGCCCTGTCACCTGCAGGCAGTGCCCCCCTGCTCCAGGGCCTGTCTGCAGGGACATCCCAGCAGGGCCAGCCCCAAACTGAAATCACATACCTGCAGCAGCTGAATTGCTGCTTTCCAGGAGAAAAATGTGCTTGTGTGTAGGGATGTGATGTGTCCAGGCTGTTGGCAGTGGCTGTGGGGTGTATCCACACTCTCCAGGCTTGGGGCTCCCTGGACTCTGAGGATGGGCACAGATGCAGGCTGCCTGCACACCCATGTTGGATGTGTCCTGCAACAGGGATCTCTCTGTCCACGTTAAGGTACTGATTTATAAATACACACTGGCAATTTCCAGGCATTCCAGAAAATATCCAGTGAGAGTCCTTACCTTCTGTCCAGCTCAAATGGCAAAGTGGAAAACAAGGATGTACCTGATGTAGCAGGAGTGTTCAGTGTTCCCAGTTGTCCTGGGTGGGATGCCAGACCGACTGTGCCCTGGGACACCCTGAAACTCCACAACATCCACCTTGCATGGACAGACCATGGCTACAGCACAAATTCCAAGTGGGATACAACGTGTGCACTGTGTAGCACTGCTGAGCAAATTTCTGTAGCAGCTACCCAAGATAGCAATAATGGATATATGAAGTACCCAAGCACATCTGTGTGAAACTGGAAGCATTTACACTGGGAGTGACTCTCTTCAAGCCCCAACTGAAGAGTGGGTTCTACCTGTAGGTCCCTCATAGTCAAGGTGTGAAGGAAATTGCAGGCTTGTGTATACAGCAAACCAGTGCATACTGACATTATCCTAATTTTCAGTTTCTTATCAATGTACTATTTACTGGGAATTTCCATAGTTATCTGTTTGTGTGCATGGTTTAACAATTGGGTTTCTGCTGTAAAAAAAACATTTGCTCCTCAGTCTGTGCCTGGAAGTGGTCTGTGGAAAGGAGGAAAAAAAACATCTGGTGTGATGGGCATGATTTGCCATTTGTAAATTTGTTTTTACAAATTTCTTTTGAATATAAAAACTGTGTGTAAAACATTGTCTTTTTATTTGTAATGCACACAGTCAACTTAAAATTGAAGGATTCATTTCCTGGGTCTGCCCAGACCTCTACTGTGGCTCTGTATGAAGTTATTTAATCTGTCATTATATGCTTGAATTTTCCCACTGGTACTTGCAATGATGATAGTGTTGGTTTTGTGTAATTTCACTTTAAGCTGTTTCCTGTCTTCCCTGACTCTTTTATTGTGCAGTTCCTGCCAGGGTTCCATTGCCTGGAGCAGCAGAGGGAGGTGTTGGGGTGAAGGGGAGCACAAGCACATGTCAGTGGTGTGGTCCTTTGCTGTGCTCCTGAGTTGCTGGGCTTGGCTTTGTGAGGCTCTCGTGTCCTCTTGGTGGGATAGAACTTCCTGTGTTTCCCTAGTAGCTTTTTATAAAATTAGTTGGTGCTGTTCAGATGTTTCTAAATCCTCTGGGGTGGAATACAAGGTGTGAATTCTCCACCTGTGAGGAGGCCTGAACACTCTATAGGAAAATCTTACATCAGAAAGCTGAAAATACTCTGCTAGTGTTTCTAAATGCTTGCTGAGAATCCGTCTCTCCATTCAGAGCTGCCCTCTCACTTGAATTTTACAGTGGTAATTTCCTGCACGAGCTAATTCGTCTCAGCAATGACTCTTATCTCCCTCCTGTCCTTCTCAGACAGTTGTTAATGCTGTTGTTTCTTAACGTTATTAATACCAGTGATTAAAAACTTCTAATAGCTTCATTATTTTCCTTTAGAATAGCCAAGTTCTTTTTCTAATGCCAGTGTATTACCCTGCTCTGGAGGTGGGAATTGGGTTTACAGGAGCCTGAATTCCAAGTTAAATGTGTGAGGATGTGCTAAGGGAAATACTCCTGTGCTGAGACGTCAGAGGCTTCAGGACAGAGGTGGCCTAGAGAGCAGCTTCTGGCTGGGTGTGTTCATTTATTTATTTGTTGCTTTACAAGGGGTGAGCATTTGGGCAAGTGTGTGTGGAGAGAGATGCCCGTGGTTGATAGTGGTGTTGGAGTTCCAGGGATCCATAAAGGCTGCACGGTGCAGAGCTCTGACTTGAAAGGAAACAGATGAATTGTCAAGTCCTGAAAGTTCCCATCTGTTCTCAGTGCCTGTCCTGCAGCTCTGTGGGTTGAGCTGTCCCACTGCCCACAGCCCTGGCTCCCAGCTTGGCCTGCTGAGTTTGAGGCCTGATGTGCACGGTCCAATTTGTGCCCATCAGTTCAGCTGATGGCAAACCCCATGTGTGCGCACTCAGAGCCTTCAATAAACATGAGAGAGCTTGGCTTGCAGTGGGACAGCGTCATATTTGCTTTGGATTATCAATCTATTGTTGATGACAACCTATCAACCTAATTAGCTGTACCATTTTTAATGGCACAGCTAATTAATTGTGAATTTAAAATTAAAATTATAATCAGCGCTAACGTGGAGGAAAGCGGTGAGGAAAATACTAAAACTGTTAAAAGTGTAAGTATTCTTCATGTGAAACCAACCTGAATAATGTAGAATGGCATTGAAAAAAACCTTAAAAATACATGTTGAGTCACCCAAAACAGGCTTTGTATCTTTCTCTCAAAAGAAGTATTTGTCACCCTCTCTGCTGACAGTTCTGAAGGAAAAAAATGTAGATGCTGTTCCAGAAAGGGAAACAGAATCTTGTGTCTGAGCTCTGAAGTACTCAAGGATCTCTGTTTTTATTCGGAACTTCTCCTGCTCTGAGGAGAAAAGTTCAATTTGTGAATACAGAGCTGGGCTCTGACCCTTGGCTGCACAGAAATTCTGCCTCAGGCTGGGCTGAGCTGGGCTTACCCAGAGCATTCACCGTGGTGGTGAAGGGATAAAATGTCACTCAGGACTGATACAATTTCAAATTTATATTAATCAAGAACAAAACAGACAGGACCCCAACAAGTGGGGCTGGTGAAGAAAGGCCACATCTGAAACTTGCTTAAAAACCAGCAGAAGCTGGAGGGAGTGCTGTGACCACCAACCTGAGAGAAAAATCTCTTTGTCATGGCTGAGGGAAGAGGGAGAACTGAGTAAGATGGATTTGGAGCTCTGTTTTACATGCAGAGTGGTAGAAAATGTGCTCTAAAGGTTCTTGAGAGGTCATCTATTCCATCCTCTTGCCCTGAGACAAGATCATGAAACCTGTATCATGTCTGCAGATAATCCTTAATCATCCTTATTGTTGAAAATGTAAGTCTAAATCTCCCTGACTGCTATTGAAACCCAGCAAGTCTTGTCTTACTCACTGTGGGGTGAAGCAAAATATTTCCTTCTCTTTCTTAGTATTTTTTTTCTCTCTTTTTTTTTTTTTATTTGTGTAGCCAGTGTCTTCTAAACTGGCTATTCCCTTACCTCTGTCTGCTGTGGTAGTTCCCATTTCCAGATTCCTGTTTCCTTTGTAGCCTTTCCAGGTGGTGCAGCTGCACCTTGAAGAGAGCTGGTCAGCCTTGGGTACAGGCAAGGAAGGCTTTGTGATGCCAGCCTCAAGCACATGGATTGCTCTGAGCCTCATAGCTGGGTGTTTATTCCATTTTACAACCTTTCTGTCTGCTCTTTTGCTCCTCTTTGCTTTGTGATCTGCTAAAACATTTCTGCAGAATTGCTGTGGGGTGACTTGTTTGCTGTTCTGCATTTAATTCCTCCTGCCTAATAACGTGACTTTCCTTATTGAATCGGAGTGGTTTTGTCACATCACTTCTCCAGTTCATCACTGCTGAGCTGTGATCCTGTCACACAGCCATCTGACCACCCCCATCTTCCTTCTCCCATCTTGGTGTCATTTGCAGATTTAATAAGGATATTCTCCAGTCCATCATCCAGCTGTTAACGAAATATTGAACAGCGTAGGCTCGGATCAAGTCCCCATGGAATCTCTTCTGAAACATATTCTGTTTTGACAGCAAGCCATTGATTCTCCCAGAGAACATTTCAACCAATTTTACATTTTGCTCACATTTCCCCAATTTGCTTATGACAATATCAAGTAAGAATGTCATTTCAGCAGCCATTACATAGTTAAGATACATGGAGTGAGCTTGGCGGGTGGGAAATGTGAGCAAACAGACAGAACTTGTTTAAACTGAAGCAGATGATGGGTCTGAGGGGAGGGAGGGACAAATGAGGGTCAGGGTAGGAGTCAGGGGTCAGCTGGGTTTGTGGATACATTGCTTTAGAGTCACAGTGAAGGTGGGTGCTGAATGAAGTCCTCAATGCTTCTCTGTTTCAAACCTCTGCATAAAGGCAGCAGTTAAGAAGGTAAGACCTTGTGTTGTTGAGAAATCCTAATAACTGATTTGGAGGTTTTCCATAAACTTTGCAGCTTCCTGTTAATTCCTCTTCTGACTTCAAATTGCCTGGCAAAAATAAATTCAAGTTCTGTGTAGAAGGTCCGAGTTGGTAGAGGTGAGAAGTCTGTGAGGAGAAGTGGGTTATAGGAGAGATTTTAGGACTGAGATGGTGAACGACTGAGGAAGGAGGAAGGAAACATTGTGAAAGTCGAGAGAAAGAAGTGGAGAGGAAACACCTGGAAGAGGAAGCAGAAGAAGATACACCATGGTCAGGTGGGAGGTCAAATGGAAGGGGGAAATTAAGTTAAACCAGGAAAAGACTTTATAAACTCAGAAAAAGTTCTGAGTATTAGATAAATGATGTCATCAGGAATTGGCACAAAGTCAAGGCATTTCTTTAAATAAATAGTGATAAAGTTCTAAAGCCACAATAATGTGTATTTTTACCTCTATCCCTGAATGTGGGCTTTGATGTCAGACAGCAGCTTCTGGTTACATTATCAAAGCCATTATAGGTACTGTGGAAAACAAATTTGGGGATTATGTTGGCATGAGACTGTAACTTTTATACAGGTTTTTATTTCCACAAATTTGTGATTTGGGGGGAAGGGATGATGCAGACAGAACGCTTCCCATTTTTTGTATAACAACATGAGAAGTCGGTTTTATGCACTCGTGGTGAGCACCTTTGCTGCTGCCAGCAGATGTCACTGTGGATAACAAATCCCAGCACTTAGGAGACAAAGGAGGTAATTTGCTAAATGAAAATTCAGCCTTTCAAAGTACATTGGAAGGGGGGGGAAAGAATTTTTTTTTTCCGTAACAGACTTTTGTGAGCAAATAAAAATGGATTTCTCAGCACTAAGGATGTGTGTTTGTGCCCACTCTGATGCTGTGTTCTGTAGCTGCCCTCGCCCCACTTGGGTAAGTGTGTGACCTGGGGAGGGGTGTCTGTGGGAGGGTGCTCCTGCCCAGCTTTTTTCTGCAAGCCTGGACTGTTTGGAGGGTGCTGCAACAAGCAGTGCTTGTGCTGCAGTGTGTGTGTGTGCAGGGAGCTGGCCGTGGAGGAAGTGCCTTCATTAAGGTTGATTTGGAGGGGGGAGCAAGATGAGGAAAAAAATTGCCCATATGATTGGCTGGGAGAATAGCTCTGAATTATGGGATCCATCTGTTTCCTGTAATGAATTCATAAACCCATCAAACAATGACCTGAACGAATTGCTGAAGGAAAAAAATAATACGCTGGCATGATATGTTTAACGCAGTGAGGCATTGGCATTGTATAATCAAAAATTCTCCTCACATCCAGCACTTTGTAATGGAGCTGCTGTGTTTAATAGAAGCTGTAAATAAATCCTGTCACAGTAGCAGCCAAGAATGCATTTCTGGGTTTAACTGTTTCTCTTCTGGAATGTCTGGCCCTCGAAGGCTTTAGAAATGCAAGTTTTATAGAGCTGGAGTGGGGGATTCTGAAATACAGAGAAATGTTAATGAGGTGAATGAAAGGAAAAAGCTGCCATAAATCAGTATTATGTGGCTTAACCAGTTTCTTTCATTTATGCATGTTCTTTCCTTATGTCATAGAAATGTACTTAAAAGCTATTGTTGTAATTGAAATCTGTTAGACTGATCCTATTCATTATATTAATAAAATCCACCTACAATTGCTCGTAACACTTTTTTATGCAGTTGGGATTCCCGAGATTGTAATCATCAAAAAGCATATGGAGTAATTATTGGATTTGTTTGGGTAAAATTGGATTAAGAAGTTTAGATACCATTAAGTACTGATAATTATTACAAGCAAGCTCATTGTTTAGTGCATGTACAGCTCGCAATGGAGAGTAAGCAGATACCCATCACAAACATCTTAAGAGGAAGCAGTCTCAAGGCTTTCATTTTACGCCTTTAATTGTATTTTTGCAAGAGCCTTTCCACTGAAATGTTTTTGCTTTAGCTCTTTAATCACGTGCTGCTTATGAAAATCACTCGGTGTTAAATCCTTTCCCCCGTACGCTGTAAACAACATTTGCTGTGTTCAGGCAAATTCAGCCATAAAGGCTGGGTTTGGTTCTTGGCTTTGCAGCAGCTGCCAGGAGCTGGGGCAGTGGATTCCCTTCAGGGGAAGGGCTGGGCTGGCAGGGCTCTCCCTGCCCTGGCCCTTGGGGCTGATAAAGGCAGAGCTCACAGTGCCCAGCGCTGCCTGCGAGAGGCCCTGGCTGCTCTGTCTGTGCCCTGCAGTGGGGAAAATCCTCTGCATTGTACCCTGGCTGTTCTGCAGGGGATGCCCATCATCTCAGGCAGCAAGGGGGATGGCTAAAGGGGTCAGAAAGATGCTGTTATTGCCAATATCACATGGCAATTAATGATTAGGGCGTCCAGAGTAGACACTTGGAACATTTGGTATTTCTTACAGTGCATATCAAGTGAAAATTGCTGTTTAAACATTGCTGAGGATGACTTTAGAATACAGTCATATTGTCTGTGTAACATATATTCTCCAAATTCCTGTAGTATTTGAAGTTTAAATTCCAGCCTGGTAAGAAGCTGGAATCTGGGGCTCAAGCCCATTCCTATGATGTTGTTCATTCTTCTTTCTTTATTTCAATGGTGTAATCAAACAGTTCTTTTCCAGCTACCATGATTTGTAGACATAGCATTCTTAAAGGAGCTTCCATTTAACTGCTCTTAAAGAGATTTTGATGTACAAAATAAAAATAATTTTGGTGTGTTGATTAGTAGCATGCATATGCAGAAATATTTTAAAGTACAGTGATATTTTTAATTTTCTTTGTTCTTTTCTCTCATCTGAGATTCAGATATGTAGAGGCAAACATGGTCTCTAACACTGAAATTGAGTTTCTCTGGCCTCACCTTTGTGATGAAACAGCTTTGTTAGTGTGAAAAGCGTTGTGTATTCTATGACTTTAATTGGTGATGGGTTTTTTTGGAAATACCAGATGTGATTTATATATACACAGTACTGAGAATACAAAGCTTTTTAAAAATCAGCCTGTCTTGCTCTCTGAAATATGTTTCCTGTTAATTAATATTCCTTATGAAAATCTTGGGGCCAGACAAATCCTGGCTCTGCTGGCATCGTGCCAGTGAGTGGTTTCCATTCTCCTCTCCTTTCCCTTCTCTTCCCTGGTGTTCCCTCTCGTCTGCTGGCACAAGGGGCCGAGCTGGAGAGCCTTCCTGGCTGGAACAGTGTATTATTTTGGGTTGGTCTGTGTCTGCAGTGCTCTGGGTGACCCTTGTGGTGAATGACTGCAGAGATACCGAGTCCATCAGATCTCTCTGTTTGTAAATGTTTGCTTCTTTGTCATGGTGGTGGTAGTAGAGGTAAATGCTTACATTGCTGTAACAGTAGTAGCAGAAGCAATAGGAGCTAAAACAAAGCTATTAAAATTAAGTCAGACTTTCTATCGTGAACTACAGCTTTACTTGTATTGTGGAAACAAAATATTTTTCACATACATGTTGCATATGCATGCTTGGTATTTGGAAATAATTATTGTGCATTCCATGACATTTTTTATCTACTTTTTTAATTGTCAGAGTAAGGATAAACTGTTTCCAAAGCTGACTGTATAGTTTGAAAAGGTAAAGAAAGTTTATTCACTGCTCTTCAGGTGTTACTGGTACTTCAATTTTTTTTAATATATATTCAGAGTTCCTTTCTTGTTACAGACAGAATCACAGGTGAAATTGTTTAGACTGCCAAAACAAACATCTTGGAGAAGCAAAGTGCTGATGGTTCTGTCAGACTTGGCAGATTTTTGCATGGCCAAGTCACTGCTTACTTTGAAGCCACCCTCAGCATTCCCTTGGTGCCTGCTCACCGCTGCAGCTGGGGAAGGTGGTCACTTTGCCAGCTGTGTCAGGGCCTGGAGAGAGGCTCAGTGTGGTTTAGCAGTGTCTGACAGAGTTCAGGGAGTGTTTGGACAACACTCTGAGGCACATGGTGTGACTCTTGGGGATGGTCCTGCACAGCACCAGGGGTCGGATGATGATCCTTCCAACTCTGTGAGATGAGCTGGAATTCTGCATGTGTTGGACATGGCTTGTGATGAGCTGAGGCAAATCTTAGTTCTGTTCATCTGAGAAGCCCCACAAGTTTCTGTGGGTGGCTGAACAGCTCTGGCAGCTGCTGCCAGCTGAGCTGAGCCGATGCTGCCATCCCCAACCAGCAGCGTGCCCGCTCCCTGCTGCCTGCCCTGGAGGGACCTGGCACTGCTGCTCACTGCTGCTGGGTGTGCAGGCACCTGCCAGGATGGCCTGGCTGCCTCATTGCAGCCAAGAGTAGTGTGGGCATCTCAGATGTACATTTGGAGTGAAGGTGTGTGTGATTGGGATGTGTTTGATGCAAAGGTTTGGAGAAACACCACAAGAAAACCAAAGTTTGGGTGAGTGCTAAATAAGCTGGTGGATCGTGTCCTTTAGCTTGTTTTTGGAGAGCTTATTAGAAGCCTGAAAATGTTTGTCTTCATGGCAGTAGGTCTGGGATTTGATGTTAATACTGACAAGGTCGCACCCAAAGTGCTGAACTAAAAAGGCAGTGGTGGCTCTAGGTGGGTGCAGCAGTGTGCCATGGACTCTAAATGAGCATTCTGTTCAGTACTGAGTTATCACAGCTCTCTCCTGTCCTCCCTCTTGTTTTAAACCACACAGAAGATTCCAGTAAGGACTAAAAGGTTCCAATACCATCACAGGAGGTAAACCTGAGGCAAAAGTAACGCGTTCCACCAACTTCTAAGTGACCACAAAACATCGATTTGCTCAGTTACAGTAAAAAAACCAACCCACGGCTTCTCAAATACTAAAACCATTATCATTCTTTTTTTCTTCCCGTAGTGCCAGAACCTATTAAGACCAGTTTAAGCCAGCCCCAACCTGCCGGTACCGGTACCAGTACTTCCACCAGCACTATTACCAACAGCAGCAATGGCAAGCGCGCGTCCGCTAACGGGCAGCAGCCTGCGGCGTCCCGTTACCTGCCCCGAGAGGTGCCTCCCCGCTTCCGCCAGCAGGAACAGAAGCAGCTCCTAAAGCGGGGGCAGCCTCTGCCCGGGGCTCTGAGCGGCGGCGCGGCGCCCGGCACGGCCCCGGCGGGAGCCAGCCCTCCTCCGCAGCCCGCGGGGCCCCAGCATCAGCCCAGCAAGAGCCAGCCAGGTGAGAGTGACAGCGGGGAGCGGCTCCTCCTGCGGGGCTGCCTCCCCCACGGCGGCCACACGGCCGTGGGGACAACCGGGTTTCGGTTCCAGCCTTGTGGTGTGACTCGTTTTTACAGAGTGCGCCAGTTCTGGCGTCCACTTCTTTGTTTGGATATTCACACCTGTGGGGTCTTCCCCCAGTTTGGTTTTTTAGCTATAATGGATATTCAAGAAATGTGAATATTTAATGGTCATGCGTACAGAAGCATTGTTAATTGGGGTGTTTACAAGGTTTACCCAGTTGGTAGTGGGTCCTTCCTTGCGGAGCTGCCTCCTCCACTGTTGGCACAAAGCAATGGTGACAACCGGGTTTCAATTCCAGCCTTATGGTGTGACTCGTTTTTTGCAGAGTGCACCATTTCTGGCATCCACTTCTTTGTTCAGATGTTCACACCTGTGGGGTCTTCCCCCAGTTTTGTTTCCCCCACCCCTGTTTTCTTTCATAGCTGTAATAGGTTGTTCAGGAAATGTGACTATTTAGTGATCATGCATACAGAAGCATTGTTAATTTGGGTGTTTGCAAGGTTTACCCAGGGGGCAGCAGCTCCTTCCTTGCGGAGCTGCCTCCTCCACTCTTGGCACAAAGGAATGGTAACAGCCGGGTTTAAATTCCAATCTTATGTTCTTACTCATTTTTTTTGCAGAGTGCACCATTTCTACCATCCACTCCTCTTGTTTGTTCAGATGTTCACACCTGTGGGGTCTTCCCCCAGTTTGGTTTCCCCCACCCCTGTTTTCTTTGATAGTTATAATGGATCTTCAGGCAATGTAAATATTTAGTGATCATTCATACAGAACCATTGTTAATTTGGCTGTATGCAAATTTTGGCTATTTTAATGCTCTTTGAAGAGTGTTTTGCATATTGGTAAATGAGAAATAGGAACTTTGCTTAAGTTCTGTTGTGACATTTTTATGCTTTTACTTGCTTATGCTCTCAGTTGTATTTTTCACATTAGGAAAATAACTTTGGGAAAAGTAGTTGAGTGTTTTAGGCCCTTCTACCACTTCATTCTGTCCTTTGCAGATCACAGAATCACAGAATGGTTTGGGTTGGAAGGGACCTTGGGGAACATCTAATTTGAGCCCCTTGCCATGGGCAGGGACACCTTCCACTATCCCAGGGGGCTCCAAGCCCCATCCAACCTGGCCTTGGACACTTCCAGGGATGGGGGCAGCCACAGCTTCTCTGGGCACCCTGTGCCAGGGCCTCCCCACCCTCCCAGGGAACAATTCCTTCCCAGTATCCCATCTGACCCTGCCCTCTGGCAGTGGAAAGCCATTCCCTGTGTCCTGTCCCTCCATCCCTTGTCCCAAGTCCCTCTCCAGCTCTCCTGGAGCCCCTTTAGGCACTGGATGGAGCCTTTAGGCACTGAAGGGGCTCTCTGGAGCCTTCCCTGGTCCAGGTGAACCCCCCCAGCTCTCCCAGCCTGGCTGCAGGGCAGAGGGGCTCCAGCTCTGGGAGCATCTCCATGGTCTCCTCTGGATTCTCTCCAGCAGCTCCACATCCTGCTGATGTTGGGAGCCCCAGAGCTGGACACAGCACTGCAGGTGGGGTCTCAGATGGACACACAGGCCTTCCTTTGGCTTTTAGAAATAGGACATTGAGGAATAAATTTCTTAGCTAACTTTATTTCCCTAAAGCTGGTAATGGGAAATAAACACTTCTCTTCTTACTTGCCCTTGTGTGCTAGACATCATGTTAGTTTTGTAGTGGAGGTGAGCTCAGTTGGTAAGTGGTGCACATTCCCTTTTCCATCACTGCTGTGTGGATGTCATATCAGGCAAAGCAGGGGCTGTTCTGGGATACAGTTATCCATGCCTCAGAAAAGTTATCTGGAGTCAGTCATAAGGAGGGTTTTGATATCTTGAACATTAGTCATTTCTGTATGATGTCAAGTGTTGCTCATTATCACTCATTAGTGCTGTCAAACATCACAAAGTTTGGATCTGAACTGTCTGCAGTTTTTCCCTTTGGGCATTAGTGAATCTCTCACTATTTTTGCTGCTGAGCAGAACTCCAACAGAGAAAATTCTTTGGTGTTGTCCTTAGAAGTCTTGGTTAGATAAGAAAATAATCTCTCTTAGAAATTGCAATTTCTATAGTTATTGAAATACCTCTGAAAAGACCTCTGAAAATATCACTCAGCTACTTCCCAGAAACCCAAAACTGAATAGACAATATGAAACAATTATTTATTAAAATGGTTCCTTTTTAGGGAGGGTAGAGGTTCTACTTCTGTATTCTCAAGTACTTGGCTTTAGTGAGATGGAAAGTAATCAGGTCTCACCAGTTAGAGCAGCATTCTCGTCTTCCTTGCAAATCCCAATTCAGCAGGGATGTTCTGACATTCTTGGCTTCTCTGCATTAGGAGATGTTTGTTAACTGTCAGACCAATGTTCTGTGTCGTAGATATGTTTATTATTTTATTCTCAGAACTTTGAAATCACAGAATCAGAGCATATCCTGAGCTGGAAGGAACCCACAGGGATCATCAGTCCCACCCCTGGCCCCGCACAGACACCCCAGCAATCCCAGCCTGTCCCTGGGAGCATTGTCCAAATACCCCTGGAGCTCTGGCAGCCTTGGGGCTGTGCCCATTCCCTGGGGAGCCTGGGCAGTGCCCAGCACCCTCTGGGGGAAGAACCTTTCCCTGATACCCAACCTGACCCTGCCCTGGCTCAGCTCCAGCCCCTCCCTGGGTCCTGGGGAGCAGAGATCAGTGCTGCCCCTCTCGTCCTTATTTCTGGGGGAGGGACAGACCAGCCAGCTGAAGTAGCTCAGGCTGCCTGAGGGTCAGGATGGGGTTTCTTTCCAGGCATCATTAGAGATGTATCTGAAGCATCTGTGTTTGAGTTTAATGAAACAAAGTCCACTGTAAATCACAACATAACTCATAAAAGAGCTGTGCTTGTAGGAGTGTAGTACAAGCTGTCTGACTTTGATCTTGCCAGATGCATTCCTACCTTGAGGCTTTAGACTTCTTTTCCCAATTCCTATTTTAACTTGCTGTATGTGTAGTTTGTCAGCCTGCTGACCCTCAGGAGATGTTTTACACTGTTGAATTAGTTTGGTTTTTTTTATTTTTCTGCTACTTTTCTGTTACCATTGGAAAAGTTCACAGTACAGTGAAAGCTACAAATGAGAAGAAGAGGAGCAGTACAGCTGCTTTCCAGCTTAATATACTATTCCATATTGCCCCAAACATGTGAACCCAGATCAAACTCTTAGCAAAAGTATTACTTGGAATCATAGAGTCATGGAATGATGTGGGCTGAAGGGACCTTAAAACTCATCTCGTTCCAACCCCTGACCATGGACAGGGGCACCTTCCACCAGACCAGGTTGCTCTAAGCCCCATCCAACCTGGCACCAGTGTCTCACCACCTTCCCTGTGGAGAATTCCTTCCTAATATCTCATCTAAACCATCTAAACCTACCCTCCTTCAGCTTAAAGCCACCCCCTTGTCCTGTCACTGCATGGCTCCCTCAAAGTCCCTCTCCAGCTCTCCTGGAGCCCCTTGAGGCGCTGGAAGGGGCTCTGAGGTCTCCCTGGTGCATTCTCCAGGTGAGCACCCCCAGCTCTCCCAGCCTGGCTCCAGCCCCTGAAGCATCTCCATGACCTCCTTTGGCCTTACTACCCTCTGAGTACAGAATTCCTCTTTCACATCAAATCTAAACCTGCAGTTTTATTATTCAATAGCAGTTTATGCACAGAATCACAACTGTCCAGTTGTTGTTTAGTCTGTAAAGTCAAAACAAAAGCTTTCAAAGGCACCAGAAAATCTGCACACAGTTCTTGGAGCAGGAACAGATACTCAGACAAGCTAAATCCTTGGCTACCTTTTTGTCTGCTGACACGAGATGGTGTTTGGAGATTTAAATGACAGCCTTTTCCACACAGAAAGAGCTGGCTGAATTCTGGAGCTCCCACAGTTCTTTCCAGCAGGTGGAGCATCAGTTCATTTACTGCCTGCAGACACAAGAGGAAAAAATAAATGTCCAGCTCAGCCCATAATGACAGCAGCTCTGTGCCTGGCTGCCCTGGGAGGCCAGAGAGGAGTGTCTCACTCCTGAGAAGCCTTTGTAGCCATGAACTGCACATATTCACTCTTACTCCATCTCTCATAGGCTTTGTTTTCACCTTGTTGAGCATAAACAGCCAGGAAATAAGAATATCCGGGAAAGGGCAAAGCCTTTTCATCTCAGCTGGTAGGATTTGAGTGACTGTTAGACTTAGAAAAACCAGGGGATTCTATATCCTGTAAACATACAAATTTCCCCTGAAATTTAATTCAAACTGTTTGTATTTTTGTGGCTATAGAATTCTAAACAGGAGGATTCTCATTGAGAAATACTTCATTAAAAGGAAGCTTTTTGCCTTCCTCCTCTTAGCATCAGTAGGAACTGTTTTCCTTTAAATGTCTGTTTGTGGCTCCCTGGGTATTTCATTTACTAAAGAGTCTTTTCAGGTTAAAGTTCTCTGGGGAGGTGATGGGAAGCAACAAAAAAATTGAACTTGTCCAGAAAACTCAATGTAGGTACCTGAGCCACAGGCAAACAGGGATTTTGTCTGCCTGAGGAGCACCTGCACTGTGGGAGAGGGATCCCTTCAGGGGCATTATTGGGCATCCTCAGAGTGGAAAGGCAGTAATGCAGCTGCTCAGGGCTCCTGCCCTCCCTGCCTGGCCAGAGCCCCTCAGAGCTGTGCTGGGCCCTGCCCAAGCAGGAGTGGCTTCTTCAGGCTCAGCAGGAGCAGTGACATCTCTTTAAGGATGAGCTGGTGTTAATCACAGAGTCGGGAGTGTTGTACAGAGCATCTTGGATCGGGAAGATGCTTGATGTAAGCTCATGTCTGTAGTTCATCCCCTCAGAGTTAATTTGTAATTATTCAACTACATTCCTTTCAGGCCTTATTTATAACTACCTGGACACAAGGAAGGCAGTTAGAGAGGCACTGCCAGTCTCACCACTCTAAAAATCACACTATTTTGTCTTTTTATTCTCTTATCAGCAGTCTCTGTTATCTACTGCCTTGGCCTATCCTAAACACTTATCAGAACTTAACTGCAATGTCATGAATTGAAAAGGATGTTCTGCCAAGTGGGAATTAATGGCCACTAATATATTCTTTGTCAGGTTTGTCACCTGGAAAGATCAGTGATGTGGATGAGAGTAGGGATTTTTTGTTTCTCTCTTCAGGTAATCTCTAAAACATTGACCAGACAAACTGTTGAGAAATTAAAACATTTCAAATTGCATAGAATATTTTAGAAATCTCATCCCTTGAAAACAGTCTTCTATTCATGTTTAACTGTTATGAAACTATTTTGTGAAGTACTTTAGAGTAGAATAGTTATCTGTCTGGAACTTCTGTCTTGAGCTATGGAGCTTGTTCTTGTCATGCCCCCTCTGTAATCCTTTCAGGATGACACTGAAGGAAAGCTGGATCTCTAATTTGTGAGCAGTATTCCTGTATCTAGACTAGTTGGTTCTTTTTACTTAAAGATGGGGCTTTTTATCTCTTCCCACTTTGTCAACTAGCTTCACTAAACAGGTGAATAGTTAACTTCCCTAATTAAGGTGTGAGGCATTAATTGAATTGATGGAATGGCCCTTTTGCCCTGTGATCTAAAAGAATTGGGATAATTTCTGGAAGCTACCATGGGAGATTAAAAATAACAAGTAATACAGGCTTCTTTGTTTCTTTACAAATGATGATTTTTATATAGGAGTCTCCAGGCAACCAGTGTGTGTTTGATGACTGTAAGAACAGAGATCAAAAGGAGTAATCAGTTCTTTTCCAAGATGCCTTTGGCTTCCCTGAAATTCAGCAATGTGAAACCACCATCTGTCAGCTCCAAAGCAATGTACCACGTCCTGCAGGAGTCAAGGTGGAACTTCTGCCCATCTTTTTATTGGCAAGTAGAGTATTTTGTGGAACAGATCCATATCATGTTTCCAAAGTCCAAAAAGAAACGAGAGCAAGTAATTCCTGCAGTAATCAGAATGAGAAAGCACATCAGCATTGTGTAAATTTGAGTTACACTCTTAATTTGTTCTATCTGTTGTTTGCTGTGAAGTGAGAATTTGACAGCAGTTACAGAGGTTTATTTTCCTCATGTGGGCTGATGCCAGGTTCTGTGCTGAACTTTATTCTTCTTTTCTGTGGAGCAGGCAGGTTTATTTCATGTTTGAAGATTTATTTCACTGCAGTTTGCAGATCCATGCTCATGGCATGGTATGTGCACCTTGAAGTGGGTGCAGCTGGAAGTTGCTGAGTGCTGTTGTGTGACAGGTTAACTCCTCTTATCATCTGCTTGTCTCAACTTCAGTTTTGATAATTTTTTTTAGGAAGGAAGATTAAAAAATGCTGCTGACTGTTAAAATCACGTGTGACAATACTCATTCCAACCATCCTGTCCTGTAACTGTAGGTTGCTTCAGAATTTCTTCTAATTGGGCAATTTTATATGGTTGTAAAGTCAGGTTTGGAGAAAAGTTTTAGGGAGAGATATCACATCTTTTAAAGCCAGTCAATATGGTTGGAAAACACCAATAAGCTTTGACATAAACTTGTTTCATCAGATGCAGCAAAGAAGTAGAGACCTTCCTGCTAAAGTCCTGAACAGTTCAGCTTGAACAGTTCAGCTCACAGTGATTTGTGATGGCTGTAGGTAAGGCATGCACATGCCAGAGCAGTTCTGAAATATATTAATAAAGTTTAATTCCAAAAGTCTGAAATAAGATTTAGCTGGATCTCCTGGAGGCATTGCAAACAGGCTGAGCTTTGACAAACAAAGCACATGTGAAAACTGCCTTTATGGAAATGATTTGCTGAACTTCATCTCTTTGGGCCCATATTCTGTAATTTCATTAGCAGCATATCTTTGCTGGCAGAACATTACTGTGTTTTTGCTTTTAGTTGGAAAGTTACACAATTAAAAACAGAAACTTTGGTAATGGATTTATCCTGGATCTCCCAGAGCAGAGTTTTTCATGTGTAATAGTTAAAACCATAAATGCTATAAAGTAGAAATTAGATAATATTTATTCATTGTGTTTGCACACTTTCTGTGTGTATAATTTCACACTTTATATAGAAAATGCACTTCAAAAAGAGTGTTCTCCATAATAGCTGGGTGCTGTGCTTCATTGTGTCATGGCTGTTGATGTTGCCTGAAGGAAGCAGCATGGTGATGTTTCTTTGGAAGCACAGGAATTGGCTCTTTGTGCTGCTTCAGTGGAAGGTGGCTGCATGTGGCAAACACACAATTCCACCCTGCAAAGAAACCCTGGCAGCTTCAGTTCTTACACACTCCTGGAGGTGTTGGCCATGATTTGCACATCACTGGACACACATTTCTGCAGTGTGGCTGTCTAAAAGTTTGCCTGCCAGTGGGATCAAATTAATTTAAAAGCATGGAAAAATTACCCCCATTTGCTTTGATTGCATTTTTTGCTCACTGAATTAGTGCTGGAAGGGGATGTGCAGGTGTAAGGGGTGATTGGTTTTTTTGTCTTCTCATGCTGTTCCTCAGGGCTTTGTTTAGTGTTTGGTGGCACTTGTGTGATTCATGTCTCTGGAAATCAGGCGGTGTCCCCAAAGGTCTCTAGGTCACTTTAGACAAAAGGAAGTCAAAACATCACACAAGGACATAAATGGAGTAGATAACATGGAGATGGGATCCAGCCTGTAGTACTGTCTGGGTGCTCTCAGTGGTGAGGAGCATTTTCTGCAATGCAGTGATGGGCAGGCTGTGGGAAGTGAGTCTCAGTTAGTGGAGAGTTCTATCTCCCATCTAAATTTTTTAAAATTCCATATAATGCTTTGAATAAAAGGTAGTGGCAAGCTCTGTGCAGCCCAAATAGGGGCATTATGAATGAAAAATTATGGTAAAAACTCATCAGTAAACTAATCTTTGGAACGAATTTTTCTGTATTGTGTGTGTTATCTGACATCAGGCAGCAGAGCATGAAAAATAAATCTGCTGCTTCAAATCTCTTTGACAGTGATTAGAATTTTTCACAGGGAGAAGGAAAAATGGAAATCTGTGAAAGGATAAATAACTGAGGTGCTTTTATAGTTTTGCTGTCCTCACTTTCAAACAGTGAGGCTATGCAAGAGTTTGATGGCTCAAAGGTGGCTGCTTTTGCTTTAGAAGCTCCAGAGCTGCATCCCTTCTCCAAATTCACTGTGGATGGAGTGACAGGCAGATATGGGAACTGCCCAGGTGTCTGTGGGGAAAGAAAGGTCAGGAGACAGAGTCTGGCAAGGTGTTAAAATGTGCAGTGGCAGTTTTCTGACAAAGCATGTGAGGAGACCAAGTACCAGGACCTGTCCTGGTGGTGGGGAAATAAAAGGTAAAAAGAAACTGAGGTCAAAGTGACCAAGGAGTGAGAGTTTGGTCCCTGGGAAGAGCAAAAAGGAGTAGGGAAAACTGAATTTGTACAGCTCAGGAAACAGATATGCTAGTACCAGAAACAAATTAAAACCAAAGAAATTTGTAGCAGTTAGGAGAAAAAAACTCCAAAGAACGAAAAGCTAACACTTCTGTAAGTCATTAGTAAAAGCAAGACCAGGGAAGAGAGGGACCCACTGATGGATGCCATCAGGAATAACTTTAAATACCTTTTCTCTTCATCTGTAAACTTAGAATTAATGCCACAGTGAGTTAGAGTACTTCAGGAAATACTGTTTGCAGTTGTCTGAAATGATGATGTTCATTGTAGGCTATGCAGAGGGTGGGTTGGAGCAGTGTGGTCACTTTATGAGAACTAGGAAACAGAAAAATACCAACCAGTGTTAAGAGGTGGGAACGTTGGAACTGAGGAATTGCAGCTCAGAGTAACTGCTGGGGTAATCCTAGGGAAAAAAACCCAAAGCAGCCATAGGTGTGCATGTAGAACTCTGCAGGAGGGAAGTGCAGGCTCACTGGGTTTGTGCAGAGCAGGTTGTGCCAAAGGGGGCACAGGAGGACAGGCACTCACAATGTCCTAGAAGTCAACTTTGTGCATCCTGTCACAGTGGCTCAGAAGACTTTTCCATGATGGATGTGTGGTTGTGTAGATAAGTGGGAAGTTTGAGATGGAGCTGTTGTGTCACAGCTGCTCGGGAGGGTGCACACAGGGAGTAGCTGCTGGTCCTTCCTGGAAGAATGAGAACATTTTGAACAAGAGTGCAGAGCTGTACTCTGATATTTGAGTCAAGCTTTCAGCTATAAACAACAACCTTCATTAAATTTTTGCTTGATACCAGCTGGAGAAGAGTGCAAGACAAAATTCCAGTATGGAATAGTGCTGACAAAATTGTGTAATTGGATAAGAAAAAAAGAAATTTGTGCTGGAACAGCTCTGTACCCAAGTACAGGTGTGTGGGTGTCACACTGCAAAAACAGATCTGGTCACAGAGCAAACATTTGTGACCAGAATGTGTCACACTGTTGACAAGAGAACAGAAACTGAGGGATAGAGACAGCACTGCTTCCCATGGGACGTGGGGATAAGGCCTCTGAATATTGAGTCCAGTTGGAGGTATTGTGCCTTCAGAAGGAACCACTTGGAAGAAGCAGAGGAATGCAACAGGATGAGTACAGATCTTGGGAAAAAGCTTTGCAAAGAGTGAAGGAATTGGAGCTTCTAAGTCAAAGGAAGATTGGAATCATAAATGCCAAGATACCTAAATGGCTGCTGCAGGGAAGGCAGTGACACGTTCTGTGTGCCTGTGATGGATCAGATAAGAAATAATGGGCTTAAATTTCGACAAGGAAGATTGAGGGTAGACATTAGGAAAAGCATGCTGTTATGAAAGCTGTCTTGAGGAGTGAGATAGAGCACTTGGGAATGTGCAGGCTCCACTGCTGGAGGCCTTCCCTGGAGGGTTGGGCTGAGGTCACCTGTGTGACAGGAATAGTTATTTGGGCCAGGTGAGTGGGCTGCATCACCTGTCAAAACTCCCTTTTTAGGCTTCAGGTATCAATAATTATGAATTTCAAATTCATGAGGCACATGCCCCATCGAAGTCACTCCAAGACGGGACATGTGGAAGGGAAGAGATGTGCTCTGCCAGCACAGTTGGGTGGAAGCTGCACTTCGTTTTGCTCCCAAGCTTTTAGTGAGCTCTGACTCGTTTCTTGGGGTTCTTCTTTGCCTTTTTTTGTACCCCTGACTAGTAAAAACAGTCCCCTTCAACAGGTGCCCTTCAAAAGTGCCTGCCTCCATAAACTGAAGTTGATTACAGGAAGTCTGTATTATTTATTGGAAAAATCCAAGGAGCCCAGTTTTGACATATCATTTTAACTAATGGAGATTTCAGTCATGTATAGTTGGTTTTAAGGGAATATAATAGACCACAACAATAGCTTCACTTAAAGTTATTGCAAAATTGACTCTCAAGCTTGGTTCCTTGGGTGCATTTGAAATAATTTTCTTAATAGAACCAAAACCAAACAGATTTGATTTTCACTGATGTGTTGTTTCTGAAATGAGGTTGAACCTGACTGGTATTCAGAGACTATTGCAGAGGAACAGAGAATAAATGTCTTCAGAAGGAAAGCAGCTGCTTGCAGGAGTCCTGCAGTGGAGCAGTTCTGGAGCCCAGACCAGCAGTGCTTGTGCTTCGGAGGTGGCGTGGCAGCGACCCTGAGAGGGTGGGCAAACCCTCAGAGAGCCATGGGCTGTGAGATCAGCACAGAGGGGCAAAACTGCTCCAATGGGCCCCTGGCAGGAACTGAAACAGCAAATTTGAAATGTGCCCCATTTTCTGCATCATTAATATGTATTTGGGGCAGGTAGGAGGGGAAATAATCGGAAAGGAGCGTGTTGGACATAGTGGAAGCTGGTGTGTAAATTAGCCTTGGGGAGCGTGTGTGCACCCATAAAAGCCCTCTGTGTGCCATCTCAGAATGTGTGATGATCTTCAGATCCTAAAAACATAAAGCTGAGCCCCTGTGCTGCCCTGAGTGTCCCTGTGCCTCGGGGAGAGCCGGGCTGTTCCAAGATGGTGGGCCGGGCCGTGCTCCTGCCGCATTGTTCGGGCAGCTCTGCCCTGCCTCTATAAACAACCGCGCCGCTGATTAATGCGCTTGCCACTTAGAGCTGGTTTAGATAGAGGCAGGGAAGTCATTAAGGGCTTGGCAGCGGTCCAGGGTACATCTGGGACTTGGGAGCCGCCGCTGGGGCAGAGAGGAGGGCGGCGGGCAGGAGCTGGGGCAGGGGAGAGGGCGCTTGGCAAGGGAAGGAGCTGGGGCAGGGAGGAGAGCGATGAGGCAGAGCTGGCACTGGAGTGGGGAGGAGGACACCGGGCAGAAGGCAGGACCTGCAGCAGGGAGGAGGGCGGTGGGGCTGGGAAGGGGAGGAGGACATGGGCAGGAGGCAGGAGGAGGATTCTGGGCAGGAGCTGGGGCAGGAGGCAGGAGGAGGATTCTGGGCAGGAGCTGGGGCAGGAGGCAGGAGGAGGATTCTGGGCAGGAGCTGGGGCAGGAGGCAGGAGGAGGATGCCGGGCAGGAGGCAGGAGCCGGGGCAGGCGGCCGGCAGCACCCGCGCCTTCTCTTGGCTGACTTTCAAAAGCGGCTACGGGCGTTAATTGTAGCCCGGTCCTGAAGTGAAAATGTTTTGTGACAGTTGAAAGAATTTAAAGAGGAAGGAAGATCGGTTTAGTGTCAGCTGCAATTAGATAATCAAAGCTTAAAAATCCTGCTCTGTTGATACCTTCACCTAGAGCCGAGGAGCGCAGGCAGGGGAAGGGGGAGGAGGGCTGTGCGTGGAAAGGGCATTTCCATAGCCAGCGCCGCCGAGGCCCGGCCGAGCTCGCAGGTTGTCTGGGCGCGCGCTCGCACAGAGAGATTTTCTTGGCAGCTCTACAGGATGAGGCTTACACTGTACACAGCCGACATATTGAAGCCGGGAGCCCTGGAGAACGTAGAGGCAGGAGTAGAAACAGCTCTGCACACAATGTAGCGTCTCCTAGGATGGTTGGGCGGCTCCTTTCTTCAGGTATTTTATTACCCATCAGCCCTTTTTAGAGCCAAAAAAAGAGAGAAAGTAACCCTAACCCTGAGAAAATAGCATCTGCTTCTGTTAAATCAATTTATTACATAACATTTCAGCGAGAGAGCAGCAGCACAGCGTCCTGAGCTTTTGGCTGCGTTTCAGGTTTGATAAAATGGCGTCTTCGCAGCGAGCTGCTTGTAAAGATATGTTGCACTGAGCAGAAAAATGCAATGGTTTGGGGTTTTCTACTGCTGCTTTTGTGCTGGAGAGGTAGCATTTAGTGGAATCTCTACTAATAATGGAAAGTCTTGTTTATTTTTTGCTTGTTTTCTTAATGCATTTGAAAGCTTTCAGCATCAGAGGAAAGGAACGACGTTTGAATGTCGTAGTGCAGAAAATGAAAAGGGTTTAACAGGCTTTCCCCCGTGTGGGCTTAGCTATGGTTTAGTTTTAAAATAAATAAAGCTGCTTTATTCAATGCTTCCATCTCTTTTCTGCCTTTCCACGTTATGTGTGCTGTGCAAGATTTCAGCTTCCTCAATCCATGAGACTTGTTGTGAGTGAGCTTTGTAGGGGCTTCAGATAGATGCCAGTTTTCAAATCTGTCTCCGTGCCTAGAGCTGGATGCAGCAGGTAACCTCAAATATTAGCACTACAATGCCCAAATTTTCTGCTTTGTTATATTTTGTGCTTCAGAACAGATGCTTATGTCATGTTTTCTTTATGAAATTAGGCTACATTTGATTTAGCACTTAAAATCTTCCTGCCGATTCCTGTTTAATTTCGGTTTGGAAAAACTCCTTTATAATATTTGGAAGATCTGCTCATGTTGAATTGAAAGCTGTTTTTTGGGGGCTTGGGGAAAAAAGTAATTTGCCCTTTTTTTTTTTTTCATCTTCCTACTCAGAATCACTAACATTTGTGTGCCAAGGAAAATCCCCAGTGGGACTGTCAGTGGCCCTTGGGATTTTTCTGTTTCTGCATGTCAGAGCAGAGAGCAGCGTCTGTCATCTGTCCTTTGGGCAGCACAGGGCGAGCCAGGGGTCTGGTTGTTGCTACATGACAAACATGGACTGAAAAACAAAACGAGTAATAAGAGAGGAGCTACTGTTAGATCTGATTTAAAATTGGGTGAGCACAATTTATTAATAATGTTCCATAAAAGTTTATCGCAGGCTTTGCCAGTTCATAGCCTCTCTGTACATTGGTTCCAAAATCAGCTGAATGTTGTGTTGTAGTTGGGGGTACAGGATTTTACTGTGCAGCATTTGAACTAAATACTGCAATGGAAGCTATGCAGGTACAGCTCAGTTGAATTTAAAAATTAAATATTATTGTAAATTGCATTTTCAGAGGAGGATGGTAGTTGGGGGTCAATTGCTTGTGCAGGCTTTTATAAGAAATGCATGCAACAGCTTCTCCCATTTCACTCTACTCATACTTTGCATTTGTAATCTATGTAAACACTAAACTGATTTTACAACTAATTATTCATTACCAAACACAGCCAAAAATGTTTTCTCTTTTTAATAAGTACTGAATTGAAGCTGGGCAAGTATGTTGGCTACAGTATATAATAACACCAGCAATTTCCTCCTAACTCATTAAGGATATTATTAAAAAAAACCAACAAAAACAAAACCAGCAACTCAAACCAAAACAACCCCCTCATGCTACTGGTAATACTGCTCAGAGCTGTGCATTTTTCAGGTCATGTGTATGATTGCAGTTGGATAGAAGTTCTATCCTTGTTAAAAACAAATTTGAGCCATTATCCTCAAATTAATATCTCCCCCCTTGATGGCTGAAGAAACAGTGTTGATCAAGGGAACTATATTTTATAAAAGATGCATAATTAAGGTTTTGAAACACAAAGTATTAATTTAAAAATCGGTTTCCCTCCGTGGTGTCCCAGCACTAGGATTTGCTAACACGGAATACCTGTGGTTCCTGTTCCTCGTGCCTTGTTTACAATCCTTGCTCAGCTCACAGAGGAGGGATAGAAATGCTTCTGGTGGACTCAGTGCTTTTATTTCACATCTTTGTATAAATAAAGAGGAACTGATTCTTAAGAATCTTCAACATGGGTTTCCCATTTCAATATTAACAACTTTGAAAATAAAAGAGAATATTGGGAATTTCTGTGAAGAGTTGTTTTCCTAGAAAGTTGGAAATTTTTTCAGAAAAATTCCCAAACAGAAAACACTAGATTAAATAATATAAAATATTTTGCTTTCATTTTTTTTCCCAAATGTTTACATCATTACAGGTTAAGTAGAACTGTGCTACTTGTGATTTATTTGATGTGACCAAACTCCTTTTAGTCGAGAGAAAATGAAAAAATGCCTTTTGGTTATTTGCTTCTAGAGACAAGAATATAAAAATTACTCTCTTCAAGAGCTGTACTCAAACTCTTTCTTTGGCAGCGAAGTCCCAGTTTTTGCAGGTTTCTGTTCATTTTGTGAAGTTTTCATTCTCTTCATCGGTCCTGTTTCTTACAGGCTGTGTGGCAGCAGCCTCTGGTGTTGGAACCGATTGTTCCAGTGGATGTTGGGCACTCTGGGGTTATTGCATGGTTTTGTTCTGGGTTTTGGGTCCTGACTTGTGGGAGCACCGGCGTGATCCCGCTGCCTCCGGGGCAGCGCCGGCACCGCACAGGGCCCGCTGCTCCAGGGAGGGATTGCTGATTTCATGTCCCCTACATGGAATTATTGTAATCCCCACCAAAATCACCACTTCCACATTAGTCCCTGGTTGTTGTTGAGGGCCTAATCTGAGCCTCAGGAGGAGCGACTGTGCCGATGGTGCAGGGCAGGGAGCGCCTGGGTTTGCACAGCCTTGGGGAGCTGAGGCGTCCCAGCCACACGTTCCTGCTGGGGTCCTGCCTGGGGTAGCTTGGCCATTTTCTACTCTTAATATGAGCATCTCTTAGTTTTTGTAGTTCTTCTCCCTCACAATTTTATTTTCTTCTTGTTTCTCTTACTTCTCCTCAAAATCTGGGCTCTTATTTAACTAATCGTTATGCTCCCTACGCTGTTTTGTCATCATCTTCTTCAATCCCATCCCTTCCCTTTATTTTCTGTCTTTTAAATGCTTTCAAAAGTTGAGCACTTCTTTAGCCACCATCTTTGGGGGAGAGGAGAAGGGAAATGGTTAAACCAGCAGCTCCCTTTCATCTCCTCTTGTGGGCCGTGGTGCTGTTTCTGTGAGTTGGAGATGTCCTGCACGGTCTCTTGATCCTCCTTCCCCAGCCTGGCCTGCACAGCTCTGCTCAGGCACCTGCACATGGAGCTGAGGTTTCAGCTTTGACAAGACCTTTCATTGGAACAATGTGTTTCCAGCCACTTTTAAATCCCTCTGTCATGTCTCAAACGCAGCCCTGAGTCGCACCACCCACAGGGTTGAAAAAAACCTCATGTAACTCCTCTTATCTGATTCCTTGCTTGCCTCAACTTCTTATCTTCTGGCCTGGCCTGCCACTACTTTTTTCCCTTTGTTCATTCCTACTCTGCTAAGAATGTTCCCCAGCTCATTTCTCTGACCCTGCTGCCCCTTTTTAAGTCATTTCACAGGCTGCCTTCCCCTTCCGTGTCTTATCTGGGATTCTGGTCTCCATTTAACACCTGTGGAGCAAATTTAGATTATCAGGTAAATGTTCAACTTTCTTCCTTAGCTCTGTGCTGTACCAGGAATAACAGGAGGCTTTCTTCCTTCCCAGCCATGGCAGGTAGGGGAGGGAATCCAGGTAAATCCAAGTGGCTCCATTCACATTCTTTCAGATTTGTCATATACTTGTCAAGTATTACAGAAGAAATTCTTCCCTGGGAGGGTGGGGAGGTCCTGGAACAGGGTGCCCAGAGAAGCTGTGGCTGCCCCAGCCCTGGAAGTGTCCAGGGCCAGGTTGGATGGGGCTTGGAGCAGCCTGGATAGTGGGAAGTGTCCCTGCCCATAGCAGGAGGTGGAATGGGATGATTTTGAAAGTCCCTTCCAACCCAAACCATTCTATATTCTGTGATTATTTAGGTCTTTCTGTGAAATGTTAGGCTTTTCCTGGCATCGTGAGAAGACAGGTGATGAGCTAAGATTGTTTTCCCTTCCTTGCTCTAAAATTCTTTCTTTGGCTTTTTAATTTAAATTTTTTAAAAAAGCAATCTGAGTTGATTTAGCATGTTATTTCTTCATCTTGCAAAATCTTCATAAGGCAACCAATTAATCACCCCTCTTTCTTAAAAAGCTACAGGTGAAATGTGTGAATAAGCCTTTGTCAAAGAGAGAGAGAGGTTTTTCTAATCTTGGAACAATTTTTTGCAGTAGCAGAACACCTCTAATTGGAGGAGCTAATCACAGCAAAATATTTGTGATTTAAATTAATTCATCTTAGGCATTCGCTGTTAGCAGCTTGTTTGGGAGATTTGTTGCATCCATCTTCCCCTGAAAAATACTCATTTTATTCACAAATCACAAAGAGTAAAAGCCATGTTTCAGCGGATTTACAGCAAGTAAACATAATTGACATCCAAAATTTGTGACTTTGATATATGCAGGCAGTTAAGAGGAACCCTTCTGCAGATTGTCTCCAGTACAGATCCTTTGGATCAGACTGAAATACTTGTTATCAAATTCCTATCAAAAGAAGAAACTAAGAGGAATAATCTTGTAGAGAGCAATCAGGATGGGAAGTAAATTCAAGATCTTGACCAGAGATTGAGTTTTTAACGTGGGACGTGTTGTGCCTTCCAGTGTAACTTCATTCCCTAGTGAGCAAGCAGATGGTCAAGAGCTTTTGTTGAATTTTTTGGATTAATGTCTGGGCTTGAGGATGTGATGGTGCTGAAAAGGCACAGCATCATTTTGGGGGCATTTTCATTGGCTGGGGGCACAGGGGACTGTGTGTACAAATGCACAGTGATGTTTAAACCACACGTAAAGCCTGTGAGAGGTAAGTTTCTTGACAAAATTCCTATTTAGAGGTGCCCAAGTTGTCTGCTAAAATATAAATTAGTGGTGTTCATAATTGACACGTAATAGTAAAGGTTGTTGCCTGTATTTGTACAGGAAGGGTTGAAAACCTAAAGCAGTATGAATTTAGTGTGTTGTGATGTCTGTGTGTAGTATCTCATGGCAGGCAGACATTTTACATTTCTTTATTGGATGCTCTTTCTTTGTGTTTTTCTGAAGAATTAGAACTGAGTCAAAATAAATGGTAAGAAGTCTGCTAGATACTCTTCTGTGTTTTAGACTTTTCGGATAGATTAGTGTCTTTGCTCTTCTTATTTATTGCCTGCTTATTATTTTTACTGATACACAAAGGCCTACGAGATACTTGCTCTGTTCTAAAATGAAATTGTTTCATTGTTTTAATGGAGAGTTTGGCCAGATGAAAAAAACCCAAACAAATTAATATGAGCATCGTGCTCCATTGTAGTGGGGAAAATTGCTGTATTATGTTGGAGAATGTACTCAAAATTTTAGCAGAGTGTAGTGTTGTAACTAGTGATGTAAAACAGTGCTTAATAGAGGGCTTTTGCAGTGCTTGAACCGTGGACTCACTTTTAACCTTGGATCCTTTCAGATCTCAGCCACAGTGGATTGGGAGACCATTATGAGAATTCCCACTGGGGACAGCAGCCCGCTTTCAGGAGTGAAGGCAACTGCAGCTGGGATAAAGTGATAATAGACAGGACTGACAAGGAAGCGTGGCCTTCCATTACCGGAGCTGAGACTGAGTCTGCCTCAGAATGTACTACAGACACTGACTCTGCCTCCAACTGTGGCTCAGAGAACAGTAGCATGGCTACAGGGAGTGCCCAAGGCAACTTCACTGGACATACAAAGAAAACTAATGGCAATAATGGCGCCAACGGAGCACTCGTCCAAAGCACTTCTAACCAGAGTGCCCTTGGAGCTGGTGGAGCCAACGGCAACGGCAGCTCGGCCAGGGTGTGGGGGGTGGCTGCGGGCTCCAGCTCTGGCCTAGCTCACTGCTCTGCCAGTGGTGGGGATGGAAAGATGGACAACATGATGGGAGACGGTAGAAGTCAGAACTGCTGGGGTGCTTCCAACTCGAATGCTGGCATTAATCTTAACCTTAACCCTAATGCCAATCCAGCTGCCTGGCCTGTACTTGGACATGAAGGAACTGTGGGAGCAGGCAACCCTTCCAGTATTTGCAGTCCAGTCAGTGCCATAGGTCAGAACATGGGCAACCAGAATGGGAACCCAACAGGCACCTTAGGTGCTTGGGGAAACTTGCTGCCGCAAGAGAGCACAGAACCACAAACGTCCACTTCTCAGAATGTGTCTTTCAGCGTACAACCTCAGAACCTTAACACTGATGGACCAAATAACACTAACCCCATGAACTCTTCACCAAACCCTATCAATGCAATGCAGACGAACGGACTGCCGAACTGGGGGATGGCTGTGGGCATGGGGGCCATCATCCCGCCCCACCTGCAAGGCCTTCCTGGTGCTAACGGAACAGCGGTTTCTCAAGTCAGCGGGGGCAGTGGTGAAGGAATGGGCAGTTCAGTGTGGGGGATGTCCCCAGGTAATCCTGCCACAGGAAACAGCAATTCTGGGTTCAGTCAGGGGAATGGAGACACTGTGAACTCAGCATTAAGTGCTAAACAAAACGGATCCAGCGGCGCTGTGCAAAAGGAAGGAAACGGAGCGAACGCGTGGGATTCGGGGCCTCCCTCGGGCCCCGGGGTCCTGGCGTGGGGCAGGGCCGGCGGCGGGGTTGGCAGCGTGCATTCTGGAGCGTGGGGCCACCCCAGCCGCGGCGCCAGCAACGGCGTCAACGGGGAGTGGGGCAAGCCCCCAAACCAGCATTCCAATAGCGACATCAATGGGAAAGGATCAACAGGGTGGGACAGCTCGAGCGTTACCAGTCCGAACCCTGCCGTGCAGCAGGGCAATGAACAAATGAACTCTTGGGCCAAAGCTGCAGCGTCTGGCACCACGGCTAGTGAAGGAAGCAACGACAGCGGTGGCAGTCAAAATGAAGGCAGTACTGGGAGGGAGGGGGCTGGAGAGGGCAGGAGGAGAGACAAAGGGATGATAGACCAAGGGCAAGTTCAGTTGCCAAGAAATGACCTTGACCCCAGGGTCCTGTCCAATACGGGGTGGGGACAGACCCCTGTAAAGCAAAACACTGCCTGGGAATTTGAAGAGTCCCCAAGGTCTGAACGGAAAAATGACAATGGAACAGAGGCCTGGGGTTGTGCAGCTACTCAATCTTCAAACTCAGGGGGGAAGAACGATGGGTCCATCATGAACAGTACAAATACCTCTTCAGTATCTGGGTGGGTCAACTCTCCACCGGCAGCTGTTCCAACAAATACAGGTTGGGGAGACAATAACAACAAAGCACCAAATGGCCCGGGGGGGTGGGGAGAGTCAGCAAGCTCTACTACTGTTAATAATGCTGCTGCTGCCAAAAGCGGCCACGCTTGGAGTGGGACCGCAAATCAGGAGGACAAATCACCTACCTGGGGTGAACCTCAGAAACCCAAATCTCAAAACTGGGGAGATGGACAGAAATCAAATCCAAGCTGGACTTCAGGAGGTGGAGACTGGACAGATTCATCATCTGTTCCTGGACACTTGGGTGATGGGAAGAAGAATGGATCTGGATGGGATTCTGACAATAGGTCAGGGTCTGGCTGGAATGATTCCACGAGGTCTGGGACCAGTGGGTGGGGAAATGGCACAAACAGCAAGGCTAATACAGGTACAAGTTGGGGGGAATCTTTAAAGCCAGGCCCCCAACAAAATTGGGCTAATAAACCCCAGGACAACAATGTGAGTAACTGGGGAGGAGCTGCTTCTGTAAAACAGACGGGGTCAGGGTGGGTTGGTGGGCCAGTGCCAGCCAAACAAAAAGAGAACTGTGAGGCAACTGGCTGGGAAGAGCCATCCCCACCGTCCATTCGCCGCAAGATGGAAATCGATGATGGTACCTCAGCTTGGGGCGACCCAAATTACAACAACAACAAGACTGTAAACATGTGGGATAGAAATAATCCTATAATTCAGAGCAGTACCACAACCAACACCACCACCACTAGCACCATTATCAGCACCAACATGGTTGAACCTCAGCCATCGCACCAGTCAAGTGCCCAGCCGAACCGGTCCCCGCTGCTTGGCGCAGGTATGGCAACAGTCCTCTAAAATGCTTTCTAAAATAGGTTTGTGAGATACTTTATACCAGTGCCAGTTGCTGTCCTGTCAGTGTGTAGGGTACAAGTCCTGTATTTATGTCAGAATATGTTCATTCCTTTACTCTGAAGCGGTCGTGCCTTGAGGACAGAACCAATGGAACCTGATGCACATTTCCATTGTCCAAGTGAATGTAAGAAAGGCTTGAAGCAATATCTGGTCAATAACGTGGTAGATTTTTAGATTGTGGATATATATTTATTTTTGCATCTCTTCCACAGCTACTTAACACCTTTTAATTCAACCATTTGAGAGTTTGGGGTGTTTTGGCAAACCTTTCCTCGGTTACTTGTCTGCTGTTGCACTGCGCAGGCTCGGTGTGTTGTAGACAGTCTGCATCTGTTTCTTTTCTGCAAAACATCTCTTGGCAACAGATGTTTGTTAACAGTTGCATGAATTTAGGCAGTTTCTCTGTCCAGTTTGTTGTCTTCTATGAAGAAATGCTTCTCTTCTGTACTTCAGAGCTCCGGCACAGGCAGCATCCTGGATTTTGTGTGATCCTCAGAAAGCAGGATTGGTTCAAGATGTTAATGTTCAGGGTGGCTGGAGTTAGGTTATCCTAATTCAGCTGTGTTTCAAAGACAGGTTTTTAGGTATTTAGGAATTTTTCCAGTCAAAGGCAAGGTGCTGTTACAGACAAGAAACAAGGAATAAAAATTCATTAAAAATGAGAAAAATGCTTAAAGGGGGAGGTATTTAAATAAAACTTACATTAGCAGCCCATGTCTATATCATGACTACAAACCTCTCCAAAATAAATCTGCTCATGTAGTACTCTTTCAAATTAGTCATCTAGGTTTTGTCTCCCAAGTTTTTGTTTCATCTTGGTCATGGCTAAATACTGACTTTTTAACCCTGTTTGTTTCCAGGTGGGGTTTGTTCTCTCATCTCCATCATTTTTCTCTTTGTTATTTTGAAAGAATTGAAACGTACTCTAGTGTCTCTGTAAAAATAGTCTGGTGTGCCCCACTCTGGTCAAATATTTTAACAGTTGAGGGTACCTATTTTAATAAAATAACTTCTGCTCCAAAAGGAGAAACCATTAAATGGTACTTGGTCAGTCCAACATACGTGGCTAACTTACTTCATCCATATTTAGAACTTCACCCATGAAACAGGAATTCAGATTCCTGAATTGTAGTGGAAGTACCATGAAAGTGGAATTTTGGTTGGCTTTGGATGAGGTTTCGTTTTTGATTAAGGTGATTTTTGGAAGATTACATTGGTGCTTGTAAAACTGTTCATGCACAGCAATGCATTGTTAATGCTATTCAAATAGTCTAACACCATGCAGAGGAAAACTTACAGTCCTGAGCCCTTCAGATTTTGAAAATGGAATTTAAAACCTGGTGTTAATCTGTGGTGATTCCTCTGGAGAATGGACGGTAGCAAAGGAAGGGTTTCTTTGAAGCAATATGTTTACTGCTTATGAACATGTAACCACCTGCTCGAGCTGCCCCATGACCAGGTTAAAGTGACAGTGTTGGGCATCTTGAAAAATGTGAGTTAGAAAGACTCTAAGATCTTTTAAGAGAAACAAATCTTTTATCTTCTCTTTTTTTTCAATCCTTTAAGATAAGCAAAGCCAGCTCTCAGAATATACTTAAGCCAGCATGCAAGAAAGTATGAAATGAGTAATAGTGAAGACAATTTAAAATATGGTTCTTATATTAAAGTTTAGATCAAGTTGTTGCAGGCATAAATTAGACCTTTTGTTGTGTATTTTTGCTGCATACACTGTGCCAGAGCAGGACCATTGCCATGCTTCTCTTACAGAGAGCAGCAGTGCAATTCCAGGGGGTCCCAGTGACTTCCAGCTCAGGGGGCAGGAGGCCCAGTGTTCCCAGTGCATGCAGCACATGGCAGCTGCTCTGTCTGGAAATGTGCACAGAGCTAAAACATCTACAAATCATCCCCCATCTGGGACAGCAAAAAGATGGGAAGCAAGCAGTGAGTGTCTTCCTCCCACACAGAGGGACCTGCACTGTGGAGTTGTGCTTTTTAACTCTTTTTCCTGCTCCAGTTCCCTCTCCCCTTGCCCTGTGCATTTCCAGCCTCTGCAGTAAGGGAGACAAGAATCCTGCAACCA
The DNA here is from genome assembly GCA_013398175.1 of Climacteris rufus. Classification (NCBI taxonomy): domain Eukaryota; kingdom Metazoa; phylum Chordata; class Aves; order Passeriformes; family Climacteridae; genus Climacteris; species Climacteris rufus. Next base: position 66,441 of record VZRZ01003082.1, read on the forward strand.
GGAGAATTCTGCAGTCCAGAGCCAAATTTCATCCAGCAGCAGTTCTTTTCCATGTCCAGTATTTCCATGCAAAGCATGGTTGTGTCATTAGGGGCTGTGCCAGAGGGCACAGTTAAGTGCTCATCTAAAATGTCACAGCTCTTGGAACTGTGTGGTCACCTGCATGGTCATGATGTGCTTTGCCAATCCCATTCAGGGAATAGAATGAAGAAGGAATCGTGGATTCCATTCCTGTGTGAGTATGGAATTGTGGTGCAGCTGTAAGTTGTCACAGCCACACATCCCAAAAGCAAAGAAGTGGATTTTAATTTTGCTGTACAGCACTAGTTAGGGGTTCACAAAGGATTAACAGTCCCTTTTGGGGTTGAAGTCAATGCTTTATTAGTTTAGAAATAGAGGCCAAGTTACAGTCTTGTTGTTCAAGTTGTCACCCATCCCCAGAAGTTCTCCAGATTCTTTGAAGGCAGAACTTAAAAGCCATTGATGGGAAGCAGATGTTGGTACACATTTGATGAAAATGCAGAATGCTCTAAGGAGTTTCTCTTTCTGTTGGAAAAGAAGGGGGAAGAAAGGGGCTGGATAATGTGATGGATAGTCCTTTCTGGTTCTGGGAGCTTGTTCCCAAGCCAATGGTGAGTTATTTAGAAAGATGAGCAGAAAGCCAGTGGGTTTGTGTTAGATTGGGTTTAATCTAAATTACTTGTGCATAATTCCTCCTGGCACTTTTAACTCGTGCAGGTTCGATACGAGGGGAGTAAGAAGTGAGAAAAGGTTTTGCAAACAGAATTATTAAAAGATGTTTTTGGATCCCAGACAGCACCAGATCCTCCCTCCAAGTGCTGAGGAGTGGGCTTGATGCTTTCCTGTTCCCATTAGATTGGGAGAGCCTGGCAGAGTTCCAACAACCATCCTCCAGCTGAGGAAAGAAATAACAGAAGATAATGTAGCCTCCCCTATGGGGATTTCAGGTCAAAATTAAGGTCTTTGTGGTTACTGGAGAGTGAGGAGCTTAAGCTTTAAAAAACTGAACCAGGTCTAAGTTCTGAAAGCTCCAAACATCTCTCTGTTCCTTTTCTAATCCCGTGTCACCAAGTGGCAGCTCACGTGACAGTGCTTTCCTTACTTTGAACTTCCATCAGAATGGATTTGAAAGGAGCTCAGCTTTGGGCTCCTTTGGGATGCTGATGTGAAAACCTAAAACCCTCTTGTGGGTGCTCAGCCCACCAACAGCCAGGTTTTGGGGGGGAGCCAAGTGATGCTGAGAGAGCTGCCCTCGATTTTCACACCGGGTTGATCTCACTGCTGAAACCCAAATTAGAGCTTCCTGAATGCTCAGGGATGAACTGGAATCCCTCTCAGGAAATGAAGATTTAAAAGGTTAAGGGTTATAGGTGGCTTCTAACTCTATACACTTGTACACACACCCAATAACTTATCTGTTTTATTAATGGACTAACAAGTGTCTGATTAGTAAACCATCTCTTTTCTACCAAATTTCCTTTTTTATCTGTATAAGGTTCTAATATTTGGGTTGCCTGTATTGCAGTCACGTGCTCTGGTATTTATCACAGACCAACAATTTGAAGTAAAACAATTTCTGCCATCCAAATGGCTATAGGGTTATTTTGAGGGAAAACAACTGCATCCTGCCACAGCTTAGTTAACATTTCACTTTCCCTTGAGGATTTCCTGTTGGCTGTGACCCAATGTTAATTATGTTTTTATTTCTATAAAACAAAGCTCTGCCAATGTGTCCATGTTTATTACTCACTGTGATCTTTTCGTTTCTTGCAATTCAAACAGTGTTTAAAAACTTCAGTACTAAAACCTCAGTTTCTTGCCAAAGAAGCCTTTAATGGAGCACGTTCTGTTATGAAACAACATTAATGCAGATCTGGTTTTAAGGAGCTTTTTCTCAGGAGAGCCTGAATGTCTATTATTTTCATAAAGAAAATATCAAGTTTCCTCGAAGCAGAATTTTTGAAAATGTTCAGCAGCTTCAGGTTTTGAGACCACTCAAAGGCCTTGGTTTGCCTTCCCAACAGCCATGGGGAGTTTTGCATCTTTTATTCAAAAATGTAATTTTATTCACCTTTAAACTTTCTAAAACAGAATCATATGGAGTGATACAAAGGCAGCACAGAGATAGTAGTGTTGGCACAGCAGGTATTTACACAGAGGGGAAACAGGTTTGTAATTGAGAAGTACCCCAGACTTTACAGACAGAGTAGTTTTTGCAGTGCACAGGATATTTCTCCAGCAGCCTTCAGGTTTTATTTACTAATTTCCTGCACTTAATTTTATCTGTTAAGATGGTTTTGAAAACTTTCTGTTGATTTATCTTCTGTGCTTTTATGTACTTGCTCTTTTAGTGAAGGCTGGCTCTCCCATTGTTTGTAATCCCATATTATTTCCTGCTGAATGCATCCAAAAGCATTTAAAATAACTTGAGCATTACACACCTGTGGCCTTTAATCAAAATAATTGAATTTATAGTAAAGAGGAACAAAAGAACCAGGTTTTTTGAGGTGTTTAGTCTGTAACATGGCACACTTTGGCTTGTTAATAAATGAATTGTGTTTTAAGGATGATTTCATAAACTGAATTAGGTAGAGTTTCCAGTAGTCAGTGAAGTACTAGTACTGCACAGTCTCTATCTGTTGTCTAGTTGGTGCTGTAGATATTTTGTTTTCTGTTTCATTTGCCTGCAGTTAATCTTTTTCAGCTGCCAATATGATTAAATACACACAGTTGTCTGCCAGTTGCCTCGTGAGTAGTGAGGCAGAAATTCAAATAAAGCCTCCTTTACATAAAGATACAAGCAGAAACCTTGAAATAAGCGTTTCAGGTGCAGCACCAAGGAAGCTGTCATGTTAAGTAGAGGTTCATTTAGGTACATCTGTGGATCTGCCAGTTTATCTTCTTTACACTCCTTAAAATAACCAGAAATTTAAGGTACGTTGATCGAGCCTAAACCACGGTATTTTTGTTTCAAATGGAAATCACTTGAATGAAACAGAGACATTTTGGGTTGTTTCAGGAGTTTGCTTTAAAACACAGTGACTCTTGCTGGTAGAGAAGGAGTTTTATAAAGCTGCAAGTTCCTGGCCAGGAGTTTGGCCCTAAACTTTAATCAGTGTCTGAGAGAGCTGCAGTGGCTTTAAGAAACAGAACCTAAAATAAATACGTAATGCAGGAACACTGGAGCAATGGACACGTCTGAGCCCACCTATTTGAATTTTTTCTCTGCTAGGCAATGTTTGAATTGTTATTGGCAATGGATGTTGCTGCAGTTTCTGGTAAGGGGAATTCTGTCAGTTCTGTGGAATCAGTGAATTCTGCAAGGACTTGTTGCTCAGTGAAAAACTATAGCTTGGTTAGTTCAATGGATTTCAGAACACTCTTAGATTTATACTCTGCCAGTGCCTACGTATTCCAGGTGTCAGTTTGTGGAGAAGATGTTGTTCCTGTTTTTTGAAACCTTTCCAGTGTTCTTACAGATACCATTAGGGAACCAAAAAAGAAATACTGCTGTGGCAAAGCAGCATCTGGTCATTCACTTGTAAAAATCCCATCTTAATAACATTCATCTCCAGTGAAAGGAGAACAAGTTCCTGATTTAGCAGCCTAATTACCAGTGGGAGTTTTAAGCAGACTGAATTCTACAATATTTGTTGAGAGCTCAGCTGTCATGTAATGGGATGTTATTTTTTTATAATTGTAGAAAAATAGGTTAGTATCAGGTGTCTCTGAGAACTTTGTTTTCTTGCTTGTTATGCATCTTTTGTACATGTTTAAAAGGTACCTTGAACTCCATCTGTGATCCAAGTTCTCTCTTAAGAAAAGGCTCTGGTAACAGTGGTTGTAAATTCAATTTACCCTTGTGCTGTGCTGTCAGGGTTGCTCTGCAGGCTCAGGAGCTCTGGCTGTTCCTGCCACATGCAGCTGCAGGGCTGAAATGGTGTCAGATTTAAGCGCATTACAATCGAGCCAAGCCAGGCTAAGGCTGTTTCTTTGGAGTAGCTTACGTCTTTCAGTGAGCTCCTGTCACACTCTGGGGGAAAACAATGGCTCCTCCCTGCCATTCCCCGGGGTTGGCTGTGGGTCCTGATTGCAGTCTTGCCTAGTTCCCCTTAAAATAATATTTATTACAATGTGATGAAGGGGTACGTAGGGAACACCATCAACCACGAGCTGTGATAAAAGCTTTAAGGAATGCATTCAGCACAGACAATCTGCACTGAAAGTGGGAACAATCAAACAGCATCTTACTCCCAGAGCATGGGAAAAGAGATCCTAGAGTTTGTAAATAGTTAAAAGGAATTAAAATAGGTTAAAATCTTTCAGTGAAGCAAGGCCCAACTCACACTGGGGTCTCTGGAATGCTGGCCCTGGGCAGTTGTAGGCAGCTGCTCCATAGGACCAGGTGTGCTGCTCACCTGGCCTGTGTGCTTCTGGCTGTGGAAAAAATCGCTTTTTATGTCTTGACACCTTGGCATTAGTATTGATTTAAGAAAAAGACCACATCTAAGGGAGGTGTTTTTAACACACTTAACTAGAATCACTGTGTGTACTTAGTGGTTCATGCTCTTCCAGAGAAACACTTTAATAAAACATGCACCTTTGAAATGACAGCCAGCAGCAACCTTTCCTCTCATTCTCATCCCTGCTCTCCTTGCCTTGCTCCAGCAGGCTGGGGAGAGATGCCTGCTGTCCACAGCAAGAGCGAAGCTTCCTGGGGAGAGCCCTCGTCCCCCTCTGCTGCAGTTGACAACGGCACCTCGGCCTGGGGGAAGCCCCCCAGCAGTGGCACCGGGTGGGGAGAGAGCCCTGCCGAGCCAGCAGGGACCTATGGAAGAACAAACGCTCCAGCTGCTGCCCCAGCACTGTGCAAACCAGGTACACCCAGGGGGGCACCATCCTGGGGGGAGAGGCTCTTGGTTCCTGACGCTTCTGTGCAGTTCAGTCACAGGCTGCCTTCATAATTGCATTCTCAAAGCCATATTGGCTGTCACAGTGTTATTCCAGATACCAAATTAATGCAAAAATATGAATATAGTGCAGCAATCTGGTAGACTGAAAGGAGAGTAATGTTGTGTATTTGGAAAGCAGAATAGTAGAGGTTCAGAAGAACCTGACTAGGACTCATCCCTTGGTGCCTAAAACCTGTATTGGGATAGGAAGCAGCAGAGTTTAGTCAAGACAGGATTGATTGTGGTAGGAAAAGCAACACCTGAGAACAACCAGTCATAACCTCATCACTGAGGGAGTGAGTGTCTTCTTCAGTCATTAAAACTGTTGAAGGTTCAGGAACATCCTGTACTACTCCCTACGTCATGATTCCTAACTCATGGTGTCTGCTAAAAGCCCTCCATCTCTGAATGTCCTGAAGGCTCCAGTGATTGCTTTAGACTCCTGTTTTGGCTATGGAGCTTGCCTGGAGTTTCACTCCTGCAAAGTACCATAGTGAGACATAGTTGGAAGTCCCAGAAAACATAAAAGGAGGAGTGGGAGGTCTTGAGATGAGTAATCCCAGCTTTAAATGGAGTAAACAGAATAAAACGGACTGAGGTGACACAGCCTCATCATGGAATATAAAGTGTTCCCTGCAGCCCACGAGCTCCTTTCAGATTCCATTTTTCTAAGATGGGAATGAGTTTCTGAGCATTTTTGACTTTGAAGTTTGGGGTTGTTCATCAGCAGAATGTGGCAGCTGAAATGGTGAGATTCACTGAAAGCAAAATGGCACTCAGCAAGTGTGTGGTCCTTCTTTGGTTCCTTGTTCCTAGGACAGTGGAGTGGCCATGACCACAGATCTCACTTGTTCTGGGAAAAGCAAGACTTGGCAGTCGCTGGATTTTTTCTTCTCTAAGTATTTAGAGAAATTTTCTTTTTTTGCTAGCTTCAAAAAAGGCATCCTTATCATTTTAATGCCAGTTAAGCTATTTGATGAACCTCTTTATCTCTTGAAAATACTCATGTTAGCACACTGAGTATGGCACAAAAGGATATTTCTGTAAAATTTGCAGGTAACAGAATAAGATTTTTCTTCTCCCTCTTTCCTTCCAGCTTCAAAATCTATGCAAGAAGGCTGGGGCAGTGGTGGGGATGAAGTGAATCTCAGTACTAGTCAGTGGGAAGATGAAGAAGGAGATATGTGGAATAATACTGCTTCACAAGAGAGCAGCTCCTCCTGTAATTCCTGGGGGAATGCCCCGAAGAAAGGACTTCAAAAGGTAAGACAAAAATAAAGACACTCTCCAGCAAGAGTGGAATTAGTGTAACATTTGTAGAATAAGTTGTCACAAATTTGCTGGTGCATTACACCTGAAATTAAACCTCTGACACCTGAACACAAGCACAGCTTGCCACTACAGTGGTTCAAGTACAGCCTACCTTGTTTCCAGGAAAAAAGGGGAGATCTTTGAATTTAGGCATGTCAGATGCTTCGGGAGTTTTGTTGTTGCCTTTATTTTCTCTAAGTTTTATAACTTCCATGTATTCTAAAGAAATGATAATGTATTAACAGAAAAAGAAAAAGGTGTTAAGGGGGCTTTCAGACACTTCCCGTGGTGGTGGAAAAGCAAACAGTAGTTTGTGATGGAGTTGCTTAACAAAAATAGCTGTTTTCTATTTGTGTGTGTGTGAGAACAAAGCGAACTTGTGTTAATGCTGCACTCAACCAAGAACATAGAGAATTATGAGAGGAAATTTTCCATTGCACAGTCTTTATTTCAGGACAAGGCCAGGCTGTAACTTAAAGGAATTGGGAATGCATTTAGCCACTTTGTTTGTTATTCCATTAGCCAACAGTTAGGCCGGTGATTTGATCAAGTATGGTTGTTTCTTGTACTGTCCGCAGCCCAAAACAAATCCGCGCTTGTCCCTTGGTACTTTCTGGAGAACTGAAAGGAAGAGACTTCTTAAGGATTTTGTGATAGAAAAGCTGCACAGAGATCTTTTAAAGGTGTTTATCTAGACGCTCTTGTTTGTTTTTAAGAAAATACACTGAGTAACATTCTTAACTTCAAGGTTGCAAACTTGTTTTTGGGAATGTTTTTCAGGAAGTGTTGTACTATTTCAGCTTTATTTCGTTATATTTTTCTGCCAAGGATTAAAATGAAATACGTAAATTCAAAAGTGGCTTTAATTCAGTGGCCAGCAAATCAAATACTAAATAGTACACTGAACACCTATTCAGCTGAGATAAAATTTATACACTTTTGGGGGAAGAGAATCGTAGTCGCGTTGCTCGGAGGGTTCTTCAATACTTTCTGAATTAATGTACTAATACATCTTTCAGTAGCATGTGTTATTAATAAAAACCACTTACCATTTCTTTTATGTACATCTCACTGCAATGAGCATGGAAAGCAGCCCATTAATGGAATCTCCCATTTATTTACTAAGGGCATGAAGACATCTAGCAAGCAGGATGAGGCCTGGATCATGAACCGTCTGATAAAACAGCTCACAGACATGGGCTTCCCTGTGAGTAGTGCTCAGCCAGCACACCCCTGCTTTAGCTTTGGTAGCTTCTAGTTCTCACTGTGGCTGTTTCAGATCCAAGATCTTCAGTCTCCAGGCCAGGAAGTAGCTGTGGTCTGCATTTAAACACATTTTGTAGTTTCAGAAATCTGCTGTAAGCTGGTAGAGTACTCTGAGATCAACTGAGGATGTACTTTCCATTATGACATTTATAGTACTTTGAAGTTCATAGGTTTCTAACAACAGGTATCACTTTGAACTGCAGTAATAATTCCCTCCTGTTCCTCTTCTTATTAAACAGGTGAGATGAGAATATAGCTGGGTTGTTTTTAGAGAAAGTCATATCATTGTGATATTTGAGTTGTTCATGGAAAGCAGGAAGACACTTACACAGAACAGTGTGTTTCACCTTGTAGAGCTGGAACTTGACAAACTGAAATATCTGAATTGTGGGAATTGCCAAAAGTAGAAAAAATACACACAGACATTATTTAGGCTGCTGAGTAAATATTAAATCCAGTATTTAAGAGATGTGTCTTTTCTCAGGTTACTTTGAAATCATATGAACGTGATTGCTTTTCCTCCTAACATCATTGCTGTTTTTGACAGAGAGAGCCAGCAGAAGAGGCCTTGAAGAGCAACAGTATGAATCTCGACCAGGCCATGAGTAAGTATCTGTGTAAGTAATTCTTTTGTCTATAAAGCAACACAGGAGCCCTACATGATTCTGAGCATTTGATTATGTCCAGCTCAACTGGATAACATTTATTTTCTTGCTTTCGCTCTTGTAAGCAAGATGTGTTTCTCTGAACTGTTGGCAACTTTACTCTCCCTGCCTCACCTTTTGCAATAATATTTCCCCTTTCTGTGCAGGTGCTCTGCTGGAAAAGAAGGTGGAAATGGACAAGCGTGGAATGGGAGTGACCGACTACAATGGAATGGTCACCAAACCCCTTGGCTGCCGCCCACCACCAATCTCCAAAGAGTCTTCCATGGACCGCCCCACCTTCCTCGACAAGGTGAGCCCAGAAACAGGACTGCTGCTCAACTCAGTGTGCACAGTGTGGAAATACTCCTCATTTCCACTCTCTGTTTACAAAGTGGAGAGATGTGGCTTTACTCCTTTTCGTGTCTTTTTTCAATCCTGTGGGGAATTCGGTCCTTGTGGAAAGGATCAACAATTTGATTCCCACATGAAAATAAAGAATGGTCATCCCCAGTTTTACAGTTGAGCACTTGCTAAGGAATCAGTAATACAAATGATAAAAAAGAACAGAAAAATGAAGCACAGAAATCTTTTTACTCTGTGAGAGTCCAGTCAGTGACCCTTGCCCAAATTAACAATCAGGCAGGACCAAGGCCAAAATCTTCAAAAATTAGGCTCTTAATTCCTCTTCTTTTAGTTTTGAGCTTCTTAGAGATTTCAGTGCAAGTTCAGGACCTAAAGAGGAATAAGGAGCTGGGGTATTTTTGTTAAGTCTCAGAGCAGACGTGCACAGTCATAAATAGCTTCTCCAGTGAGCTTCCCTCTCTGTGATCACATATGACAAATTTTCCAGCACCATTTAATGACTGAGGGAAAGACTCCAGAAGTTTCTGGTGTTCAGGATTCAAAGTGACTAAAGAAAAGGATGTATGGAAAAGTGCAGTCAGATTTTCAGTAGGAAATCAGATTTACAGCCTGACAGAAAGTCCTACAAAGAGACCCATTAAATCACCTCAGAATACTGCTGAAAATTATTGATAAGGAAGGAGGAATCTCAGGTGTCATTCTTTATTTCACAGATTATTTAAAAGTTCATACAGATGGGTGGTGGTAGATTCTGAATGTAGAAATCAGTGCTTTTCACAAACTGTGCTGAAACCAATTCATTTCACATCAGCTGTGTACAGGCTGTGAGACAGTAATGATATCTGCTCCTATAAAGTTCATTCTTAGCTATGGCAGACTTTAATGAATATGTTAATTGAAGGCCAAAAAAGATGCATGCATGCCAGGTAACTTTTCCTTTTCCTGGATAACAATATCTCCAGCAATAAAATTCTTGCCAGAGAGAGAAGTGCATTATGTGCAGCATGATGCATAATTCTGGAAACATATGTTAAACACAACTATTGCGAAGGGAGTACTAAAATCATTAATATTCATACAGCAAGTAAAATCTATCAGTCTAGGCATAATCTGTCAGAGTGACTCTGCTCTAACAAAGGAAATAATCCCACACTGTATTTGTTAGCTATCACAGTGTTGAGCAACTTGCTAAGTGAATTAAATACATATAGTTTCTACCCTAAGAACAGATTTTTTTTTTCCTTCCACCAAAGAAATTCTTTCCAGATTTACAGCTCATGCTAGTAGAGCAACTCCTCTTCTCCAAAACCTTTTTGCCCTTTGAGGTTCAGAGCATGAGTCTGGAGCTGTCTCATTTCCTGCTTGGGTGATCCTTGGTGAGGAACAAGCTCTCCACAAAGCTGGAAAGAGCATTCCAGCCAATATGCCTTGTTTACTTATTACCTTAGCAAGTCACCATCCTTTTGTTGGCTTTGCTGAATCTTCAGTAAGTTCTGCAAGGTTCCTCTTCATGAAATTGTAGTTTGGGTTGGTGTCCTCATTGCTACCACTCACTGATTCTCTCAGCTCACCTGCATTGAGACTCCATCATTTTTCTCTAAACAGCTAAAGCCAGCATTTTAATTTTTTTTAAAAATTTCATGCATTTGAGGAGGGAGCATTTCCAGCCCTGCCATTTGCTTCTGGCCCCACTGAACTCCCTGTTCTCTCTGGATCAGTGGTGGTTTGTGCAGCTCAGCACCTTTGACTGTTTGCTTTCCCGTGCTCCTCAGCACTGCCTGCAGCTGCTCTTTATTCCATGTCACACCAAGTCAATCTTGGGCACTCAGTGCTTTGTTAATTTGTTATTTCTCAGGATGTTGTCTTGACCTGTAGCACCACAGAAGTAGGAGGGAGAAAATTCAGTGGCTTTGAGGGAATGAAGATACAGCTCTGATCTGTGGTCTCAACCACATTATCTTAGATGTTACCTGGTGTCTTCTGGAGCCATCAGATTTGTAAGAAAATTTGTCAGATTTTCCTGGAAACATTCTTAAATACCAGTAATAAGCCCAGAGTATCAGGGATCTTTTTTTCAAGTGTAGAGTTTGGCTGGAGACTCTGAAATTCTCACCTTTCTAATTAAGTTTCCTTTTCCCTATTTCTATTCACTGATCATCTCTTCTTCTGTACTGCTGGGAAATCCAGGTCTGCAAGCTTTGATGCCTCTTAGCTGCAATCATTCCAAAAATCTTCTGACTACCCTTTTTCCTAACATAGTGTTTGTTGGGTTTTTTTCATCCTCATCCTTCACATTCTGAGCCCAGTAATCTCTGGTGACTGTGATTGGGTTTTGTCTTTGGGACAACAAGTAGGATATTTTATTATTTTTATGGAGAAACACTTTTGTAGACCTTGCAATTAAATGATGATCATTAGGATTTTAAGGTTGACTTTTAAATTTTTATTTCTTCCATCTCTGCTACCTGTGATCTGGTGACTGAAACCACTTTCATATTCCCTGCTATGATGAGTACTTCTTTGAGTATTGCATTTCCTCCTGGTTTCTTGTGCCTGTACTTAACTCCTGTTTGATTTGAAGAGAACTTACTTTGAGAGGAGATTTTATGGCTTCCTCTTTTGGAAAAGAGTTTTTAAAAATTCTTCTTTTTTAGGAAGTCAGTGTGTATTTTCTACCACCTACTTCTGTAACTGGCTTTGCATCAAGACCTCTGGCAGATTTGTCAGCCTCTCATCTGGCTGTCAGGACATTTTGATTCTTCAAGTGGCAGTTGTTGGCAGGTGAATGCCAAAGTGTCCAGGCATCCTCTGCTAAATTGTCCATATCTCACAGGGCTAAAAAATCTTTGAGCAACTCCACTTGCATTCTGTCACATTTTCTACTTGAGACTATTGTGAGAGACTTTCCAAAGTCCTAAAAAACACCAGTGTAGTGCTTTATGTTAGATAACTGTAGAAGGAAAAAATACTACCAGTAGGATTCTACAGGTGTGTCAAGTCCCTTCAAATAAGTTCAAAACACTGCTGGATCAAGCATTAATGGGATGATTCTGCTGTTTAATTGAGTAGCCTGAGGAAGAAGTGTAACATAAATTCACAAGAAAATCACTGAAGAGGAAAGGTTAGGTAGAAAAGATTGTTCTTCAGGAAACTATTATTACATAAAGGAGCCTGAAAAATAGTGAGTCACAAACCACTGTGAGCAGTAAAAAGTGTCCCCTGGTCTGAGTTGAGAATGGCTGATAGTTGCTTTAAATTGACCAGCTAAAATACTTCATGTTAAATGAATTGATTTTAGTTCATTTATAGAGCACAGATTTGTGCAACACAGTGCAACAAGTCCAAATTAAACAAAATAGAACCAAGTGAATATGGACAAAGTGTTACAGACTTGCACAGAAGCCATTTGCTGCAGTTCAGCCAAGGAACACACTCATGAAGGAGTCTGGAAATGAAATGCCTGAGTCTCCAGTGTGGCTTGTCCTTCACCATGCCTGGCACTGCCTATTTCCAAATTGAGAAAAAATAATGTCAGTAAGACAAGATTTGAATAAATTTGGGGGCCAGGGAGGATCTTTCATGGTCAGTGGGTCTGTTCACTTAGGAAACAATGGCATCTGAAGGGGAGAGCGAGCACCAAGCTTGAAATTATTTTCACTTTGAAGGGGGAAGGGTAGAATTGTAAACATATGTCTGTGATCTAAAGAGAAATCCTTGAACCTGTTACTGTCATGCAAGCTGCAGTTGTTTGTGGAGTGTGACTGATGTCCAGTAGAATGTAAAATATCTCGAGCTGAAAGGCCTTGGGGATATCATTAGAAAATGTCAGTGTCCCCCTCAGGATAGTCAGATAGCATGTCAAGTGTCACTTTGCCTCATAGTAAAGAAACTTTTCCTTTGCATCAAAGGAGAGCTGTAGAAAATGCATTTTTCAGGATTAAGTTAAAACATAAAATTCACTGAGCATGCCTGCTGCATTAGATCATCATTTTGGGTATGTGGTAAGCAGACTGGGTTGCCTTTTGAACAAAGGAGGTTTACCAGTATTTCACAATTTTGTGGGGCATTGAATTTATTAGTTGAAATAACCTAGCTCCTCACCTCTTCAAAAAGCCTTTCCTTGCAATGAACACACTGCCTGAAAACCACCAGCCCAGCACATTGCAAATTAAAGCTTTTTCTCTCTGCCTGTTTTTTTGGAGCCCTACTTTGTACACAGTGTTATTTGATCATGCTTGCCTCAGGCTTCCCAGACATCAAAGCCCAGTTTGAGATAGAACTCGGTGCCCCACTGTAACACGAGCAGGAGATCTACCTGTTAGATTGGGGGCTCTGTAATTGATTTTATTTTCTGCCTTGCTGTTTGCCCCCTGTGGGGGCTGCCTCCTGTGCATCACATCCATGCTCAGCCATGGTTCCTCACAGCCCAGTTAGGAGAGGGGGCTGCTCCTGCCTGGCTGAAAGCTGCCTCCTCCTGGGGATGTTCAGGAAGGCTGCCCAGCCAATATTGTCATTACTGGGTTTGGTGGTTTGTGTTCACTGGGTGCCTTGCAGTGTAATGTTTCAGGGTGGGTATTAATAACTCAATGCTATGTGAATATTAAAAGAGGCTCATGTGTCTCAGTTAGGAAAAGGGATTAATGCAAAAATGCTTTTTTAAGAGCAGAGCTATGATGTGGAACCAAATCCAGATTGGTGTCAAATAAGCTGATCTGGCCTTTCCCAAGTTTTGGATTTGCTAAAGCATTGTGTCTTACGTCCACACTCCACTGCTGGAGTTCTCCAGACAACTTCCTGAAATGTGGTGGACCTCTCCCATTTTCACCTTTCAGTCTGGTGAAGAAAAAAGGAGAAAACCTAAGTGGGGAGGAGGCAATGGCCACATGATAGCTCTGCAGTCAGCTGCTGGAATCCCTCCTTTCCTCTGGGAAGGCGGGTGAGGGTGATGGTGCATTTGGGGGTGAAGTGCAACCAAGTAAAGGAAAACAGTACCTTAATCGTGTTTCTCTCTTTCTTCTCCCTTCACTCCATACTTTCCACTCCCTGTTATTCATACCTTTTTTTTTTATCTATCTCTTTTTATTCATCCATGCCCTTTTCTGTCTCCATGGGACTCTGTGTGGTGCGCTGTGGGCTCCTGGCACCGCACACAGCTCACCCTTTCTTTCTCCAATCAGGATGGCGGCCTAGTGGAAGAGCCCACTACTTCACCATTTTTGCCTTCACCAAGCCTGAAGCTCCCCCTTTCAAACAGTGCACTCCCTAATCAGACCCTGGGCGGGATTGCCTCAGGGCTGGGCATGCAAAACTTGAATTCTTCTAGACAGGTAAGGCTGTTGGGGGAGATCCTAAGGGGAATTTCAGCTCTCTTGGAGTAGCTGGTAGTGCCCATCAGCCCCTTCCCCAGGGAAAAGGGGTTTAAACTGGGAGTGCAACATCTTTGTTCATGTGAAATAGCAGTGGAAGAGCTACCTGCTGTGTAAAGATTCACCGTACAGGGCATAGAACAACTGCTTAGTTGTAATTAGCCTGCTAATGACACACATCCATCAAGAAGAGTCTATAGTGTTGTGGATTTATACCCCTGAACCCTGGTGGCTCTGCCTTCCTTGATGGGAAATCTCTTCTTTTGAGGCATTGCTAATTGTCATAGACTAAGGCAGAGACATTGCTCTAATTCATCTTTCCTGGCTGGCTTAATTACTCATTGGTGAGATGGGGGAGAAGTGATGTGGGCTTTTTTATTCCTGCTCCAGTTGTCAAGGCAGCTCATAGTTTTGACAGGTAGCAAGAAAGAACCTGGGCTTCCAGCACCTGGGTCAGGTAGAACACTGAGGCAAGGGGGGTCTTTTGGCCCCTGGGTAGAACAGACTGAGAGGGAAGTGAAAGGAAGGGAAATGAAGGAGGAAACTTATAAACACCATGAGAGTGAGAAGCCATGAAGTACTGTTGATTATGAAAAGGTTATTTTTGCCATCAAAATGAAGTTTCAGCAAAGATAAAAAATAACACAGAAAACTTGTACTGTGGTGGCTTTTTATTATTTTAAAGTTAGCTTTCTTAAGGCAGTACTTGTCCAGCACTTACAGCCCATTAAGCACATCTTTCTTAAGCAGTCTCCACTAATAGCATGTCCATTATCAGTAGCTTTGTAAATGAGTAAGTAAAAATACTGCTTAGCCAACTTGAGGATGGGGTTGCTGTGAGTTCAGTGCCTCCATTCTCCTGGCCCTTGCTCCACAAGTACAAACAATTTTGGCAAGTGCTTTTTATTGTCCATCTTGTGACCCTCCAGGGTTCTGCATCCTTATAAAAGCTGTCTTCAGCTTCAGCTGCCTTTTGTTCAGGTGTCTGTGCAAAGCTTTGGAGGTTTGGGGTGTTGGGTCCACGGTGATCTTTGCCCTTCCCCATTCTACACCTGGGGTGTGTGCTGGGTTCTTGATTCGTGCCTGTCATAACCACTGAGATTAAAGACTCTGCAGAGCAGCAGCATGCAGGGTGTGTGCTGTGATGTGTCTCATGGCAGTGTCCTTGTTGTCCTGCTGCAGATACCGAGTGGCAATCTGGGTATGTTTGGCAATAGCGGAGCAGCACAAGCCAGGACCATGCAACAGCCGCAGCAACCGCCAGTGCAACCTCTTAACTCATCCCAGCCTAGTCTTCGTGCTCAAGTGCCTCAGTTTCTATCCCCTCAGGTCAGGCAACTCCTCAGTCTGAAGCTTTCCCTTTCCCTGCAACTCCTGCCATGTGTTCTGTCGTGCTCCTGAGGCTTTGCAGCCACTGCTGCCTGGCTGTGTCTGTGTTATTTCTTTATTTACCAGGCAGGAGGATGGTGCATGGCTGAGGTGTTCTCACATGTATATTATATAAGAACACACTCTCATGTTCCTTTTTGCAAGCAGTGGGATATCTGAGGAGTTTGTTCTCATCTCTTTTTCTATAAATGAGTATTTGAGTACAATTATTAAGATTTGTATTAGAGCCTCGTGCTAATTTTTGGGTATTTCACAGTATTACTTCTCGTAATAATAACATTTTCCAGCTGAGGTCTTGTGACTCTTACTAATGGCTCAGACAGTTGTCACTGTTAAAAGTAAATGTACAAGTTTTAATACTCTTCTCTTCTTTAGGTTCAAGCACAGCTTTTGCAGTTTGCAGCAAAAAACATTGGTCTCAGCCCTGCACAGTTAACCTCGCCAATTAATAATCCTCAGCATATGACGATGTTGAACCAGCTCTATCAGCTGCAGCTGGTAAGTTAAAAAAAGTGGCAAATAAGCTCTAAATCAGAATTGAAGGCATGAAGATAAAACAGGAGAATGACTAACTAGAGTTTTAAATGACATGACAGATCTTCAAAACAACCAGCTGCTGATTTCTTTGGTAAAGTTTCTTTTTAAAGAAACAAAATCGTATTTTTGCCTCAGGCTTTATAAATAGTCATTTGTGGAATAATGATCCTTTACAGCTGATCAGTGGAACTAAAAGTCAGTTGTCTTCCTGCTGGTATGAATAGCATAGTGTGTTCTCAAACAGCAGTAGTCTGTGTGTTACATGTCAATTTAAGGAACTGATTAATAAACTGGAGGTGTGTGTCATAACATAACAACAGAAATTGTGGCAGTGCTGCTCACCTGAGTTACCTACAGAATTTCCTTCACTTGCCTCACTAAAAAATAAAGTGTAGGGTAAATCTCCTTTAATTAATGGAATGTATGTTAAACACATCATGTGGTAAGAACTACTTATTTTTTTGCAAAGTTGTGTACTTTTGCTGTGTTTGCAAGTTTTACATGTATCTTTTTCATGCATATAAAAATACTGAATTTGATTTTAAGAATATTTTAAAAAGAGGTACTGCAGAGTCAGTACTTGCCAGGTCTAAACATAAAATTGTGGATAACAAACCAGCTTAGTTACTGCTCTCAATGTGCTCGTCAAACTCTTTTATTAGTAACAGTGTTTGACACTGTTATTCATTTCTGGTTATATTTCCTAGTTTGGAGGAGCACAGCATTATTCTCTTAATAATTGAAAAGTCCCTACTTGAAAAATACCTGTACAGAGTTCCTTTGAATTTTGAATTCACGTGTTTCAAAGAAACACCTTGTGAAAAATTTGCTGCCCAGCTAACCACTTGAAAACTGGGGATTTTTTGAGGACTAGAGCAACACAAGTAATTTAACTACGAAGTATTTTCAGAACTCAAAATGGCCAAAACACAACTATTGGTGTGTGATACTATAAACTTATGATTTAATTTTGCTTTGTGTTCCAGTTTTTCAGAAAAAAAATAGGTTCCTATCTTTCATGACCACTTTTTGCCATGCAAACATATTAATTATTTTTTCTAATTTTTGCTGATGTGCGCGGTTTAAAAATAAACCACCACAAATGAACACGGGACTTAAATAAATGTATTATAAAGTGCATTTGTGAGAAGATTGCTGTTCAGAACGTTGCAGTGTTTGCCTTTTGTGTGTGTGCTGGAGCAGAGCATGTTCAGTGGCTGTGTGTGTGTGGCTCTGAGCTGTCCCTGTCCCCACAGGCGTACCAACGTTTACAAATCCAGCAGCAGATGTTACAGGCTCAGCGTAACGTTTCCGGACCCATGAGACAACAGGAGCAGCAAGTAGGTGTCCCTGCCAGCTCCATCCCTGCATTGCACTTTGCTTTCAGTAGCTCAGGGAGGCTCAATGACAAGCAAAGCAGCTAAAGCATCCCTAAAACAGGAATGCGTGGCTTGAGTGCTGGGCTGGGGAGGTGCTGAGGGGTAAAGCTGCTCCACAGCCTTACTGCAGGAAAGCTCTTCACCCCTTGGTGCAGCCAGGTTTTATTGTAAGGAGATCCAGTGTGCTATCTCACTGTAGAGAAAGCAAAGAAATGAGTGTGTTTCTGTGAACAGACAGCTGATGAGGTTTGTTGGTTCTCTCCCTGCAGGTTGCACGTACAATCAATAACATGCAGCAGCAGATCCAGCAGCACCAGCGCCAGCTGGCCCAGGCCCTGCTTATGAAGCAGCAGCCTCCCCCTCCACATCTATCTTTGCACCCCTCTGCAGGCAAATCAGCCATGGATAGCTTTTCACCCCATCCCCAGGCTCCCGGCCTACCTGACCTGCAGACCAAAGAGCAACAGTCTTCACCGAACACCTTTGCTCCTTACCCTCTTGGTGAGTGTCTTGCTGCAGCAGCTCCAGGTGGGAAACACAGAGGAGGGCTGGTTCCTCACTCCACCATCTAAATGGTTTGCTCCACAGTGTAACAAATACAGATATAAATATACATATTTACTAAATAACATTGAAATGCCAGAACAAAATCATGCCTGGGTGGTAGCTGTTCAGGTGGGCTGTAGTGGCTCACCTGTATTCTGCCTACAAGTATCAGAGCAGAAAATTTGCCTCATTAACTACTTACATACGTTGCTATTTATGAACTAAAATACACAAATGTTATATTGATAAACAGGAAAGTCATGTAAAGTCATCTTTCTGCTGTAATCAGCACTGCTAAGGCATCACTTTTGTTCAATGTGCTTCAAGAAATATGTGGATCAGTTTGAAAGAGTGTAGTGGATGATTAAATGTTTCAGAAACACAACTGCTTGGCTAAAAATGGAATCCTGTGCCCAGTGTAGTCTAAAGAGAAGATTTTAGACACATGCAAGGATCTTCAGAAACGTAAAAGAGAGGTAGGAGGAAGTTTTTTTGCATTGTCTAATGCAAGAGGTAATAAACTTGAGTTGCATAAAAGGACAAGTTAAACATTAAGGATCACTTGGTTTAAGCAAAGTAGAGTATTGGAATAAATTATCTGGGAAGTTCCTGAAATCTTCTCCACCAGCATTTTGTGGTAGGCTAGACATAGATCTGTCAGATATGATTGAAGGCAAAACAATTGATTGGGCCTGGAGACAGAGTGAACAGAGCAGCCTTTCAGACCTGTTTGCTGTGTGATTGTTTGATGTATGCTCCAGACTTCCTTTATGACATAAAGGAATTAATTTAATCTCTTTGTGACTCTCTTTATGCTGGGTACAATAGTATTGCCAAGCTTTATCTGCCATGCAGCAGCTAAGAAGGTAATTCTGACTGCTGTGGTGAGCTGTTATGGCAGAGAGCATCAGAAGGCAAAGGAATTTGTGAATTAAAGTCTAAGTCTAAGAGGTTCTTATGATATCTCAGCTTTCTGTGATCTGCTAACATTCAGGATTATATATCAAAAAAGACCCAGATTCGTGTCACAGAAGCATGTCAAAATTATTCCCTAAATAACAGTCTGAGTGATTTTGTTCTGTGTGTACAAAATAGAAGCCCAGCTGGTGCAGTACCTGCTCTGATGGACAGCAGCTGTTTGTCTGACCTTTAATTAGTTGCTTTTTTGGGGATTTTTGAAATGTTATTAGCAAAATGAAGTGGCAGACATCATGGGGTGTCCTGGGGAGACATGAGGAATATTTTGGCTTAGCCATGGAATGCTGCAAACTGGTTTAAATTTAACATTCTTCCAGAATGCCTCTTCTGAGACAAGTGAGGAGATTGCAAGTAGAAACACTGACAGCTTTAAACTATTATTCCTGCATGGGTTTTTTTTCCCTTTTTAGCAAAGTGTTAGCATTTCTAAATTCATGGAGTTCTATTGGTGTACCATAAAAGCAAAAGTTCTTGAAAATGTGCATTGCAAATGGCACACATGCAAACAGATGTCTGAAAATCAATGTTCAGTGATTCCTACAGCTGGATTTTTAAATACAGCTTTGAAATCCCTCAGTATATTATGGATGTCTAATGAAATGTTTCCCCCCAGCTGGACTGAACCCGAACATGAATGTAAATAACATGGACATTACTGGTGGTTTGTCAGTGAAGGACACTTCTCAGTCCCAGTCTCGCCTTCCTCAGTGGACACACCCCAACTCAATGGATAATCTGTCTAGTGCTGCTTCTTCTCTTGACCAGAACTCCAGCAAGCACGGTAATGTCCCCCGGGGTGCCCTGCCAGCCTGGTTTTTGGTGATTCCAGCCACACTGCAATTGTAATGATTTCCCTCGTGTCACTTTTTTGTGTAAGTGCTCACAAAGGGTTGGTACCAGGCACCTTTGAGCCCTTGAGATGTTCTAGGTGAATTCTTCAGTGAAGAGCTTGCAGCTGTCACTCCCTGCGTGCAGTGTAGGAATGGTTTTTTCATCTGTTGAATTTTGTTGCTAAGAACACGGAGTTCAAGTAAAACAAGCCTTTAGTGTGGCAAAACAAGTCCCACAACTTCCCCTTCTTCCAGACCTGCATACCTTCAATCCAAAAAAACTTTGCATTGGCTTTCTCCCACCATTTTTCCAGTATCATCAGCCTTTCCCTGTACAAAGGTATGATGGATTACACAGTTACCCACCTTGGAGTTTGGAGCACAAACTTCTTATTTTTCCACAAGTGACTGCTACTCTGTTGGAACACCTTTATCCCCAACGCCTCCAGTATCCTGAGTCAGTTATTCCTTTATTTCCTGTACCAAGTTTATTCTGTCAGAACATGGGGCTCTGTTAACTTTATTATATCCTGGATTTTATTATGAGCAGCATGAAGTATTTCTTCTACGACAGTTTTTTATTCTGCAAGTGGCTGCACTGCTGATGCCAAATGGTTGTTTGATAGTTTGTAGGAACATGAGAACACCCATTTCAAATCATCCATCCTGTCAGCACTGAATGCCTGGGGAAGGGTGAGATGAGGGATGGTCCTTGGTATGCTGTCTCAGCAAGTTCCTCTTTACCATCAGTGTGATGATTTGAATTACTCAGTGTCTTTTTGGCAGGAATAGAATGCAGATTTCTGTAAGTTGAGTGTCTAGATTGTACCAGCAGTGTGTCTCACAGCTGTAATCCCTGGTAGGGCATGAGATGCTAAGCCTGTTTGGTTTCCTTTTCACCTTTATAATACAGAAAGAAAAGCTAGAAAACAATAACAAAATAGATACTGATGAAACTCCATGCCCAAAATGCTCCTTTGACTGCTTGCAGGTGCTATCCCTGGAGGTTTGAGTATTGGTCCTCCGGGAAAGTCCTCCCTGGACGACTCGTACGGCCGCTACGACCTGATCCAGAGCAGCGAGTCACCTGCCAGCCCACCTGTAGCTGTTCCTCACAGCTGGTCACGTGCCAAATCCGAGAGTGAGAAGATTTCCAATGGCTCCAGCATCAACTGGCCACCAGGTAACACAGCCCAAAGCCTTTGCGTGCAGCTGGGGTCCCCAAAACGCGTTGCTCGGCGGGTTTGTTCGCTCCTGCTGATGCACGGCGGCTCTGGGGAGTTGTGCCTTCATGCACTGCTCTTTTTGTTGTGTTGGGAACAGAGTTTCATCCAGGAGTGCCATGGAAAGGACTGCAGAATATTGATCCTGAAAATGACCCCGATGTCACTCCTGGAAGCGTCCCAACTGGGCCTACCATAAACACCACGATCCAGGATGTGAATCGCTATCTGCTCAAGAGTGGAGGTAAACACACCATTGCTCTTCCATCTGGCCATACTTTCTCTTCCTTTCCACAAAAGTTGACCTCATTTTTTACAGATGTAGCATATTTTTGCATGTGCTCCTAATCTAATAATGCTTCTGCTTGGAACTGTCACTGAATATCCGAAAATAATTGTTTTAAATAAGGGATTAAGAAGTTTCTTGTTTTTCATGGCAATGTAAATATTTTTATATTGGAAAAGGCTGTGAGATGTAATTTAAACTTCTGTGGAAGTCTTTCTAACCTGTTGGTTTTGAACAAGATTTTGCTCTCCACACTGCCCACCCTCCTCCATACACTTTGTGAAATGCTCAGAAGACACAATACAAATGTTCCACAGTTGTTACTGAGGCAGCAGGCTTCTGGAGCACTAATTAATTATAGCTTTGTTAGGAGATCAATCAGCAAAATACATTACAACTGAAATAAAAGGAAAAAAATAGGGAAATACTAAACTAGTATTTCCCAGTGCTACTTCCATTCCTTTTGCCTTGGCAGTGCTTACTTCAGAATAAACAGGGAATTCTCTAAAACAGTGAAGCATTGTGACTGTGCTACTTGTTAGCTGCCTGTGCTGGAAGTTGATCAAGGGAAAGGTGGCTTGGTTAATTGTGATCTGCATGCCAAAACAGCCAAGTTATCTGCACTCCATCAGAGCACAGGAACAGGCACAGGAATAGCATAGTCAGGCTGCCCAGAAGGACCTGTCAGGATTAAAAATGTGGATTTTGTTCCAACAGTTACATCTGTGATACCAGCACAGATTGTAAATCAGAAGTGGGTGTCCAGCTCTGGGCTTGCTACCTCAGGCAAGGGAGGTGAAACCTGAGGGAAAGGAATCAGGAGTGTTCATTGCCTCCCAGGATTTTAGTTGTCTCTTACCAGGAACCAACCTTTCTTTAAGCTGAAACATGGAGTATTTGTATAATGAGTAACCTTGAATTAACTTTTAATGACCCCAAAGTGCTTCAAGAGGCAGGCAGGTTTGAAATTATAAAAGGAAAAGCATAAAGATGTAATTCAGTGACAGTTCAGATACAGTGCACCTGAGAAACACCCTTCAGGCCAAAAGCCTAAACCTACAGAGCTGTACCTGTAAATCAGGTGATACCTACTACAGGTCTTCCTGCTTTAGAGAAGGAACATTAGTTCTGTTGATGCATAATCAGCCTGTGGAATGAAGAAATAATTCCCTTCCTTAGAGAGGGTCAGCAGAGATGCTCTTTGCAGAAGTAAACAGGCCCTCAAGAGCTCAGACCTTCTGAAAAGCAGTGTCTCTTGGGGTCAGCATGTGCTTCCTTTCCTCATTAGCTTTTTAGCTTGGTAATAATAGAATTTTATTTAAAAATATAGCTGCAGAATCTGTTTCTTTATGTTCATATAACCCAGGGCTTTGCTCCTAGGTAAAATGACCTGTCAGTGCCCTCCACATGAGACTGGGGCTTTCATGGCATGCTGCCAGGGAGAGCCTGTCTCTGAACACTGCAGCCTGAAGCACAGAGCCCTCATTTAGAGAGTCAGGCTGTGGGATGGACTGTCCTTGCCCCATGCTCTTAGAAACAGGCAAAACTTCAGCTTTTGGGTCGATTTTTGTTTTGCCGTGTTTGGTAATGAAGCTTTTCAGGGTCAGCTTCTATGAGCTGAGATTGGTAGCCATGAGGAATAGGGACCAGTTTCAGCTCTGTGGGCCCTGGAATCTGCTATAATTCCATAGTTCCTGCCTGGGCAATCGATTATTTCCAGAGAAGGCCTGGTGCAGAGTTCTTTTGTTCGAAACTGTTGTTTACATTGGTGTCCCTTGGCACAAGGACAGTGCAGAGCACAGGGAGTCAGTCTGGTTAAGGTAAAGTTTGGTTGGTTGCTCCAGTTGAAAATAAAGCCTGTGCTTTTTATTGAGCTGTGAGGGATGAGATTGTCCTTTTACTTCCTCTTTTCTACCTCAACACAGTGCTCTTTTCTGAAGAGCTCACCTATTTTTATCAGTCAGAGATGTTTCAGTATCACAGCCCATCTATGTGTGTCAGGAATGATAAGTCACCCAGGATACACACTTGATTTTGTTGGTGGCTAGAGAGAGTACTTCCAGCTCTTGTGGTCTTTGCAATGAAGATTTTTTATTTTATGTTCAGTTTCTTTCATTTGCTGCCAGTAAGGAAATTGTGCATATGCTTAGATAGCTCCTCAGATTGTAAATGATTTACTGAGGGGGCTTCATGCTATTTCATTTCTTTTATCAGTTTGAGAAGAGATTGCTGAAATATATCCTTGCTTTACTGAAAGTCTGCAAAAATTTAAAGATATTTGTGGGCATTAGGATGTAGGGGAAAGGTTTACCTTGAGTAATTTAGCACAGATCACCCATGGTAAGAGGTTAGTTTATCATACACATCTCTGCTCATCTACGGTTGCCATTGCCTAAGTCAGCTGGCAGAGGACCTTTATAAATGAAGACTGTTCCTTTGAGACTGAACAGTTTAACACTGATTTTTTGAGTCACAGATCTTAAAGGAAATGCAGAATTGACCACCTGCACAGGCACTACAGCTGCTCCTGTGCCAGCTTTCTTCTCTTTTCTACTAAAGACTTCTGCCTCACTTGATCACACTACCAGTAACATTTCATTCCTAGACTGCAGAGACCAGGCTGATTCAGGAGAATGCCTTGCATGGTTTGTATTTGCACATAATAGATTTGCTTATGTCACACCAAACATCATTATGCCCATCTTTCTTAGTTGCTTCTCTGCTGGTTCTGCAGGGTCATCCCCAACATCATCTCAGAATGCCACGCTGCCTTCATCGAGTGCCTGGCCGCTTAGTGCCTCCGGCTACAGTAGCTCTTTCAGCAGCATTGCATCTGCACCTAGCATTGCAGGTACGGCCTTTCTGCTTCCTCAGCTTCTGCATTCCCAGGAAAAGGCCCTAGGGAGTGCTGTCCCAGGGCTGGCAGGAGTGCTCCCCCAGGCAGAAGGGTGGTCGTAGTCCTGGGCTGGGTAGGCAGCTCTGCCGTCAGCTCCGCAGTGGGGAGCGGTGCATGGTGTGCCTGGAGTTGGGCTGAGGAAAAATGTCTTTATTCCACTGGGTGCCACTTGTTGTCACTTGGTATTGAGTGAGGAACTGTCCAAGACCTCAGCAGGAATATACTCTTCATTAAGAGCTGATGTGAATTTTTTGTTAACAAACTCACTGTTAAAAGTGAAGCATCTTCAGCTCATCTTCACCTCCTGGTACCTCCAGGAGGTGCTTTGTGCATGGCTGTGGAGGGATTGGGTTTGGGGCTCTTCAGTGTCTTTTAATAGTCAAGCCAAAGCCTAATGCTCCCCTATATGGCTGAGCTTGTAGGTGAGCTAAATAATTACCCCTTTTTCCTTAAGGAGGTCTAAATTCTGGAGCTTCTCTTTGCAAAAAATGGAAATTGCAAACAAGCTACCTAAATATCTAGCTTGTCCTGTTAAAAAATGTGTTGGGCTGTTGTATACATGGATTAGAGAAGAAAATGCTGATGCACTGAAAACCCTCCACTTCTCTGAATAAAGGAAGGTGCAGCCTCCAGGTCATGCTGCAGAATGCAAAACAAAAAGGGGTTGTTTGAGATACTTTCCTCCAGTGAAAGGGAAGGAAAGGAGTGGCTTGCTTTTCGTTATGTGCCATGCATTTCTCCTTTATTTGCTGCCTATTTTTGTTTTTGCAGTGTCATCTAGTGTTTGTGTTACCCTCATGAGAAGTAGTGACATAGCAACATCTGACCTGTGGTGCTGAGCATGTAGCTGGTGCCACATCACAGGAGGGGCTGCTCTGAGCTCTCCAACTCAGACTTGCTCCCTTTCCTCCCACCATTTTACACTCATTAATGTCTTCATTGTCATTGTCAGATTATTTTTGTTGCTACAATTTGCCAGAAGATGGGAGAGTGGTTGCCCTTTCACTTAAATTGTTATGATTCAATATGAAATAATCGAGTTAAACAATTTAGATAAGTGGAGGCAATTTGGGAAGTGTGTGTGTGTGTGTTTACATAAAGGAGGTTCTGATTTTGCAACTGGTAAATTTGGCTTTAGGACTCAAAAATTACTCAGTGGCTGCCTGATGTCTTAAAGCACTGATCAAGTATAACTTTAAATCTGCCAGTTGTAGTTTTATAAAAATCCACACAATTTTTGCATCTTGGACTTTATCAGACCAAATGTGTGTCTTATTCTTTTCAATCAGCATTAAGGCAGCAGAGTCACAGCATCATTTGCTGTGGCAGAAGGTGCAGGGTTGTGTCCCTTTCAGTCCATTCCAGTCCAACCTGAGCTGCCAGTGTTGGTGGCAGCAGGACTGTGCTGTGACAGGGGAATTGGGCTCTAAGTCCACAGTTCATGTTGGTGTGAGGAGGAAAGGCAGGGATGTGTAACTCTAAACATGAATAAAGGGGTTGGTTTTGTTATCCATCATTTAAATCCATTTTATCTGCCTCTCCCTATTCTGTACTGTGTTGCTGTTCTTGATTTTGTGTTATTTTATAAAAGTCTGCTTTGGCAAGAACAGTAGGAAATGTTTAAAAACTGATTAGGGAAAGAACAAGCAACATCTGAAAGTTACAGAGTGACAGGTTGTGACATGGTCTGATATTCTGGAGACTCAGTTTCTCCCAAAGAACTTGGATAAAAGAGGATCAATCACTTCAGCTATCCAGAAATAAAGTTGTGCTTGGTCTTTGATCTTTAGGATTTCAATAATACAGCAGAGAAACATATGGATATACTGGATACTTTATATTAGATAAAAATCAGTTGTGTAAGAAAAAGTGTGTAAGTCTTGTTAAACCTTTGAGAGAGACAATACTGAAGTGTTTCATTATCATTTTGTTGAAATTAGATTTTAAATACCCCAGTCCACTTTCTGGTCTTTGTTTCATGTATCCTCTTTCAAAAGAAGGCACAATAATAGATTTTTAAAGGAGAACTGTGTATATAGCAGGTATTGTGAGGTTCACTAAATACAAAAATGTTTGAAGATGTAAACACTGGTGTAAGTAGGCTCCAAGAATACAGGATTTATAGCACTGGATGGTACAGAAGATTATTCTTTTCCTCCTGAAAAGCGTAGGAATGTAGTCCATGACACCCATTAATTAAGAATACACAAACCTATTGTTTTCTATTGCAGGTAAACTGTCAGACATCAAGTCCACGTGGTCCTCTGGCCCAATCTCTCACACCCAAGCCTCTCTGTCCCACGAACTCTGGAAGGTGCCCAGAAACACTACAGCTCCAACAAGACCTCCTCCAGGCTTAACCAACACCAAGCCATCCTCCACGTGGGGTGCCAGCCCCCTGGGCTGGACCAGCTCTTACTCCTCTGGTACTCACACTTCTCTGTTCTCCAGCACCACTGTTTGTCTTTTTGTCCTGGTTTGCTTTCATTCTGTGTGTTAAGCTCAAGAAACCAGACCTTTCACACAAGTACAGTGGGTCTGGTTTGAGGGTCCATCTCCTGTCTCTTTATTTCAGTTTGGATAATTTATAAGTGAAGCATCTTCCAGTAGTTTTAGTAATTTTTATATTAGTAATTTTACACAGGAATTGCTAAATTTATTGAACTCCCAACTAGGATTTGTTTTCCAGTTCCTGAATGTCTAAAAATGTCTTTCAAACCTGTGTCTTGTTTGTGGTGTGATCTAAGGCTGCCCACAAGGCTTCAAGATGAGCCCATGGAATTTAATGTGGAACACATGGATGTGGAGTATTTAGGGCCTGATGGCATTGCAGGGCCCTCAGGGTTTGCATTCATCTTTTCAAGCAGGCCCTTTTTTAGATGCCATTGTTTTGCTTAAATACAAATATGAGAAACCATGGATCTGGCTGTATCCCTATCTATATTTTGGTATCTGTATCTATATAAATATAGATATATATACAAGTATTGCACCTATTTTCTAAAGCTGACTTTTATTAATCTGCTGAGAATGAAATGTTCTTCCCCCTTCCTGCCATTTATTTTGGATCTGTTTCTTCACCAACCCCCCCACTGGGGTGACAGATAATGCTGCTGCCAGGATTCTCCCCAGAGCAACCACAGGATCCACTGTAATTCCCAAATGCCACTCATAAATATCAAGCTTGTACAGCTTCTTACTGTAAAACCAAGCTGTAAAACAGCAGGCTGAGGTTGGAAGAGCAGGTTTTGTTGGTTATGTCCTTGTATCTTCAATCAGGACATTGTCAGTGCAGAAATACCTGCTTTGAATAAGTCATACACATTAATCTGTCACTGGCAAGAGAGCAGAGTGCTGCAGTGCTATAAAAATCTTTAATAGCAAGCAGCCATCTGAGCCTGGACACCAGAATTGCTTTGAAAATGTCTCTTCCAGATTAATTCTAATGCATCCTCAAGATCCAGTTTGTTGCAGTGCCATACCTGCCTCTCTGAGATTCCTCATAGTTACTGTGGGAGTATGAAAAATGCCACAGATCTTTTAAATGTAACAAGAGCAGCTTTTCATTCAGCAGCCTTTCATTCCAGGGGAAACAGTAAATCAGGGTGTGAGGAAACTGCTGTAGGATTTGTTTTCAGCAGCAGTGAGGCTTGTTAGTGTGTTGTGATTCCAGAGAAATTTGCCTGTAAGGTGCTCTCCAGAGACCATGATCAAATGTTTTGTTGTGGAATTTGTGTTGCAGGTTCTGCATGGAGTACTGACAGCTCAGGGAGAACAAGCAGCTGGCTGGTTCTTAGGAACCTCACCCCCCAGGTAACTGGAATTGTGCAAAACTGGGCAGGAAAAGACATTTGGAATTAAGGGATGATAAGAACAACATTTAGCAGCCTTGGTCATTTGATTCATTTGAAGGAAGAGTAATTATTCTGCATTTATTACAATTACCTGTCTTCTACAGGGAATTTGTTAAGTTTTCAAAGTGCTGTCAATTCATGTATGAACTTTTAAGCCTGTAATTAGTCATTCAGTGGGCACCATTCCTGTGTGTGTGAGTTTGGAGGTGAATGATGTTGTAAAGCAGATACAGAGATGTAAAATCTGCTTTTCCTATGGGTTTTTTTTTGATTCTCATTCTTCTGTCAAATCCTCTACTTGTCCTTCACAGTGTCATTCCAAAGGAAGAACATAAGCCACAAAGCCTTGGATGCAGACATCCAAATTAATCTTGGGGGAGATGTACTTATATTTATGAAGTGTGTTTTTCCTCTGTCTTATTTCTGGATTTTTATGGGCTTCTAATGATAACTATAATTTGTGTATAACCAAAATTGGGAAAATTTGTGCACTGGACTGTAAGGAATTCTTAAAAAGACAAGATGTCTCAATGCAGAGAGAGAGAAGTGTGTAATTAAGAACTTCTTTTTTCGTTGCACTTGTGCTCACTCTTGAGCTGTTAAAGGCTTGTTTAACAAGGATTGAAGGTAAGATGAGAGCCCAGGTGACCTGTCCTGCCCTTGCCTCTCCCCAGATCGATGGTTCCACACTGCGGACGCTGTGTTTGCAGCACGGCCCTCTCATCACATTCCACTTGAACCTGACCCAAGGGAATGCTGTGGTCCGATACAGTTCCAAGGAGGAAGCAGCCAAGGCCCAAAAGTCTCTGCACATGTATGTTTCTGTTCTCTTTCCTTTGTTACAAAGCCAGCTTTCTCTCAGAAACTGTTTCCTTAGGCATATCTCATCACTAGTTACTTTAATCTGATTTTTGTAATTACCTAAGAAGTTAACTGGGGGTAGATATTCACATGCTACTAAGAGGTCATCACAAAACTTTATTCACCATTAATGATATGCTCATTTAGGATTTGTCACCTGTAAGGCTGCAAAGAATTTGTAAGATGTGACAAAGATTCCAAAGGAAGCTCAGAGAGAGCACAGGACAAGGTTTTGGCTTTAGAGAGCAACAGAAAGGGCAAAACAATGATAAATATAAATAAGGAATGTGTTCGTGGTGGTAACCTTTTTAAAGGAGTTACAAGAGAAGTGTATGACAACAAAATATGCTTTTTAGGAGCTTTAAAATCCATGGGACTAATTGGCATAAGAGCTGAAGAATCTGAGTGATAAAATCAGTGCCACTAGGGAGGATGAAGAATGCAGACTGATTTTGCAGGAGAGTATTTGGGTGCTTAGAGTTAGAAAGCAATTTGCTTTATCAACAGGTCATAGCATGAGCATAATGAGAGTAGGGAGGTAGCAGAAGCATCACTTGGCTGCTGAGCTTCTGTCCTTATTCCTGAAGAGAGCACAGGCCCCAGGATGTGTCAGAGGAGGTGCTCCCCACACGTGTGGGGAGCATTTGGGTGTTTGCCTGGAGGTGTAGGAAGGTGGGTAGGAAACTGGACAGAGAAGGCCTTGTCAAAGAGACAGGGACTGCTCCAGGTGAGGGGATGTGGTGGAAATCTGCACCTCCATTTCAGCCTGGAGGAAGAAGGATCTGTATCACAGAATCCCAGAACTGCTTGGGCTGGGGGGGACATTAAAGCTCATCCAGTTCCATGGGCAGGGACACCTTCCACTGTCCCAGGGTGCTCCAAGCCCTGTCCAGCCTGGCCTTGGACATTTCCAGGGGTGGGGCAGCCACAGCTTCTCTGGGCACTCTGTGCCAGGGCCTCCCCACCCTCACAGGGAAGAATTTTTTCCTTATATCCCATCTAAACCTGCAGTTTGAAGCCATTCCCCCCTGCCCTGCACTGCAGGCTGCTGTAAATAGCCTCTCTCCATGTTCCCTGTCAGCTCCTTCAGGCACTGGAAGTGATGCCTTTTTAGGACACCTAAAAAAACAGAAGCCAGACCAAATTAAGAGAATAAAAAGCAGTTATAGTTACTGAAGGGCCTTCAGGTACATTGAGGGCAAGCAAGACCCCTGAAGGTCACACCCAAAAATGGACGACAGATCTTGGGTTTTTATACTTTTATAAAGTTTGATCCATTTGCATATTGGGGGTTAATCTTTTAATGACAGCGTCAGGTAATGAAGTCATTTACCCCCCCAACTCACTTTGGTTTACATTTCTGGGGGCCTGAGGCAGTGAGGTGTCCTTGGCCTAGAGAGGAATTGTTTTGTCTGACCGAAATAGGAACAAAACAGCAGCTAACACTGTATGTGGAGCTCAGTTATACACTAAAGAATTGCAGGATTACAAATATATGAACAATATAAAGGCCAAAATCCCAAGGGATCAGAAGGCCGCGGGCTGAGCGATCCCAGCCTGATACAGCAACACACAAAAGGAAGAGCCAGAGACACCTGTGTCCAG
>VZRZ01003083.1:0-90393 GCA_013398175.1 Climacteris rufus
CCGTGCCCGGCTGCCCGCGGGGTCCCGGCGGCCTCGGGCGGCGGCGGCCCCGGGCCCGGTTGCGCACAAAAGGGAGGAAATTGAGTCGCGGGAGCCTCCGTGCCAGCCAGGGTCACCCCCTCCGCCTGCTTACACCCCACCTGTGCCATCTCGCGCTTTATTAAAAATAAAAAATGTGTCATAACTGGAATGACGAGTTGTGCCCTTCATAACCCTCTTCTCTGGCCAGAGGAAACTCTGACTGTGGCTCCTGTTTCATTGCGGCTGAACCTGCTAAGAGTACTTTTTTGGTGATTTCTGGAACTATTTTTTTTTTTTTTGAAGATGAGCTCTCTAAAGACATGTTTACATACTTTGTCAACAGATGCTTGCCTTGGATGGACAGAGAAGTGCTTTAAAATGTAGGTGGTGAAAACCCGCTGTGAGCTGGGAGAGCAGATAAATACATGTATGTTGACAAAGTAACAAAGTGCAGATGTTCTAGAAAAAACAGACCACTGCTTTGTATGCCTAAATATAGATGTTGATGTAGAAACTTATCTCTGTGAACTTGAACTTGAATTTTTCCATCAGTCCCTACAAGCCAGCAAAATCCTGCCACCTTATATAATTTCGAAACACAATTTTTTATCTCTTGATTAGAAGAAAATGAGTATGAGCAAAACAAAAGCAATTAGGACAAGGTGGGGCTGTGATTAGGTATCAGATGATGCTAGGTGTCCAGACAGTCGGGTGAAAGAACACTCTTTTGAAATGCCTACACAGGTAGGAAGGATACATGGAAATATAATTTCAACTCATCTGATAAAAGCACATACAGCTATCCTTTCTTGTTTTTCAAATTCTGCTAGTAGTGAGAATCTAAAAAAAAAAAAAATCCTAAAATATTTTTCTTTCATTTTTCGTTCAACTAGGAAAAATAATTATTCCACTTTTAAAAAGTTCATCCTTATCTCAACTACTTCATTGCTGCCAAAACTAATAGATCTGCAGTCCCTCCTGAGCTTTTAGGAATTGTCCCAGTTTCATTTCACACAACTGAACTGCCCTGAAGGCTATTTTAAGCCATCACAACATCAGGTTCAGACATAATAATATATTATCACAGAACATTCTGCATTGACAATTAAATGGGGATATGAAATTATCTTTTGCTGTGGCATAACAATACAATTAACACGTCTTTCCAAACTCCTTAAGATGCTAAAGTTACAGGTACACTGAGCAAAACATAATCCCCTAACAACTGTTTTTACTAGGCATGTCAGCATGTTCCAGAAACAATTCAGCAGCATATCATAACAACAAAATAATTTAATAAGCAGAGATGCTATGGAACAGAACAAGCTGCAAAAAATAGCTCACTTCTTTCCTTGTGGATTCTGTGCCAGGGGCTTGTCTGATTGGGAGCATGGCTGGGTGACAGTTACTCCCCAGCGGTACCTGGGCTGTCAGGGGATGGAAGATCAACTCACTGTGCTGCATAACCCTGCAAAGTCTGACCCCCCCTTTCTCTGTAACTTGAACAAGGACACAAGTATGTGGGTTTCTCCCTCAGTGGGTTAGAACTTGACATGTCCCATTGGCATCATCCAAGTACAGTAAACAGAATTAAAAGATCAGAGAATGAGGCTCATTGTCTTCTGTGATTCAGAAAGAGTTAATATAGAATGAATGCATTCTCTTTGATCAAGGGGAGAGGTTCAGTAA
This sequence comes from Climacteris rufus, assembly GCA_013398175.1. Classification (NCBI taxonomy): domain Eukaryota; kingdom Metazoa; phylum Chordata; class Aves; order Passeriformes; family Climacteridae; genus Climacteris; species Climacteris rufus. The sequence continues at coordinate 1,711 of VZRZ01003083.1, forward strand.
TTTTTGGCATTATACATAGACACGGGCCAAAGACAGCTAACTGATGATTTGAGTACCAGGGGGAGCTGAACTGCTGCCTTGTCAACATCTCATTAATAATGCTCACCTTTCTAAATTGTCTTTCCGTTATTTTGAAAATTCTTCTCATGTCTACCGACATAGCTTTGCTCCTGACTTTCCCCTCCTTGGTCTCAGTGTCATTTACCCTAAATAGCCCATGTGTCAACTTTCCTCTCCTTTTCTGCATGCTGTCTCGAGGTGTCCTTTAACTTGCACTGCTCTTCTGCTGAGTTTGCCAGATCTGGAGGACAGAATTTTCCAAAGAAAATGGCAAACCAATTATGTGTCAGTAAATGTCATTCCCTAAACTGTGACTGTGTAGACATGAGCTCTCAGTTAGGCTGCTGCTGTGGATTTGAGCGAGTTGCTTCCCCAGCTACAGAGCACTGACTCAGTGTCTCTGTTGTTACCTGCTCTTTCCTGGTTACCTGACATTGGTTCTGACAGAACTTCTGCTACTCACTGCACTTTAAAGTCAGTGCACTACACACACTTTTAAGTTATTTACTATGGCATTGTAATTTTCAAAAACTGTGGCCTCAGCTACATTGCCCTCCTAGGCTGGTCATCAATTACCTGCTGGACAGTACATGGTAGTATTTTACAGCATTATCCCATTGCTATAGCTCGTTTCTAAAGTACCTTATCACCTCTGCAAACTGTAGTTCAGGGCTGACTGCAGCTCTTAGGTGGATGGGAGGGAGAGGCCAGTAGGAGCCATGTGGTTAGTTTTCCAGCATGTAATTAGGAGCATATCCTTCCTGGGTGGCAATAGCTGAATCATTGTTGCCTCCTCAGTGCCCTTTTCCAGTTTCTTACTTGAAGCAGAAATTAGTGATCCAAATCGACAATGTATTTTCTTAGGAGGGTTTGTTTACAAAAATATTTACAGATTCTGTCTCTTTAGTCAGAAATGGCAAGGAACTGTATCAAGGTAATTCTAAAATAAATAAGTCTGCAGATAAATTAGCCCTCCTTTGCCCAAAAAGTTTAGATTAAGAGAGAGATGAAGAAAACCCAACAGATCCCACTCTGAAGCACTTTATGACCCTTTTTCGTTTCTCAGTATTTGCACTAACATTGGGTCAGTAGTTGGTTTCAGTTATAAACATTTAAGATATAAAAATAAAATAATAATTCTTCTACACTGAACTGAAACCAAGACTTTCTCAACCTTCCTGAGAAATTAAGGAGGAGGAGACTTCCAAACTAGCCAGTGTTTTGGGTTTGGAGGCACATAGCAAGGATGTGAAAAACTCTTCTCTGAACTGCTGCATCCATACTGGCTCTCTTGGTATCACTGCTTGGAACTGCAGCACTTTGTATAAACAATTAAATACCCACTGGGCCAAGGACTCAAGTCTGGGTCTGCATCCAGTGAGCTCCCCAATCATTCAGAGGTAGTGGTGTTCTGTTTCTCTTGATAGAGCTTTTGCTTGAAACACATCATGAGATCTTTGATTGATACACAAATATGTGTGCTGTACTTATCAAAGCTTTGGCAATAGTACTTTTTGAAGAACAAGATTGTTTTGTAGATCAGTACTGACCTTTGATTCCTGTGAATGTAGTTATGCCATCCTTGCCTTTTATGGATGCTTAAAAGGCAGGACAGGGCAGGCCTAGATGTTCCCAGAAAACACTTTGTTTATGTCAAGAACCAGTGTTGAAACAGTTAAAAAAGTAGAACAGGTATAATAAGACCTATATTGAAAACTTTATTTTTTAAAAAAGAGCAGCTTCCCCTGCCCTATCCCGACAGCTCCCAGCTGGGTTAGAGAGTCTGGCAGGCAGGAGGGAGCCTCCCGGGAGCTGCATGCAAAATAAGGACAAGGTGAGGCATAACCAGGGGTATGTATCACAGATTACTTCATCTCTCCATGTCATAACTAGTGAAAAGTGTGAGAAGGGTTGTTTTATTTTATTTTCTTTAAATTATATTTATTAGCATGTGATACAATCTCAATTCTCCTGACAGCCTGTCCTACTGCCCACAAACTATGAGAAATACACAACACTTGCTGAGGCGTTACTCCCCGAGTGAGGAAGGGGGAAGGACTTCTGAAGGAAAACAAGGAAAATAATTTGGGCCTGCAGGATCTGCAGTTTCAGAATGTCAATCAAGCTTACTATTCCTCTGCTTTGGAGAGAAAAAATCTTCTACTGTTTCCCAGGAAGGAACAGCTGCAAGAACTGAAAGTGTCTGCATCTATTTTCCTCAGTAAACATGGGAATATTTAGTTTCAGTAAAACCAGATGGTTTACGCCCTGTGAACACGCTGGCATTTGACACCAGCAGCCAGTTTCACAAAGTGCATGCAGAGCGTAGAAGGAACTCTTTTAAACTCTGGGACCTGACACAAGAAATGAAAGCTCAGAAGGCAGAAATAACAGATTGACAAAACCTCCAGCCTTTATCCAGGGATCTCCAAGTGCTCTCTAAATATCATGAATCAGACTACATAACAGTCCATGAAACGATTAAATTTTGATACACATTTCTCACAGAGGGTTACACTTAAAATGAGAGGGTAAATAGGTTCCTCCGGGTTATGTGGTGAGTCAAGGTCTGGTCTCCTGCATGCTCTGACCATCCACGTCTCCTCTTGCTGATGCATCTCTAGTGTGCTGTGTCCTTAGCCATATTCCCAGGACACAATTTTTAAATGTGAAACCATTACAGTAATAGCACAGGGACAGGATGGCAGTGTATGCAGCATACATCACTATAGCTGGGGCATCTGAGTGCTCTATGGGGAATTTATAACATGCTAAAGAGATTTATGAACAGCCCTCAAACCTCTTGCTAATGGCAGTTGCAGTGAGTGTTAAGTGACTGAAGATGCTTAATTATTTGATGATTTTTATTGATTTGTGTTGTTATTACTTAACATGACTCGGTAGTAACAAAGCATCTATCAATCTGCAAGTGTTTTCCAGCCAGTGAATTATTAAAGTATGTGACTCTTACAGGTAAACTCTTTTGCTGGACTGCTGGGAGGCTGATGTGGTTTGCTGTAGAGTGCTCCTAGCTTGGAGGGCAAGGCTACGGGGGCTTCGGGCCTTGTGGCTGCAGCACAGGTTCCTGAGCCAAATTGGACCCTGCTGACTCCCTGTCATTTGCTGCATGTAAAAACAGGCTTGGGAAGGATTTATTTTTACTTGCAATTTCAGAGAGAACCTTCCCACAAAATCACATCAATTTTCTGGACGATTTAGTGAAATGCATATTTGCTGTGAATCACTTAGTATTGCTTCTTCTAAGACCTACAGCCATGAGCCCTAAAGGGGTTCTAGACCTGGTTCAGGATGCAGCTAAGGCCTGCAATACCTCCAGTTTCCTGGAGAAGAGCTCTGTTGTGCTCTGGTTTATCCCATAGTCTGCATGATGGAGGGTGTGCCACTGAGCACACCTGCCCTGCAGTTGAGGCAATGCTATAATTTAATATACTTCATGATCAGCATTTTAAGGGTTTGAATTTGCTATTTCTCCATTATGTAATTACATAATAACAATAATTTAACTAACATAATGTACGTGGAGTTTTGCTGTTGCTTCTTATGTAAATTAGAGATATTTAGCAATATGTTGCAAAATGGATACATGTATTTCAGACTGAGATGTAAGAGGTTACTTTGATTCAGAATAAAATAAAAAGGAGCTGTTGGAAAGACTTATTTTAGAAAGAGATAACTATTTAATTATAACTCGTCATCCCATGGCTTATTCACTAACATAAAAACTACAGAGCTTCAAAGTGTTTAAGTTTAAAAACCAGACCAAACCCCTCTCTGCTTCTGTCTTTTTAGAGAAATTCAAATACTTAAATGTAGGTTCAAAAGCTGAAATGATCTACAAATGAGGAACTTGGAGCTGAATTTAGATAAGGCAGCATGAACAACTCACTAAATATTAAGGAAACAGCTAATCTTTAGGTAGAAAAGAACACTTATTTTAGTTGTTAATCTGCTTGTAAGAAGCAGAGACACTCTGTATTTAAAGTACACTCCAGAAGAATTAAAAAGAAATTTAAAGTCAAATTTAGACATCAAAACATGTCAGACAGCTTGACTTCTACCAAATTGTAACAAACACTTCTCATTCCTATTAACTTATGTAGTATTCTTATTATCTATTAAGTAATCTAATTTAACCCTGATGTTCCAAAAATAGTTCACTTGCACACAGTGTGGCTCAGAAGAACGGGAGATGGGGGAGACCACAGCACTGTGACAATTAGCAGTGAATCACACTGACACATTTAAGCCTTGAGTCAGCAAAACCTGGACTTACTCTCAAAGCCTGGGTGGGCTTGGTTCAGAGGAGGCCATCAGCTGTCATTTGGGTTTGGGGGTTGTGTGCCCCGGCCCCCCAGAAGTGTATCCCATGTCCATAGAAACACACATGGCCCTTTCCCGGGTGGCAGCGCCGGCTGGAGGTGATCATCCCACCCTCCTGCTGTCCCTATCCCCTGCGATTTGCCATCCTTGTTGTCCTGCTGGTGTGCTTGTGGGATTGCACCGCAAGGCAGATGTCTGCAGTGATCCAGGTGAGTCACAACTCACCCTGGCTCTCCGGAAAGCTGTAGCTTCAACCCCTGTTGCTCTGGGTGATCTGGTGTACAGCACACCTCCCAAAACCTCGTGTCTCAGCCCAGCTGAGCTCCAAGACTGTGGTACGAGGCTGCAAGCGGCAGTGGCTGCTGGTGGGGGTCTGGCTGAGCAGCCCCCCGAGCGATGCCGCGGTGTGGCTGTGCCGGCAGCGGCCTGGCGGGGAGGCCACAGCCCCCAGCCGGGCTCTCGCAGCCCCCTGAGTCATCCCATGGCTCCAGATAAGCCGTGTGCCTTATCGTGCCTCAGCCTGCCACCTGCAAATCAGCGATAACAAAATTGAAATAAGTCAGAGGAACGTAGCAAGGTTTAATTGAGGTTCGTAATGTGTTTTGGACTCCGTGCATACAGTAGTGCAGAATTTAAAGTATCGCTGTTAGAGAGCGTGTTGCTAGTAGTGCTGTCTTCCTTTAATAATCCCTGCAAACTCCCTGTCTTCCTACTTTCATTATCAGTGCTCAGCTTTGGTGTCATTGTGTTGCTTGGACACCTTCTAATTTAAATTTCATGTTTTGATTTCTGGGTGATAACTTCAAACACCAATTTTCTTCTGCTACGCTATGCAGCCTTTTGCTCATTTTAATGAAACCTAGCAACCATAATGTAAATTGGAAATAACTACAGCCCATTAGACTATTGAAATCCCTGAAGATTTGAATTATTCACTATTAACAGACCTTGTATAATTATAGGTTAAGATATCACTTAGGCATTTAGCATACATCAGCTCCACTGTTAATTTTTAGCTCTTGATCTGTATTAGTAACCTCAGCTTGCTAAATTAAAGGATATGCCTCCAATTAGCCTAAATTTAACATTCAAGAACACATCTCTGGTGGGATGATGCTTGTAAGTTTAGAACGTCCAGGCAATTTCAGCTGATCTACTAAGACTCTATCACAAGTGGAAGATAGAGTCTTACAAACATTTCTTACAAACATTTCCATGACTTTCACAGGGGTAAAAGATAAAGGACAAAGCTGCATTTTGTGTAAGGTCCAAAGCCAGAGGTCTGACAGGCATTGCAGTCCTCTGCCCCTGTAGGGATCCCAAAGAAGGTTTGTACCTGGGACAGAGGCAGTTGGGTCATTGAGTGAGACCCTCAGAAACCAAAATACTGAGACAACAAGAAAGTGTTGAGATAGAGAGAAACAAAGAGAGAGCACTGATATTGTTGGCAAAAAAAAAACCCAAACCAAACCAACTACAAACCAGCAGAAAGCTATTAATTTTCCCAAGAACTTTGCCTGTGTTTAACAGAGCAGGGCTGTGTAGGACACTTCTGTTTGTACACTGTACATGTTAGATATGTTCTACAGTGCAGGCAGTGCTTGCGTGGTCCTTGCAGAGTTTGGTGCTCTATAAACAACATTCTGCACAAGCTGAGTTTCAGAGCTAAGCAGTGTAAATCCCTCACTAAAAGCTGAGCTCCTTTTTTGGTATTGTTCCCAGGAATTACAAAAATTAATTAGTTTCTTGAGCATCTTCTTTCCAATTACATGACCAGAAAAGTTAGTGTGATAGATAGTTAATATTTCGTGTACTCATCCATTAAAAAACGAGCACTTTCTGATCAGAATAAACTGTAATTGACTGGTTAGTGATCTTAGTAACAGGCTTTCAGCTACCACTGGGTAGTTTTAACTCCTTGCTGAGAGTCAGAAACACAGCTGCAATATCTTTGATAAGACTCAACATTAGTCTTTTTTCTTCCAAGAGCAATGAGATGACTTTCTGTTGGCTAATATATAAATTAGCTCTTCTGTACCACCAGGAAGGAAATAATCCTGGTAACCATCTGTGTGTTTTTCATACCATTTGATACCTGCTTTAGATGATTAGTTTGCACTACATAGTCCTAGGTAATCACACTTGCACTTCTGGAAAGCCCTTATAAAATACATAGCTAGAAAATGGTTTAGGCTTCAAAGCAGGTGATGTTGAGTCTGTTCACACATGCTGGTCAGAATTGGAACAGAATCTTAAAGCTTTTGTCTTGGCCAGCACTGAGAAAAAATACAGCTTTTGACAGTGTCCTCTCTTATACCCATAAATTCAATAAAATAAATTTCACTAAACATGAGTGATCTTGTTCATGAGGAGAAATGCAGTGCACTTGGTAGCTGTATAATTGTGTCATAAATATAATTCAAAAAATGGTTGCTAATATTGGTGAGTGTCTCCATAGGAAAGCTCTGGGTGATAAGAAATCCTCTTGCTGGGAAATCTGCTTATAAACTTATAATGGCAACCATTACAGAGGAGGGAGAAAGCACTAAACTGGAAAATGCTATTAAAAATGTAATAGAATCCAAGTTATTCAAAGCTTAGTCATGACATTCATTCTGCAAAACTTGTTGTAAAGCATGGATTTTATTGGAAACAATTGGAATCAAAAGATTATACTACTAATACCTGACTTTGTCATACCCAGAACAAATGAAAAAGAAAAAAGAATATTTTCAGCTCACAACACACTGAGGATTTTTCTAGGGTTTTTTTTTTTTCCACTGAGGAGATTGAACCTTTTGTCATGTTAAGCAGTCACTGTAGTATGTGCATCTTTTTAGTTAGACCTCCAAAATTATGGAGGTGCCTCGCTCCTGAACAGTGCCTGCTGGCCATGCCAAATTCCAAAACCATAATGCCTGTAGTTGCCCTACCAGCCTCCAAATGAAGGCTTTCATTGGTGAATCTCAGATTTGTGATGTCCTCCATGTGCTTGCAGTCCTGTTTCTGAGCAGCCAGGGCTGGTCCAGCACAGACAGTGCCGATACTCCAACACTTTTGTTTCATGAGGATCCTTGAATTTATTGTTTCTTTCGCTGTATTGTTTGTCCCTGATGCCAGGATTATTTGTGTCTTATGTAAAGTAAATGCCATCTAGTATAAAATCCATTAACAGCTCTGAGAGTAAGGACTGAAGCTTAGGTGCCCAACTAATTCAAGGCAGCTTCCTGGTCAGCATGTGGGATTTTTCATCACACTTTGGAGGCTGCTTATTCTACTCTGTGGTTGTCAGGAATGCCTGTATGCCTGACTCAAGTGCTTTGAATCACCCTACATGGACAGGGACTGACTTCTCAGCCCTTGCAATATCTCAGTAGAGCTGCCTAAGCAGTCTGGCCTCCTCCTCTGGTTCTTCTTGTGTGGGTTTATGCCTGAACCCTTGCAGATTTCTCTTTTAAACTGTCCTGTGTTTAAGGAGTTGGATTTCTCTCATCTACTACGGAATTTTACCTTTAATTACCTAGAACAAAGAGTTTTCCCATTCTAAGTAAACACCTTTTGCCTTAAGTGCGGACTATCTGTGCCTTTGCATGATCATTTACTTTCAAGGTTTTGAAAACATTTTTCACTTGCATGCTCCAGATGGCTTGCCAGTGACAACATTCATGCATTTAGTTCTTTTCTCTCATTAAGCCTGTGGATTTCCAAAATATTTCTGGAATGTGATCCTACAGTTTTCTCTCTCTCTCTATTTTTTGGTTTTTTCCTTTGCCCTTTTCAACCCCAATGAAAGAAAAAGTATAAAATAGGTGTTTCTGTGTCTGACAGGACGTTGGGTTCTTTTGGATGGGGGGAGAGTGGAAAGGGTACATGCAGAGCTCATTAAAACAGTGATGTCAGAAATACAACAGGCAGGTACAGTACTGCCCAGTTGCTGTAATCCTTTAAATCTGACCTCTTGCCCAGCCTTCCTGGGTACATCTGCACTGTGAATTGGGAGAATGAGCCAAGCTATTGCCAACCTGAGCTGGTAAGGCTTCCTGACACAGCATCACACAGATGCAGTCTGGCCACATTCACAGACAAGGAAAAAAGTCTCCTGCAGCTGGGTATGGCAGCCAGAGCCAGCAGCTGTATGGGGAGAGGGAGAACCTGCTCCATGCAGGGCACAGCCTGCCTGGTGTCCTGGTAACATCAGCTCTTAAATCCTTCTTGTCCCAGCTGCCCCTGTACACCGATTAGTGAGGAAGTCAGAGCTGGCATGAGTTACACAGGGAAAAGTGAAGAGTCCTATAAATGTGTAAGTGAGTAGGAGTAGGACAAGTAGGACTAATTTTTTGCATGTTTTTTTACTTCCCAGGGCGTTGCTTTTCTTATTATCCCACCCTTTGCTAGTGGGGGAATCCCATTAGTGCAGCCTTTTTCTAAAGGAGCAGGCCTGATCCTCCCTCTCAGATAGGCTGGCATCCTTCTGCTGACTTCTGAACTGGTTGAAGGTGAGACCCACTGTGTGGCTGGGGAGGGGGAGCTTTTGGAAAACAAATTATACTTTGTTAAGTGCTTAGAAGAGCTGCTGACTTAAATAAGCACTTAGCTCCCATTTACACTTGAAAGTTTTGTCATGCTGCTAGAGTTCTGCCAGTAAACTCCTCCTACATAATTAGAGGCTCTTTGCCTATAAAATGCATTCCAGTTTGGCAAGCAATATAAGCCATAACATCAAAACCCTTTTTTTTCTTTTTCTTTTTTTTTTTTTTTTTTGCTGGTGTCATTGTGTCTACACTAGGGCTTTTGTTGAAGTAGTTATGTCATAAAAATTGCTCTACACAACACAAAACTGAAACCTTGTCTATCCATCCAGATGTTACTGTGCTTTAAATACAGTTATGGAAAATCAAGGTAGATTTGCTAGAAGGTGCTGACCACAACTGAACAGTCATCAGAGACCAAATTTAATCCCATTCAGCACCATATGAGCTAACCATATATCTAGAGTGGTGTAATCTAATTTGACTTTTGCATAGTTGTGCTTGGACAGGGATGATTCAACTTGCCTTAAACTCTATCAAATTTTAATAGGGCCAGAGTGAAATCTGCTTTATTTCAGTTTATTTTTCACTAACATTTTAACATATTTATTCTGACAACCGTTACTTTGGTTGTCATCTCAATTAAGTGTGTTAAGCATTCTTCCTTTTAGGCTTTCACATTCGTTTTCCATTTTTTTGAAACCATGAACTGTAAGCATATCTGAGATACCAGTGGGAAAGGAATGTCTGTCACTTTAATAATCCACTGGATCTTTAAATACAGACCCCCTAAAATTTTTCTAGTTGCTAAAGGTAAACTATTTTCAAGCACTAATATTGTAGATTATCAATACAAATTACAATATTTCTTCTTCGCTGAGTATCACTTTCTAAAGGATGTCATTACAGGCACACTCAGATTTGTTTTCACCGGTAAACAGTAATTCAGTGTTACATTTCTAATAATCTACCACATTTTAATTATTTTTCTTTCACATGAATGTTGCTAACTTTCCCCAAAAATGTTGATGCTGCCCTTCAGAAAACAATGACAAGTTTTTATAATTGTCAAGGCTAGGACCTGAAGAAGTCACAGAAAGTTGTTTATTAGTCCCATAGAAAACCAATACCATCATACACATACAGTGCAAGTTTCACTCACTGATATCCAAAGTCCATCTGCTAATGAAGGACTGGAACAAGATTTGCCCTGGGATCAGTCACAGTTTGTTACTGAATTCAGAGGAGGTGGATTTAGGCCTATACTAAGTAAAGGAGAAACCTAATTTTTCTCTGAGATGCAATTAATTCTGCAGTGTGATGTGAACCAGTTCAGTCAGCTCTGCTAATTTCACAGGCATGAGAATGCCCATGCCCATGCTGCAAGTACTAGCTACCAGTGTGACAGCTGAACAGTTTGTTAAGCAACAGTCAAAGCAGTAAATGCACGGTGCTACATCCTGGTGATACCACTGGAAAATGTGACTGGACAATGCAAATAGCCAAGCTGGAATTAAACTAGGGCATTGTATCTTTATTACAGAAAGTACCAGGGGATTCCTACTTGCCATAGATAAGGTCTGTGCCTCATGCCAGGCAGGTATTGTGACTCATAGTGTGTTTGCAACGTATCTGGCAAAGAGCATCTGTCGTGTCACTGTGACCTCTGTAGGACTTTATGTGAAGATAATCCTGGGAGAGATCCCTGCCACCAGCACTTAAAGCTATGGAAAGGACAAACTGAAAGGCTGAACCAGGAACCAGAAATGCAGTGGAGCCCTGGCATGTCCTTTCAGTCATGGACACTCACTGGATACAGTCACTGAAATTTGCAGAGGACCACAAGAAGTCGGACACTTGGATATATTTTTGTGTTGTTTTTTGCCTGCAAAAACAGTGAGGGACTAGCGGCTGCTATTCCACTTCAGGCCAAAGCCTCACATTGAAATAATGAAATTCTTGCTTCACTACTCAAGCAAACAGACCCAAGAGCATTTTTTCTAAACACAAACAAAAGTGATGCAAATGCAATTTGGATGCTGGCACACAGCCTCCATGTGTATTGCACCCATTACTTTTGCTTTGGTGGCAGGCTGAAAGCAAAATACATATGAGCCTATATAGCTGTTTAAGGTCAATCCTGCCAGGCTAACAGTAGGGTTTTCTCTGACCATCTATTTATCATCTATCATTGTCATCAGTATCACCACAGGAGAGTATAATCTCCTCTTTGCTTTAAGTGTTTGCTGTTATTCTCTGCAGCACCAATTGATTTCCCAGTACAGATAATAATAAACACCCATAACAGTTACATAATGCACCTGCAATTCTCCAAGAGAGGACAGAAAAAATTATGCCTGTGAAAAGCAGAAAGTTTTGTCTTCAAAGAATATTGGGTAATTTTGGTAAATAGCCTTAAAAGGTATAATTTAAGTGTAGAAGTGGGAAGTAGGCAATTCCAAAGATTCATTAGTGCTTATGTATCTTTTAGCTCCTGGCCACTGGGTGAATCTGGGTGAGGTGCGCAGTGACTGAAAGTTGTTGCTACCTGGCAGCCAAGTGGAGAAGAAAAATACTCAGGTTTTCCATGGGCTGCTGACCACAATATAAAGAGCCTGCACTGAAAAATGTATACAGATTAATCATCTCTTTTGACTCTGATCTGGGGGAATAATCCCTTTTGATCAGGGGAGATAAGCAATTGCCCTGCAAGGCAAGTAGTTACCATTGCCCTTTCTGTACCTACCCCATGAAAAATGAGTACAGGCAGACCTGTACCCAGTCCAAATTGTCAGAGTTTGGGTCATTGATTTCAGAGTGATTACCATTGCTTACGATGCTGAGGAGTTGGCCTAACAGGGTTTATATACATTGATGCAAGCCTGAGGATTTTTATGAGCAGTACATGTATTTCTTATATATGACTACTGTGGATTAATTCCCACATCTTTTAAAGTTACAAAATATGTTTCTCAAATGAATTGCACTGGATTTTTTCCACTCTCTTACTATACCAGATTTCAAACTTCCCCATTAATTTCACAACACATTGGAGTAAAACACATGGGTTTAGAAATGTTTTATAGTGCCTTGTGGTATTTTTGCTGGGAAAGTACTTTCAAAGTTGAGTGGGGTTTTTTTCTTTTCTTTTTTTTTTTTCTGTGAGTGCATTCATTAATCCAGTCTCAAATGCTGATATTTCTGTCCTTTTCAACCTTTGACAGATAAGAACTACAGTACTCATAAAATTCCCATTTCACTGCAAACTTTTAACTTGCCTCTATAAATCACATAAACCATTCTGCTGCTAGTGTAAGGTATGTGTCCCCAACAAATAATATACCAGGTATTAGTGGTGTTAAACTCTAAGACAAAAACCTAATAAAAAGTACACCTACACCTGTCATTACGTATGACAAGACATGGGCAGAACAGCTTTTTTAACTGTCTCAAAGGAAGCAGCATGGATGCAGGCTCATTGTTAAGAGCAGCCATTTCTGCTCCTTCACAGCACACAAACAGCCAGTGTGATTAATGAAATGAACTAAAGAAAACCCTCTCTGGCCTGATGTGAGTATTTAGTTAGTCAAAGCAGTTGTTTACTTCTCATATGAGAAAGCAATGGGGGTTACTATAATTAATAAAATTATGGTTATAATAAATATAATAAAATAATAAATAATTTTGAGACTATGTGCTCTATGGATGTTTACTGAATGTTTGAACTACAGGTTAAAAAAACCCCAAATTCCTCTGAACATGAATGCAAAACTGCACATTTCCCTGCCCTGAGTTTCTGGATGTGAGCCGTCACGCCCCAGCGGCTCAGCTCTGTGCTGGTGTGGGCACGAGGAGGGGACACAAAACCCACGTGAATGAGGCTGCTGGCCAAACTCCCCACTCGTGGCACACCTCTGAAGCACGCACACCCACGGAGCTGTGGGTGTGTTCTCAGTGCTGTAGGGCACCTGAAGACAAGCTGGGGAAAGAGCTGGGCAAGCGGAGGATTTGCATCTCCCCATGGAGGATGTGGGGTGGCGACAGACCCAACATGGGGCCATGTCCCGTGACTTAAGGCTGGCTTGTGGTCTGTGCTGTGATCAACCCTAACAGCACAGGTCAGCATGGTAAAATAGCACCATGTTTACCCTTTGGTATTCCTAAACAAGATGCTCCAATGTCCCTTTTCCATCTCTGCAGCTGTCGTTTCATATTCATGTGTTGCCACACATCTCATCTGCCTAGAACTTTTAACACACAAAACATGAAACAAAACCCCAAAGCATCTCATCCCAGCCACAGCACTATACAGTTTCTCATCATTTACTTTGGGGGAGAGGCAGAGGCACCTATTGATTTACTGACTTTCATGTCAAATTGGCCGATCACAGCCTCCCAAAAGCTTCTCTTGTGCTGAGTACCCTACTTTTCCAGTGGCTTAGCAGCCTGACCTCCTGATGGGGGATTTTATCAAGAAACATGCAACTTTTCCAAATAGCATATTCTCTTGCAAACACCCATCTTGTCAACGAGTAATTCCATGATCATTAGCGGCTCTGGCTTCACAGTGGACCAAATACATATTTTGTGTACTTGAAGGAGATTTCAAGTACACAGAGACTTGGAATACTGGAGCTGGGAATAAAGTGGACAGAAACACAGAAGCAACTTCGGCTTCAAGGAAGAAAGTTCACTGAAGTAATAGTTGGGTGATCATTATGGAGGTTAAAGTTATTTGACCTGGGTTGACTTTCAGCTTGAAAAAAGGGCAAACAGAGAACATGCAAAGACTTGAAGAATAATTCCATAAACAAAAAAAGGTACTTTATCAGATAAGCATTCACATTGATTTTTATTCAATCTCATTCAAGGAAGTTATTTTTTTGGTGCCAACAGCTTATGCTAAGATTAGTTCTGAACTCCAAGAGAAAGTGCTTGGCTGTCTCTGTTTCTGAGCTACGACTGAATCCACAATGAGAAAAGGACAAAAGAGATTTTGTGGCACAACAGCAGATGAACGAAGAGCCTACAATCCTGGGAGGACACTGATAGGGGCAGGCCTGAGGAGAGGCAAAGGCATCACTATTTGGCTAAAAAGAGCAGTCTGAGGTAGGGGAAAGGTAGATCTTTTTTTCAAGGTTTGGTGTGGACAGAAGAACCTTACAGCCAGCTGGCCAAGCTCTTAGTGCAGGGGGCTTCTCTTCCAGAGACAGGGTCCTAGCTGTGGCCTTACCATAGAGAATACATGAAAAAATAATATAAATAGTGTCAAACATACATGGGGATTAAAGAGGGAGTCCTTTAACACGATGCAGATTCATCCATCACTTTATTCTGCTTTTTTTTTCCTTTGCTCTTCTTTTCCTGAAGTTCTCCAGTGTTTTTACTTCTCCCTCTCATACAAGCTATGTTTGAGAAACTGTTTCTCTCCATGAACTTCAATGGGCTTTGGATCAAATGCTACAATACATTTGCAGCTTATTAAATTATTAACATGCTTGCTTCACAATCTTTGTGCTGTATTTTACTTCATCAGATGAACCAATGATAAAATTTGATCATATGGGTTAGTTCCAAAGAAGGCAAATACTCTACCCTAGTCAGAACCAGCATGCCAGTTCAGCTTTTTGGTCCTTTGGAAAGGTGGGCTCCTCCAACCAGAGGCTTTTGCTGCTGGTAGGTGGCCACATTTACAATATAATAAATTACTTTCTCCTAGAGAGAATTGTGATGAAATAAAACCAGTAAATTCTTTATACTGTCTGGAGGCAGTCTCTGAAAAAAAATAAATTATAGAGCCTGATGTGACTGATTTAGTGTTATTTCACAGCAATATATGCATTCTGTAAGTTGGCTCACCTGTAAGAATGTTTCTTTTTTAAATAGTGACCTCTATGTTGCTATCACTATTAATCCAGGCAAAGGAAACTGGGGGCTCACAGTCCCTTGCCCATATGAGTCCTCACTCCCAGTACATTGAAAGCATGAGGTGAGTCTAAATTTATGACTTATCAAAGCCCATTAAGTATGGGAAAGGTTTTTTTTCTGATTTAACCTAATAAGTAACCATAAAGAAGCCACGAAGGAGAAAAAATGGTTCAAAATAAGTTTCTCTGCAGCAAACACTCAAAGACTGTGAAAAAAACTATGCCAGTATTATTACCTGAAGATAAAGTTGGTATAAAGAATTAATATGTATTTCAATGTGGTGAACAGTGAGGTTAAAAAATGAATTAAAGAACCTCGCCCATATATAAAAGATAGTGGGCTAGTCTAGTCTCAAACCCATAAATGTGAAAAAGATTTGAGGTTTAAAATGAGTCCCTGAGCAGATGCTTTGGACAGGGACTTTTAATCAACAATTAAATTAGTAAAATCATGAGTTAAGTTGGGTTTTTTGGGTTCTCATTTTGGTTTTGGGTTTTTTGCTGTTGTTGTTGTTGATTGGGTTTTTGTTTATATGCTTTTAGTTGTGGGGTTTTTTTGTTGGTTTATTTGGGTATTTTTGGGGGTTTTGTTTTGTTAAATTGCTAAAATACTGTACCTGCCTTTAGACACCAAAACTGTCACAGTCTCAGAGAAGCTAAGTGTCCACAACTGTCACATGTTGGCCACTGACATATCTCTGTCAAGGACACCTCACTGGCAGAGGTTAGGGAAGGCTCCAGCTCAGTGGTTCTAAAGCTAGGGTTCTAACAAATGTATGGAGACTTTGATACTCCATTCTTGCTTTCCTTCCTCCTTCCATTTCTTATTAGCTTTGGTATCAAAGACCTTCACTGTGTAACACTTGTTGGACTTCAGAATAAATGCACTCAGTCCCCATGAAACCCTACAAAGAGTGCACTACAAGTGTGTTGAGTGAGCAAGGGAGCACACCCAGTGACAAACAACTGTCATGCCTGTAACAATTCCTCCTAACTGCTTCTGCACATCTGTCATGCATCTCTCTCTTTATATTTGCTAGCAGCTTTATGAATATCTAGGCCACTAAGCAGATTTACGCTTCAAAACCTGTGGCCCTAATTCTTAAGACCACATATTATGCCCCCTAAAAAGACAGTGAGGAGTGTGTGTGTGTACATGTTTATGTTTGTTTAGAAAGCAGAGCCAATGAGCTAAATTATTATGCGTTTGCGTAAGAAACAGTGGAAATCTGCTTGAGTAAGAGAAAGAGTACCAATAGATTTCTGTTTTTTCTGATCAGTACCTGCCCTGCATTCAACACACCCCATGAGGGTTAATTCTGTCAAAAGTATCAATAGCACCAGCTAGGGGAACAAGCCTAGAAGCCAGCAGCAGTGTGCCATGTGCCCTGCTTCCTCACATCCAGAATGCCTCGTGTTGCAGAAGACT
This sequence comes from Climacteris rufus, assembly GCA_013398175.1. Taxonomy (NCBI): domain Eukaryota; kingdom Metazoa; phylum Chordata; class Aves; order Passeriformes; family Climacteridae; genus Climacteris; species Climacteris rufus. The sequence goes on from VZRZ01003083.1 coordinate 17,997, forward strand.
GAGGCACAGCTACTTCATTGTTCAGTCATTTAAAGGAGAACCAAAACCATTTAAGCATTTCTGAACCCTGGTCTTACACTCGCTATCAGTTCTTTTAAAGAGCATCTTTTCACCTTAGAACACAGTCCAGAACAGTAAGAGACCCCACAGTGGAGCCTCCCATACAGGGACACTTAATGAAACCAACACCCAATGGTTTAAGAGAGACAAATTGTGTATTTCAATTTGTTGTATGGGCATTGGAGTGGAAGGATTTCTTATACTGATGGCATGGGTTAGGAGTGTGCTCACCTGGTTCTGTTTCCTGGCCTTAGTGACCAACTTCTAGTATCGCCCTGGGCACACTATCTCCTGGTTACATTTGGGAAAATCCAGTGAATAACATTCCAAGGCTTTTTCCACCCTCCCCCCCCCCCCACCCCGAATTCTCCATGATGTGAAATTATTAAATCAGGATTAATGGTGTTTCTAAAGACACATACTTGTGTAGTCATAGGTTGTTTTGTCCAATGCAGGAATTACAAGGTTAAATTATACAACACAAACACAAGTTCAGCATAGATGATCATAGCAGTCCCTGCTGGACTTAATATCCATGAATTAATGCATGAGAGGGGATAAATGCAGTGGGACCGCTTGTGTGATTACTGATTCCAGCTCCTGCTCCCTCTTTCACGAAGCAGCTCCCAAGCCATAGCGGTTTAGAGCCCCCCATTTCAGCCCTGATGAAATACACCATCGATGCACTGCTGCTGGGCTACAGGGCCCTGAAAAACCACAGAAGAGGCTACACAATTTTATTATTCAAGAATATGTGTGTTTTGGTCATGAATGTAGAGATAACCAAATCTTCAAGATGGAAGCTGAAAATCAAGGCTGTCAGAACAGACGTTTCCTGTCCCTATCATTATGTAAGTAGCAAACATTTGGGATTTCTTGTGCTATCTTTTTTTTTTTTTTTAAGGTAAAACAAACCTTTTTCCTTTCTTTCTTTCGACCCCTCAGACATTTACCATTATTCAAATCTGAATCACAGAATGGTTTGGGTTGGAAGGAACCTTAAAGATCATTGAGTTCCACGCCCCTGACATAGGCAGGGACACCTTCCACTAGACCGAGTTACTCATACCCTCATCCAACCTGGCCTTGAACACTTCAGGAATGGAGTATCCACAGCTTCTCAGGACAACCTGTTCCAGTGCCTTACCAGCCTCACAGTAAAAAATTTCTTCCTAAAATCTAATTTAAATCTGCCCTCTCTCAGTTTAAAGCCATTCCCCCTTGTCCTATCACTAAAAGGACGAAAATCTTAAGAGACTAATGGCTGGATGCAGCAAGACAAACCCTACCTTTTAAAATATGGTATATTAGAAGGGATCTTTGTCACACAGAGTTGCTGCCTTCGACAAAAGAAACTTTTTTCAGTGTGAGCTTTTAGGTTCAACTGTTTATCAAAAGTAGATCACCCAATGCTGACTTAAAGCAGCGGTACAGCTCACACACAACTTCGGTGACCCAACCCTTTGGCACTTCTCTTATTCCATCCACCCAGCACAACGAGTCAACTGATTGCATTTAGGAATTTTCTGTATGCCTGTAATTTATTGTGCTGTCATCTCAGAAAGTGTTGTTGAAGAATGACATAGTCTTTCCTTTAGAATTTACTGTCCCAATAAAATTAATCACCCAACCTCCAGCTCCTAGAAAACTCCACTGAGGAAATCAAATTCTAAAGATGGTCCTTTCTTATCAGTGGCAATTGAGTAAAAAGTGAATTATTACACAGGCCTCGATGGGAAATACAAATGGCCTTGGAATGGCAATCAAATTGTAAAAGTTCGTGTTTCACAGAAAACGTCAAGCTGGGTAGTTGGAAAAGATTGGATCGATCAGGAAGTGCTCCCACACTTAGAAGTATATTTTTATTTTAATGTAGTTTGCAGGATGCAAGGAGGAGCCCATCCCAGGACAACTGTGATTTAGATAAGGGAGATGCACAGTCACATGCCAATAGCTGCAGTCACCTGAGTGACAACACAGAAAATCCAGTCCAGCATTTGCTTTGAATTTGGCACCTGTTAAACGCCACCCCCCAAGGAATTGTATGACACCAAGCCACGATCTGGTATGAACAGTGGGAGCTGTGAATGAACACTAAGCTGCTTTGTCCTAAGTTTTCCCATCCACGAAGCTCAGAGTAGAAGGGTAGGTTTGCCAGGACCGAGGAGATCCCCTTCCCATGCTATGAGTGCCGCTCGGCACAGCGCACACACTGTGTGACTCAACGGGAAAGTGGCCACACCACTGAGCAGCTTCCCCCATTCCCCCATCAGGAACGGTGTGCCTTACAAACACTGATGTGCAAAGCCCCAAAACTCCTTCTGATATGGATATACTACTCTGTTCAAGAGCTAGCAAAGTGAGACATGAAAACTCAGCAGCCTTAAAAGTTTTCCAATGCCTCAGTTAGTATCAAAGAGTTTTCAAGAAAAAAAGAAATCTGTGCCAAAAACTTGAAGTCCCACTACCTATTATTTTGCTGCTAATTTGCTATGGTTAGGTCACTTAAACTCTCCATTCTCTCTTATTCCTGCCTATAAAGACAATTCTAATGACTGCTCTTATTACAGAAATACTGGAAGATTTAATGAGTTAGTGTTTTTCCAAGATTGGAAATATGTAAAGTACTCAGTAAATGCTACATGTTATCACCAGTGCTGGAGCAGTGTTGGACAGCACTTTTAGCTAAGGAAGAGATAGAAAAAAATCTGTCTTATTGAGATGGAACCAAAATTGAAATGGGTTCAATTTTGACAAATTTTCACAATTGCATGTTCCAGAACTTGCTTGAAACCCCAGACATTATGAAGTCACACAACTATTTGCTGCTTTCCAAAATCAAGAGAGTGACTCCCTCATCTCCACAAAAACACTTCAATCTTGCTCCTACTGCTTCTTCACATACAATTTGCCATTACATATTTTAAAATCTCTGTGCCAGGCAAAATGAATTAGTTCAAAAGTCTTAGGGAGAAGAGATTTACAAACTTGTTTGATAAATGCTGTACTTCAGCTTAGGATGGTTTTCCATTGCACATTAACAGATGAAAGCTACCAGGAATTATTATAAAGCACAGAGTAAGAAACTCAGGTAGTATATAAGTACTCTTCAGTTGTGTTAGGATGACTTATTCTTTGACAGTCTGGACACAAACCAAGAGGAACCCTGACAACAGAGCTTTTCCTCAGCAACCATCTCTCTTAGAGAGGCCATTGCAATTCCAAATGATTTCCTCTATTAAACCCCTTTTCCAGCTGAGGAATTCCTTCTCTTTTTGCAGCAGCAATAGGAAAATGCACCCAACAGCATCAGACCCATCTGTACAAGCAGTTTAACTACACAGATCCATAATTAGTATTTCAATTTGTGCACTGTGCTTATCAAAGAAGCTTGAGAGCCAGCTTCAATTCATAAGGAAACATATTTTTCAAAGCCATCTGAGCTGACATGTTTAACAAAGAACACTATCTGACTCACTGAAATCAAGATCCTCCTCAGCAAAAAAACACATGAGAAAGAGAGAATTTGCGTCTTGCCCAGGATGTCAACGGGATTCAGTCAATGACAAAAGACACACTGATCACCAGCAGCCTAAACCCAGCACAGCAGGTATCAGCAGTTAGTCCTGCCCTCATAGATACCTTAAATGTGATGAAATGAACTCATTTCATCAACTTAATTAAGATCAGAATGTTCACATCAGTAAACATACACATTTGGTCAAACAAGCTTCTATGAAAAGATTACACTCTGTACAGGAGTTTGCAGAACAGCACTACTACCAGAATGGGCAGCTCTGTGCCATCAGCTGACATTTCCTTTGTTCTCAGCACCCCTGTCATAACACACAGGCCCCCACTAAGGTAGGAAGCAATGGCAACTGACATGGGAAGGTGTCCAAGACCCAGACAGACGTTGTTGTTAGTGCTCCTCTGCTGCTAGAATACAGGATATGTTTATGGCTTGGGTCATGGTCATTAAGGAGCCCAGCAGATTAAATTTTTTTCTTATTTCTCCCTTCGCTGTAGCATTCAATTTCCTTAGGTTTATAGTTTTCACAGAAAAAAAATGTAGTGCTAAACATAGATGAGAAAAATATATAGTACTACAGAAAACATATATTTTAGGGACTTTTCAACATCACTTCCAGATACCATATTTTTCTGATTATAAGAAAACCCCTCCAATATCCCCAGCTGTGCACAGGGACATGACAAAAACCCAACATAGCAATATCAAGGAATTTCTCTGCTTCCATCTTCCTTCCTGCCACCAGCTGTATGAGTCATTTACTTAAAGCAGCTTTGGAATACAAGTATTTTGACCTCAAGTACTTCAAAACACCTCCAGGCAACCTTCGTGCACAATAAGCTGAGTATAGTCCCATTTCCACCATGACACAAGGAATAATGTCATTTGATCTCAGCCTTTTAATATTTTCTAATGCTTTTGTCTTTTTTGCTTACTCCTCCTGTTACCTGGCGTGCAATATGCACCTTAAGAGATCCAGGGTACATTGTCTCAGAGAAATAGCAATTAATTATTAAACCTGTCTCTGTAACAGCCTTCCAGGTGTTGAGACAATCTGTAAGCTAAGCACTGATGTTTATCTCTGTAACATGGCACTACTGCATGAAACCTGTCAGCCAAACTGCTGCACATGCCTTTTTATTTTTATTTTTTATGGAATTGTCTTAAAATAGAAAAGTAGCTTTTTACAGAAAAATAAATGGACTAAATATGTGGTTAAATCCTCCGTTTTGTCCATTTCTGAGCAGATGTGTCACCCTGCAAAACCTCACACTGAATTCAGTACTGTACTTCTCACCTTTGTTGTGTTAGCAGACAGGAGCTGGAAACCTGGAGCCAAGTTGAGATCCAGCACTTGCCATTTGCAAGCCACCTGATTTCTTGTGGGGTTACACATGTCTACACTTCATCTGGCTAATTTTAAGGTTGCCTGTGGAAGGGGAATGGAGTGGGTGAGGACTGAGGATCTGCTGCTAGCACAAAACCTTCAAGATTGTGGGGTGAGATTTTATGTCCCACAGTTATCAGATGAACCTGTGGTGATTAGATTTCCTTTATCTGCCTTTATCATTATTATTACAGTTAATTTTCTCGTGGTCTGTAGCAACACACTAAAAGTCCTTCTCAGGGATCTAAAACTATTGTCCCAATCACAGTGCAAACAACCTAAAAGTAACTTAATAAACACTAGAAGAATCCAGTTTTCTTATGGGTTTGTCTCTCATGGTTGCTCAGAGGTACAAACTGAGGCACTTTTTTTGATGCTTAACTACCCTTATAAATTCTTTGGTATCTTCTAAAATATATTTTGTCTGCTACTTTTCTTTCTGGCATATGACTCCAGGGTTCCTCTCTGCTCCAGCTGTCTGCCTACTTGCACAAAAGTTGCAGGAATTCAATTAGCTTTGAGCCCACTCTCCTGCAGCCAAATTAAATCAACTGGTGTATTCAACAGTTATCTGAGGATGTACAGAATATGATCACCCTATTTCCTGAGGAAACCAGACTAGCAGTTCCTACTTTTAAGAGCTAATCACTTGCAATGGATGTATGAAATACATGGGAAAATGAGAAGATGGCAGAAAGGCTGAACTTAGGTAATAGGAACCCGAGCATTCTGTTGTGCAAGGAAATGAACATTAGTCACAGTCCAATGCTGACAGCTGGCACCAGCTTTGCAACCAGGTGAGGAATTTAAAGGAAGGATGGGCTGCCAGGAGGGAGGTGGCAAGGTGGGATTTTGCCTCAGCTCTTCTTATATGTGTAAGGCAGCATGGGGGGAAACTCGACTTGAAGGGAACCGGTAGGGGATGGATAAGCAAAGGTGGTTATGTCAAACGAGTGGGGACAATCTGTTTACCTGGATCCAAGTGCTGATCCAAGGAGACTGACCTGCCTCCAGCCTTGCCCCGTGGCTTGCCCTTCACCCATGCCCTGGTCTGGGGCCTCATCCCAGCTGAGTGGCTCATGGAAGCACTCCTGCTGCCTCAGCCCAAATGGAGCAAGGGGAAGCTTACTCTATAAATTCAGACATGAGCAAGTGGAAGTGCCCCTGTGGGAAGTCAAGAGACACAGTAACCTTTCTCATTGTTTGCAAAAGGGGTGTCTGTCCACGTCTTCCACAGGGCAACTGGTCTTGGGGAGGAATTGTGTTTTTAGGTGCCTTCTTTACCAAAGTGCAATGCTTGGGTTTTCAGTGTGGGGAAGGGAAAGGGAGTTCATGTGTGTTGAGAGACATCCCAATGTTTCTGGAATTTTCTGTGTTGTGGGAGACATCTGGGCTCTCACCTTTTTGTATGGGTGGGTACTGGAGGTTTGGATGGAAAGAAAATCTGACTTTAAAGAACTTCTGTGGCATGTTTTGGCTGATGTGGGTCCAGTGAGAAGCAGCAAACAGGTGCTTGTGGCTGAGTGGTAGGATATGTAGGCCCCAATGAGAAAGACAGACAGGAAAGAGTACAAGGTTCTGTGGAGCAAGGACTACTCACAGGTTTGACTGTTTCACATATCCATAAGGCAATGTCAAGTTTTCCATTTGGTCAAGTGAAGATGAGCCTGGAATAGATAAATGTGAGAATTATTAGCTGAAGCGGTGACAAATCAGACATATATGCTTTGTCTCTAGAAAACCTGCTCTTCTTCCTCTACCTGCATCAAGACCAGGAGATTGCTTTTATCAGCTTTTCCTTTTCTAGCTCTCTGCTGACAGAGCTACTTGTTCCAGAAGAGTTTTTTTCCCCATTGGCTAAGCCTGATGCTTTAAGGCCCATGAAGGCTTTAAAGCTGCTTACAGATTGCAAAGTGACCTTTTTTTAGACTTCAGACTGATTGACTCGTATGAACTGAGAGTTCCTGAACATGGGGAGCAATTTGTCTTTCATATTTCTTAACTGTTAGATAGTCATTAGTTATAAATAATAAATGTCATGTGTCTTGCAAAATATTTATCAGCCTATTTAAGAACTTAATGCTTGTGGTAAGCTTTTTCTCTCTAAGTATTTTTATCTTAACTAGTGGTTTTCAGCCCTTGGCCTCAGAAATGCTTGTTGGAGGGAAGGAGAAAAGTAAACATCATATATTATACTCTTAAAAGGTGAAGAAAAGAGAAGGGGTAAGCCAAAGACAGAACTTGGATGAGACCCAGGATGAATGAGGATGGACTTGTGCACACATAAGCCATCACGGTTGCAGTGCTTTGCAGCAAGGCTGTGCTTGCTAGCTGCTTGTTGCCAGACACCAGGCAGGAAGATTTTCTGCAAGCCCCATTCTCACTATCTGGCCTCTGGGAAAGGCAGGACAGGAGGTAGAGCAGGTCCCCACTCTTCCCAGCTGCACCCCACTGCTGACTGCCATGCCAGTCCGCAGAGCAGGCAGGGTATACGTATCTTGGCTGCATGTGAACACAACACAGTTCCTCTTTCCTCTCTCCAGTTCACTAAACTCTCATTTCCTATGCCTCCACTAGCACAGTTCAGGCTGAAAAATAGTCTTCATAATGGCCGAGCTTGTTTGCTTTCTTCGAGGATGTTTATTTAATATCTCTTCACTAATGAGTCGGGCTTTCTCTATGATCCACAAGACATCAATATTGCATGTGCTCAGAGACCTGAAGGCTAAGAAATACATGGATGCTAAGCACTGTGTATTTTAAATGGCAAGTGTTTTGTTAACAGCAACAGCTAAAGAAGCCGGGGAAAAGCCTGGACTTCTAGAGTCAGAGAGAGATCAAAGCATGCAAAGGTTAATTGGCAAAATGCCAGAGGAGCCATTCTGCAGTGGGAATTTATGATTTACAAGCATACCAGGAAAAGGCTGCCTTAATCACTAGATTACGCTAAGTACTTGCCAATTTTAATACAGTAAACCTCTATCTTTTTCTACTTCAGCATCAAAAAACTTCCCTTCTTAAACATAGAAACATATAATCAGCTTCCTATTGAATGCTTCCCCTCACCCACCCCAAGAAAAGCTTTAGTAGTATAAATAACACATCAAGCTGTCTGAGAAAGAGGTGTGGGAGGATGGGGGGAGATTCTGCCTCTTCCTCCCTCTCCCTGTCCTGTTCTGTGCCTCCCATGACTACTTCCTTGGAGGCACTTGTCCCATTTGCCTGTGCTGCCCTCTGGGTTATTTTTTCCATGACTTGGAGCTGTCCCCTGAGCACAGAAATCCCCTGATGCCCTCCCCAGTAGTCCTGTGTACCTCACTTGCCTAACATGGCTCTTTGGACAACAACTTTGCCAAAATGAAGGGGGAGGGGATGCTGAGGAGCCCCCCAACCGCATATCCCTGGTGCCAAGGACATGCCACCCAGACGGTCATCCCACAGCCGAGGGAAGCTACTGCAAGAGCAAGGCAGCAACCCTGGCTCACCACCTCCTGAAAATGGCATGTGAAAAATTCTATTGTGCGCTTAAATGGTGTTTATAGACACCATCCATCACAGAGGTCCTAAATGCAATAAATTGAGATTCATTTAAAGACCGGTGTTCCTCCAGACTCCTAAAAACAGCTCAAAAAGATGATATCACTATAGCCCTCACCTAAATTTCATGGTTTCAAGTAGGTCTCTGATGCTCAGCACGGCCTGGTTTACACTGAGGCTCCGTGCCTGACACTGGTATCCATCACAGAGGGGAACAGAGACAGCAGGAAGCAAGCTCAGACTGACACTTTGTGTTACAGGGAACAGGGCTCACAGTACCCTTACCTTCATGAAACAAGATTCAGCAGTGTAGCATCAGTACAGAACTAGTGTGGAATAAGCTAGAGTCAGCCTCACAACCTTCAGGACTGATAAAAATCAAAGGAGAGCCCAGAAAGAGAGCCCTATCTCTAAGCCAAGGCAAACAGCTGACCTCTTGCTCCGTTTTTAAACTCCAAGTCACCCCTCCCTATCTCTGACCATAACTGGGCACAGCTGGGCGCCCACCACTCGCCTCCAGCCAGGGGAAAGGCTGAGGCACCAAACAGAAAACATATGTGAACTACAGACCTTGCTAAATGAGCTGTAAGCAGCATTTTTCATTCTTGGTGTGGTGGCATTTTAGGCAGTGCTGGAGTGCTCACAGGGGTGCAGTTTCTTTGGCGAATGCTTGCTTTTTGGTCATCTGAACCTAATTTATGCAGCTGTAGCAGATGTCCCATAGGCAAGGACACAGGGATAGCAGCAGGCAGTACCAGTATACCAACAGTATGATAGGCACAGTACCTCAGTAGTCACTGCATATGTGTATTATCCTAATTCTGACTCTTATGTCTAAAATAAGTTATCTAACCTCTTGAGTTTGGGTTTCCCTGGCTACTTGTGTTTTTATTTATGTTTACCAATTCATCAGTTCTGCTTGCAAAAATAAGACAGCACTTACAAGCTATTCTCAAGAAAAGAAGCATTTTACATTCTGAGTTTTACTGGAGCAATGGTACTAGAAACAGAAATAAGGCATAAGTTAGTGTGACTCATTGCAGGAATGCTGCTTATTCCCTACATAACTAACCTACAAGGGCAGAAGAATATTAAGTACCATGTAGGCCACCAATTTTCTTATTCATGCAAAACCTCCACTGCAAGTTTAAGCAATGCCTATACCTATCATGCAACAGGGTAAGTTGTGATGCAGTTTGCTTTTTCTTCATTAGTGTAATTTGTTTCTATCCCCTCCTTAACCCCTCTTCTTCTTTTTTTTTCTTTTTTTTTGTTAACTGTTCTGCAGAAAGTCAAACCACAGGCAGCTTTCTTCTACAAGCAAATCCAATTAGCTAAGATTGTGAACAGATTAAGATTTAAGACTCCACAGAGATGCCTGGATGGAAACCCTTTAGGTTAGCTAGTTCTTATTCAAAAACACACAAACAAGGATGGAGGACAGCAGCACATTTAACTTGGGGACTGATGGGTGGAAACCACCAGGTAATTAAAGGTCTCCCTTTATCACCCTTGAAGAGGGAGGGTCAGATAAGGCAGGATATGACCCATTATCGGCAAGGACAGGTATGTAGGTCACTGTGTCGCATGGAGAGACGCAGAGCAGAACCTGAGCAGCAACTGCACGCAGTGGCCCAGATCCAACAAGAAACTGGGGACACCTTCAGAAAGAGCTCTGGCTGTGGATTGGGGAACAGCAGAACAAAGAAAAACACCATATTCAGCTCTCTTCTCCCTCTGGATAGACAGATGGCTGTCTTGGCTGCTGTCAGGAGATAGCAGATGAAAAAGAAGACTTTTAATGAAGAATTCCTAGGATTTTTTAGGGCCAGAAATAGGGAGGGCAAACAGGTGCAGCGAGTATGCAGACAGCTGCATGTACAACATGAGTGACTTCTGCTTGGTCCCACTCTCCCTGAGTTTTTCATCCAGAAAAACTGTCAAAGCGAGGAGAAAGGAACAAGGATTTCTCTCCTAAGGCGTGGAAGACAAGCGAGGCAGATGGCAAGGTTGATGCAAAGGTTTCAGGCATTCATTTTTGGGAACAGGTTAGGAGAAATCTGAATCCAGCTTCAGCAGGGTAAGCCATCAAGTAGTCTGCAGCTCTGGCTGAATAGCTGCTATTGCTCTTGGAAATAAAAGTTGCCGACATACAGATGCCAATAAAGTCTTTGAGGTCAGCTAAGACTGATTGCATGAGATGATCCTGGAGGACCAGCTATCCAGCAGGAATTAGTAAGGATAGAAATGCTGACAGTCACTTCTCCACTGCTTTCTAGTGATGACTATTTAGATCCATGTGACTCCAGAAAGCACCACGCTTGTCACCTGCCAGGCAGTTCTCTTGATTATATGGTGTTGCAGAGCAATAGTATATGACTATTTTCCTGGATCAAGAGGTGGGTATTTCAGGACACAGTATTTTAAATAACTGTTTATACAGTAACAGCTGGCTGCAATGAAGTCATCAAGTATTTCTGAGGTTACTCACTACTGCAGAAAAATTGAACAAGAATCCACCTGAGCTTCCTAACCATGGCCTGGGTCCCAAAGGGTGCCACAAACAAGTGGCAAGGGCTCAGGACAGAATCAGGACCTGCTTTGGGTGCTAGCAACCCACATTTTGGCAGCCTTTGATCTAAACAGCTTGAATACTGGGGAGAACCGTAACACTGCAAATGCCTCTTTCATAATGAGGGTGATTAAACACTAGAACAGGTTGCCCAGAGAGGTGGTAGATGCCCCACCAAGGTCAGGTTGGACAGCCTGATCTGGATGAAGATGTTTCTGCTCATTGCAAGGGAGTTGGACTAGGTGACCTTTACAGGTCCCATCCAACTCAAATATTCTATGATCTCAATTGCATCAGTTTTTCTGCCCTTGTCAGAAAGGTACTATTGTACTCTGTACTTCTGCTGCTTCCAGCTCTGAGCAAAATGGTGCCAGTTTATCACTGATGTCTGCCCCCAATAGAGCTTATTAGAGGATAAGATCTGGCTTGTGTTAACGTTGAGTGGGAAATGCATTTTCTTTTCACACTGTAATAAATCTGGATGTTGCAAACACCCGGAAAATAATTGTTTAGGATTTATCATAATGCAGAAGCAATTTTTTTAGAGTCTGACTGTGGAGTTTTTGTGTTGTTATGAAAACAAACATTTCATATGGAAGAAGGAAGTTTATTCTAAAAAGTCCCCAAAAGTGAAAGCAAGACACTACACCATCACACAAATTTTGCAAACATGAATTTCTGTAGAACTGTCTTTTACTGGCCTGCAATAGCTGTAATTGGTTATTATTTTTCTGTCCAATTCTAATCAGCATAGCAATATCCAACAAGGTGTGCTGGAAAATTGTATCATATGAGCAAAAATGTACTTACATTTGTAATGACAAAAGAATGAGGTCAATAAATAGTTTATTTCACTTCGAGGGAGCTGGTATGAGAGAGTTGCAAAAGGCTGGTGGGCACCAGTTGAGCCTGTGCTTAAAGAACTGCTGAAAGAGCTGTACCATCAAATCTCTTCTAAGGAGCAGTAGACAATACGAAAATATTGGATTAGGAGCAGAGTGGTCATTTTGAGCAACTTGGATTTTAAATTGGTCATCAAGCAGAAGGCTGAGAGAGACCAGGAACACAAAACCTGGGTTCCAGTATGAGCAAGTCAAATTGAGAACTGACGTCAGGAATGTGGTGATGATTATATCACGAATTTCACAATGTTTGGTGCAGCCCTTGCTCCTTCAAGGATTACATGAAAATCTGTAATTACATGAAAATTCCTATTCCCATTTCAAAGTAAAAAATGTTTCCAGCCTTGAAAGTTTAGAAAACATTAACCAAGCACTCCAAATGAAAAAAGTAAATAAAAAAGCACATCAAACTAATTATTAAACCCCCCCAAAACTCTCAGGGTTTTCCAGCAGACAGCTCATGCTGTGTGATGGTCTGAGTTGAGCTGATAACTGCTGGCTGCTCAACTGGAGAAAATTTGATTTTCTTGAAGGAAAGGTGACTAAGAGGGGGTATCTGTTTTTAAAGATAAGAGGCTAAAATACTTTGGCTGTGTGGTTGGTTGGAAGGAATAGCTGTAGTTTTCATGTGTGTGAGAGATGGAGCTAGGAGAAAAACTAAAAGTGGATCCTAGCTAAATCTTTAATGAAAATCTTTACTTGCTTCCTATCTCTTTCATATATTCCTTGCATACCACTACAGAAGTTTTTGGACACCTGGCAAATGCATCACTAACTGGGATATATAATGCACATCTACATGTGTGCATATATTCACACATATACATATATGTGTACTTTAAATGTCTGCAACCCTTTAGTTACCTAGGGCCTTGTAAAAAGCAAGAGCCACGACATGCAAGAGGTACAAAATAAGAATGCAGCTGCCACAAATCCATCTTTAATCCTCCTTTAATTACACGGGCCAGTGGGGCCTTAGCGCTGCGACAGCTCGGTGCCGCAGAGAGCTCCAGCAAGTGTAAAGGAAACAGCAGCACCTGATGACGCAGGACTGTACAGGACAGAGTGTGAAGTGAAGGCTGTCATTAGGAAACCACTTTATTGTGAAGCAGGCAGCCTAATGAAAGCAGCTGATGAGACCAGCTGACTGCATCTCTATTGACAATAGCCTGCTAGCATCATTAATATCTGTAGTCTTTCCCCCCGCTCTCCAGCACATCTCTTGAATGTACAGAGTGAGGTAATCTGCTCACATCATAATGACTTAAATCCTTAGTGTATTGCTATGCTGAGAAATGCCCTGAGTTTCTGCTGTGATGGCCACTATTTTGAGACTGAGGGGGAGAATTTCACCTCTGTGCCCACCTGTGGCAAACAGCCAAGAAAGGATGGCTGCATCCTACTCCTGCTTCACACATGCTCCCTCGTGTGAAGGACATGGAGGAAATACAGAAAATACAACTAGGCAGTGATAGATGCAGAGGAGCAGACTATGCTCAATCCCAGCTGAAAGATAACAAATGCAAGGCACTTCCACAGAGCTCTTCCTCACCAGGCTTAAAATGCTCCTCACACACTTTAGTGAATTCATCACTCCTGGCTCTTCTGAGCAGGAGTCAAAGTCAAACAACCTCTCATTCACTCAGGAAGACTAGGGCAGATGAAGAGAGCAAGGTGCTTCTTCGAGGCCTGACACATGAACAAAAAATGAGTCTGCCAATTTTCAGTGCTTAATTCTGAAAAATTTAGGTTACGTGAGTCAAAAAGGCCTTTGGACGTTCCTGACTGATCTGTCTCTTATGTCTTGTACCCTATACTTTTTACCTTCCTGAGAGTATTTTGTGCAGTTTGGCTTGGAGAAGCTGACAACTTCTCTGTGTATGCTGCTTTTCAGCTTAGCTGTTAATGCAAGTGGAAACACATCCAGGAAAAAGTTTGCCCTTTTGCCCTTCATGTACCTGAACCGAGCCTACAGGATTTTGGGTCTCCAGGGCTCTCTGTCTAGCAGCCTGTGAAAACATTCTGAATTTACTACCCTTTTAACCAGCAAAGAAAATAAATCTTCCTTGCCATAAATGCTAATGTTGGTGCACTGAGAAATCCAAAGGGAGGCTGCAGAGAGAGAAACATTCCCCATGTGGTGATTAAAGTGCCAGTTCATGAAAGCTGACGTCAGCGCATGCTTTCAGGGTGGCAGGGCACTTTGCATTTATCCTTTCCTTGTTTGTGCTCCATCTGGATGGGCTCCAGTGGAAAAAAAAAAAAAAAAAAGAGGAAAAAAGAGAAGCTAATGCCTTTCTAATACACTTCTGAATTCCTTTGGTTTCACCCAGGGAAACATCTAACTTCTGCTTGCCCAGTTCAGTGAGATAAAAGAAACCGAAGGCAGCTGTTGCTCGGGCCAAACTAAGTCATAATTAGATTGTCATAGCAAACAGTCAGCTGGGGCAGCTCCAAGGAAGACCAAAGGAGAGCACACGGGTAAATAACATCTTCCAGGATTTGTTAACTTGCAGGGGCAACCCTGTTTCCCATCAAGGAGATTCACCCCAGCTCACATTAAAGTTATGATTTCATATAAAGTTATGATTATTTCAAAACTCCAAAAAGCTACACAAGGAAGCCACAGGTTTGTGCTAAAAATGGTCTGGTAGGAAGACACCCGAGGGCAGTTCCCCAACTTCATGGTATTGTTCTCAGGGTAGAGGATAAGCAGAGTCAGTACTAGGCTTCCTATTGAAACAGATTTCCCTTCCCTGGGATAGAGCAGCACAGGGATTGCCACATATTCCCTCTTTCCATAACTTTTTATTTTAATTCTGAGCTACTATTGGAGTCAGTGGGAAAGGCTTACCCTATCACTTATGGTCACACACATGCTGCAACTGCTACAACAATTACACTGCAGGGCTTCTTGCTGAAGATAGCTACTGATAATTTGGGTTTAGAGCTACACGCTGGTAGTGTCAAGCAGCATGGATGGTGATTGCGCACAACAGTGGTTTTGCACTGTGGTCACTCTCATAGCTGACAGAATTACTTGGTACAGACAGCTTATGTTGATCAGTACAGGAGTTAGCTTGGCAGTGAAGCTGCC
The DNA here is from genome assembly GCA_013398175.1 of Climacteris rufus. Taxonomy (NCBI): domain Eukaryota; kingdom Metazoa; phylum Chordata; class Aves; order Passeriformes; family Climacteridae; genus Climacteris; species Climacteris rufus. Next base: position 33,084 of record VZRZ01003083.1, read on the forward strand.
TCTTAAACACTGAAATAACAGCTTTGAATTTACTGGAACTATTCAAAAGAATTTTTCTTTTCTTTCTCCTCAGACATGCTGATGATTTAGTGTTCATTCCCCTTTCAAAAGTCAGGATGGCAATATAAAAAATCAAAAGGCTCCAAATCAGTAATACTTTTCAACTATATGCTTTGAGCTGGAAAATAAGTCAAAAGGCAGACATCCTGCATTGCTGAATATTCTGAAACTAAATAGGCTTTGAAATAACATTCTGAAATGAAAACTCACTTTCAGTCCACTTTTCCCCGTAATTTCTCTTCCATCAAGTAAAAAATGAAAGACAAACAGACCAACAGAGCAAGAAAAAATTTCCATTTCATCAACCTAATTTCTTCTCAATAGGACCCATTTTTTTTCTGTTCTAGAGGACATACCCTCACCATGTAAACAGACCTGAGATCAGGTCCCTGAAATTCCTGACTCTTCCTGCTCTACTCAGTGTGCAAGGATCCCTTCAGAGCTTGATGCAACCTGCAGCCCTGCACCTTGCAGGCTGGAGGTGGAACCTGGTGAACTAATTACTGGGTGTGGGGGAATGCAAGTGGGAGCACAATGGGAGGGCAGTGAATTTCCCTTTCCTTTCCACTCCCCACCCCGTGATAACCACGGCCTGAGCTTCCACCACAGCGCTCCGGCCCCTGTATGCAAAGGGAGCGTGGGGCAGAGCTGATCCTCAGTGTCGGAGTTCGCTGTTCCCACCCCTCTCTCCCCAATGGTTTGCCGTATTTGCATTCAAGCTAAGGTGAAAAACAGGCTTCAAGCTGGCACAGCCACCAGTCTCTGTGTTAGTGATCAAGTGATAAGTTGTACAGTGGTTACACAACTGGGCTGTGTCTGTGGAGCCAGGACTGCTGGGTTTAATCTCCTGCTCAGTCACTGACTCATCACGTAGCCTGGAGAACATCATTTCACCTCTCTGCACGTAAATTTCATCATCTTTAGTTGGGGGATAATAAGGCTATCTCACAGGAATGTTAGGACACACAAATTACCCTCATAAATATTTGTAAAATTCTCTAGATGATGCTTCAACAAAGGCAATGAGTATTTTGTTGTTGAATAAGTAACAGCCAGGGGAATGTCCTAATTGTCAGGCTGGCTTATTTACTTACCTTGAACCAGAGATTTCTGGCAGCTGTGACAAAAGGATGTCTCAGGTAGGGTACAGGGTGAAGAGACTGTTTGACTACTGCAGTAGGAGAAGCAGCAGGAAAAGGTCAGCTCATGCCACAAAACAAGTACGTGATAGATAAATGTTATGTCAAAGCCTAAGTGGCATTTGTGGCATTTTCAGCTCAGATGCACAAGAAGCTTATGTAGATGACACAGTGAGGCAATACTTATGTCTAATCCTGTTAACCGTGTTCCAAAAAGGCCCATGTCATTTCTTCAGAGTACATGCTGAACCCTGGTTTTGGACTTTAAAAGCATTTAGGTACCTGAAGTTCTGCTTTTGCACCTTCCTGGAGGTGTTATTTTTCTTGCCTACAGTGAGCATCTCACAGCCTAGGTACATCAGTGCCTCAGATCCCCAGAGGGTCTGGGACAAATACTCAAGGATACCATATGATTCACACAGTCACTCAGTTTTGCTGTGGAACATTAAGCAGCTGCTGCAGTCCAAGCTTTAGAGGATGTACTTGCAGACAGGTGAGCTTTCTGAGGTCCCAAAGTCTATGCTGAAGCAATGTAAGGTGGTTGCTGAGAGCTAAGGAGAGAGACAACCTGCAAAGTTTCAGAAGATGCATCCTCGATTTCTGTTGTCTAATCTGTCCCAACTGTGTCCTCTCCACTTACTCCTAACTCCTGTTTTACTTTGATTTGAAAGCTGATTCAGAGGATACCTGTGGGCAACCTGGCAAGTGCAGGTAAATCTCTTGTGGGTAGACAGCTGCTGAACCAGGCAATTCACGTGGTTTAATTCTTTAACTGAACACAGTTAAGTAGAACACAGAACGTATCTTCTGCCTCCTCCACCCACTGAAGCCCTTACTCATATTTTTCGGAAATGCCCAAGGCACAGCTCCCCTGCTGTTGTTAAAGCAAACCACTTCTGAGCAACCCTGGCTGCAGTTTCCCTTTGGGGATTATCTTCTATCACTGCCTAAGACCATCGGGGCCCTCAGGTGGTGCTTCCAGTCACCTAAGCAACACAAATGGTAGCTAAAGGGTTTTCCTCCATGGCTAGTCTCTAACACCAAAAGGAATTTTTATAAAATCCTTGATGGTTATGATAGTGATACTTTGTTAGTGATACTTTGATTGTATCAGGTCCCTTTTCTTCACAGTCATAATGATTTTACACCAATGAGAAAGATGTTTGGAAGCAACTGGTTTCTCCAGCTGAAATAACTCACTCCAGAGTCAGCCCATGGATCAATGGCAGGAATTCCTGATTCCTTCTCAAGAAACTTAATGTAGTTATGACTTCATCATGAGTGACAGTTACATAGGTCACAGAAATGGAAAGACATAAGGAAACTTCTAGCCTCTAGCCAGTGAGTAGTTCCAACCACCGTTTAAATAACTCTCCTGCGTTTAATTGGATTTATTTTCTGAAACTGCTCAAGCCCTGGACTTTTTCTGTCTTTTCCCTCGGGGTGCTGTTCTCTCTGATGGTCAAAACCAGAACAATTTTTGTGCTAGGATGGTCATCGAAAGCAGCTTAAGTTCATAATTTTCAAAATGCATAGCAGACATGTACTGTTCTCAGAAAGACAGTGAAACATCTGGTGTCCACCAAAGCTAAGTGGTGGCAAGGACAGTTAAATGGAAGATACTCAGCATGTGCTAAGTTAAAATGTGCTGGCCTTTTTTCCTTCTTCCACTACCTGCTTTTTTGGACACAGACTCCTGGTGCTAGAGATGCTTCTCAGGTCCCTAGTTGAGCAAACTGGATACTCTGAACAAAATTAGTTTTAACACAATAGTTCACGGGAGCATCCCTCCCTGTTGCGCTCAAAGATCTATGATACCCAGAAACCTTATTTCATTTAAGTAATATGTGAACTACTTTATGCATAGATTTTTGTCCTGCTTGTCCTAAAATCCCAGATACCTTCCTTCTAAAAAAGAGGGGGAAGAGCAAGCATTGCAAACCTATGATCCTCCAACAGCAAATTCTTTAAATACTCCAGGGAACATGAATCACACAAATGAAGTGTTCTAAAAATTCAGAGCTTTTCCATAGCCCTCTCTTCAGGTGGGCTTGTTTCACCTCAGCATTTTAGTTAAATATTCCTCCAAGTAACAAAATTCTAACCCAGATGTCCCAGGCTATCACATACTGCCTAGCTGTTAAAATGACATCATTTGTGGTTAGCACATCTCACTATCTAGAAGATGGTGGGAGGAAACATTTAGCAACCTCCAAAGCCACACAAAATTCTCTGCAGATGTTTTTTCTGAATTTTCCCTCTCTTCCTGAAGTTTATTGAGCACCTAAACTGGACTTTGGGGCAGACTGACCCTAGACCTTACAAAGCAAAACGCAGACACTGTACCATGATGAGAGAAAGATCCATCAGCAGCAACAAAGGCCAGAACTTAAATTCCAGAATTGCTGAAGCTGCAGGCAAATGTTTGGCAACACTTGTCAGGCTTCATCTCTTCCCTGTTTGAAGAACAGATTATTTCTCAAGACCAGGGAACACTGTAACATTTACTCCCAATGTCTTTCTCAATGACCTGAGCCATGGGCCAGTACTCACAAAGGTCCTTTGGACAGTGACCACTCATGCAGGTTGGAGCTGTGGCTCTCCTCCAGAGGAAGCATCCATAAAGCCTTTTTTCTCAGGGCATTAGAAAATCACTTTACACAGAAGAGGTGCTTTTCAGTGGTGGGCAAGACCATCACTAGCCAAAGCAAAATCCTCAGCTAAGATGGCATCCATTTAATACATTTTTCCATACAGATGTGAAGTTCCTCCTGAGCATTTCTCCTTTTGTGCATAAGTAGGCAATCAGGCTATTCAGCATCCACTGAGGCAAAATACCATAAGGGTATTTGTAACCAAGGGCATGTTATTACAGAAAAAAATAGGAAGAATTGACAACTGGCAGGTAAGATTACACCCTGATTTAATGTGATACTGAATGCAGTCAAAGATCCAGACCTAATCGGTTGTCATTCATTCCAAATTAATGTTACCTCTGCTTAATAAGCACGGAGGAAACACTCAGCAGTAACATCTTCAGAGAAATAATTTTGCTTGTGGAACAGCTGCAAATTGCACAATTCTTGGTTTTTTTTTTTTTTTTTTTTTTTATATGTACGGTTCATCACATACCTTAGTCTACAGAAGACAGATGCCAGACTATACTTCCGCAGACTAAATAAGAAGCCTGCCAGTTGCTGCTCAACTCCTGCTGTACTGGTGCATTAAAGCTACACCACAGCTACAGAAACTAGGGGAAAAGTCTCCTATTGCATTAGCAGAACAGAAACAATATAATTTAAGCTTGATGGTGTCCCAGTTCCCAAAAGCATCAGTAAAGGAGCATTCCTCACACAGCTAAATGCCACAGGGAACTGAGTATATGCAGTCCAAAGCAGAATCACCCAGGTTCCTGCACAAGAATTTTTTCCACTCTAGAATCCTTCAGGATAGTGAATGAGCTAAGAGCCATCTTTCCTCTCACTTCCCAACTGGTTGCATGTCTTATAATTTAGGTTTTAGAAGCTCAAAACCAAATTTAGCTTTCTAAGTGACAAAAGAGGATATTTAGTTATTCTAGCAGGGGGCACAAGCATGAAACCCAAGATACATTTATACCCATCTCTAGGCAAGACAAACCTGATGTGAGAGACTGCAATATTGTGTAGCTCTAATTCATGCTCCAGGACCCCCACTCTGCTTCTTGCACACACACGTGATTTAGAAAGGTAAATCAACAATGAACTACTGTTTTTGAGTTTCCTTTGAAATACCTAGTACTAATGAAAGGTTCTGCAGAGAACTATTACCTTTTTACTTCTTCCCAAACCAAGAGTTTCATGAGCAGTGGCTATCAAAGTTTCACAGTAGGGAAGAGGACTCACAAGAACAACATTTAGGGAGAAGAAGAAGTAGTAGCCTTTGTGATCCACTGGATATTTGCTCAAGTTCCTCACATGAGAGGCTTGTATTATTCAGTGTGTTTGAGGGGTAGGTGCCATGGAATAGACTGAAATACAGTAAATCTTGTCTCTTGGTGGGAGGCTGTGTTTGCTTCCATTTCCCAAGCTAAATAAATATCAGATAGGTAAGTTAATGACCCATAGTGAAGACAGGGACAGGAGGAGCAGCCTGTGCTGCACTGAAACGAGATGCAAGGAAACTTTGCATTCTAAATATATGCCCACTTCAGGCTGCATCTAGAGCTTGCAGACACACATCTGTGTGTAATATATAGGTAAATAAAAGTCCTACTATTAATAGCCCTACCTTTGAGAGCAGATAAAAGAAGAGGTGAGTGCAACTACAGCCCCTGAAACCTGACTATTCAACTTGTACTCTGCCCACCTCTTTTTGTCTTTGCAAGGACAATGACAGGAGTGAAATGGAGAAAGGATGAGTGTGAGTACCTTCTGTGTGCATAATGATTGAATTTAGGAACCCCAGAACACCTTCTTCTCAGAAACATTATAGTTTTCTACTAATTTGCATTTCTGGAGTGGAAATGTAGTACACATCGCAGAAAACTGCACCAGTGCAAACCTCACTGTCTTCATTAAAATTCAAATGTAAAGTATTTGACATAGGAAATAAAAAAAGATATTGGGAAACAAGATCATGTGGAGTTTTTGAAGTCTCTTTTGTACTAATAGATTATAGGAATTGGCTTGCAGGTTTAAAACAAGGAAAATCTAATTTCCAAGAAAGATGATCTCTGAACTCCTGATCAGAATTTGAAACAAAACAAACAAAAAAAAACCCAGAAAAGCCCAAACTAAAAACCCAAACCAAAACAAAACAAAACAAAAGCCAAGCAAAAAGCAAAAAATTAACTTGGCAATTTTTTCCTTGGATAACAGCCACAGAGTCTCCAGCCTGGGAGACCTGAACACAACAGAGGTCCTATGAGAAGAGTTAAGCCAAACTAGCGTTCAGATACTGCATTTTTCTTTAGACCCCCTACTACATGCTAGAGGAGAAACTCCTTATCACAGAAAGACTCATTCTGGAACCAGCTGCCATACAGGAGGATACAGGACTGCGCCCGGGCTGCCCATCTCCACACCTAGCCTCAGACAGATGGAGCCTGGCGTCCAAGGCAATGGAGAACGTGCAGTTAATCTGTGCTGCCCAGCACTGCACCAGGGATGCCATGTGGATGATCCAAGTTCCTCAGGAGCTGGCTTAAAGATGTTTCCATGCCATTGTACTTGCATGTAGAATCACTTTAGCACCTTCCACTTGATGGTCTTCCTGGAATCTAACACATGAAATTGCAGCTGCTCTTTATCTCACTTACACCTTGTTATTGGAATACCAGGTTGCCATCATGGACAATGTCTCTAACATTTTAAATATGGTTTTATAAGAAAAAAGGACAGATGCACAATTAATAAGCCAAGATGCATGAACAAGTGTTCGTCCTTTGTGCAAAGCAACTGACATCCTGAGTAATATTCATAAAATAGAATTGTACCCCAGAATGAAACACTTTGTCCTGGTTTCAGCTGGGATAGAGTTAATATTCTTCATAGTAGCTGGTTCAGTGCTGTGTTTTTGATTTAGTAAGAGAATACTGTTGATAACAAACCAGTATTTTAGTTGTTGCTAAGTAGTGCTTACTCTAAATTAAGGACTTTGCAGTTTCCCATGCTCTGCTAGCAAAAGGAGCTGGGAGTAAACATGGTCAGGATAGCTGACCTGACCCGGCTAAAGGGATATTCCATGGAATATTATGCTTACTATGGGGAAGCAGACTGGAGGAAGAAGTCCAGGAGGGGCCAATCGCTGATTGAGCACAAGCTGAGCATCAGTCAGCAGGTGATGAGCAATTGCATTGTGCAGCACTTGGTGGTTTTTTTGAGTTTTATTCCTCTCTCTATTTGGTTACTTCCCATTTTATTACTATTGTTATAATTATTCTATTTTACTTTATTTCAGTTATTAAACTGTTCTTATCTCAACCCATGGGTTTTATCTTTATCCAATTCTCCTCCTCATCCCACTGAGGGGGATTATAGGGGATTGAGGAGCAGGTGTGTGTTACTTAGTTGCCAGCTGGTGTGAAACCACAAGATACTTTGACCTTCATCCTCCACCTGACTAGTCTGCAGAAACTAACTCCACAGTATATTAGTGATCAAGGCTATTGGGTCCAAAAATCCCTGGGCAATCAAGAAGCTCCATTCATATCCAACAGGCTTTTTATTCTGCTACTCTCCGTGTCACACCAGAGAGCAGCCTTATCAGAGAAAGATGTTTGTTCCACTTGTGTTACAGAGGGGTTGTTTTAATGTCCTTTTCTGGGTCAGTCTTACGCTGGTGCTTCTTAGTTTTTCTTCGTGACACAGCCCAGACAAGAAAAGAACCCAGCAGGACTCCGCCTACTGCAGCCACGATGACAGCCCAGTAGGGCACTGAAGATTCATTTTTCTCCAAGTTGGCATCTGAATTTCCAAATCCACTATTTCTTTGTGTGAAAAGAAAAGGTTTCTCCTGCAAAGGGAGAGCAAAGGCTTTATTGACCATAGACCACTCAACAGGCAGTATTCCAACAACATGCCACTGCCCCTTCTCAAAGAAGAAGTGTAGATTTTTAGACAATCAGCTGTTTTTGCTTTCTATCTTAGCCCAAGTATTGTCCTGCTCTATTGCCTGAAAATTCTGAGAACACACAAAATAAGCCACCTCAGAATCAGGAGTGGTGGCATCACTTCCTAATTTGCTTGCTGCAAACAACCAAATGGAAATACATACTCATTAGAACTGGCTTAAATGAGAGGCTTTGCACTACAGTGAGGATACATTTTTTTTTCAGTCTTAAATCTTAAGTTATTTCCCTGTTACAAAACAGGAGTAAATTTTAGCTATTTGAAACCTTCACAAAGATACTCTTTTAAAGAGATTTACTGGTGTGAAGAAAGGAGAAAAATAGAGGTAATTAATGGAGAGAGCACCTGGGCCTTTACTTACAGGGTTTGGACACTTCAGTTTTGATCTGTCATGGGTAAAGTTGTTGTAAGTCTGCTTTTCACCAACTGGCTCCAGCTGAAGAAGAGAAAAGCAATATTAAATATAATGATGATTTTTTATTCTTCTCAGACTCTCTTGACTTAGTTACAACTTCTTATCCAATCTTTTGATCCTTGCAGTAATGAAGTGTGGTAGAAGGAGCACAGGAAAGTTCACAAACATTTTAAAACTCATGAACTCAAGACATTGAGAACCTGATGTACTGTCTGCAGAAAAACTCCCTCAGAAGCAAGGAATGGAAGTCTTTCTTCCTTTTGCATTGCTCTGAATACAATATATTTTAAATATTCTGCTATAACAAAGTGGTTCACTATTACACACAGTTCTCCTGTGTGCACATCTCAAATGGCAGTATAAACCACAAAGAAAAAAACCCACATGACAGATGTTAGACATATTACTTAGCACATTAAAGAAAGACGCCTAGGTGTCATGGTGATGTGAGTTACTACAGAAATTACAAAGTTACAGAGAGGATGGGACAGTGCCAACCTTTGCAGTCTTCACTCAGACAAGCAATTCCCTGGGAGTTTTAGCTGAGGCTGGGTTCACAAGATTGCAAGAAGGGAGTTAAATAGAGGTTTTCTATTATCAATTGTCAGCTAAATTGCAATAGTTGCATTTCAAACTCAACATAAAACATGGCCAGGCTAATAGCAGGCAGCTGTGCTTGGCTAGGAGTGCACGTACCACTGGTTGCCATAGTTAAGCTAACGAGTAGAGGCTTGCTCAGGCATGTTAACTGAAGTGTTTACAACTGTTGTATGGACATGCCTGAAGTAATGACTTCAAGATTGGTCCATAGAGACCTGCAAAGTTGTCATCCAGCATTCTGGGAATATAGCACAGAGGATGGCTGTTCCTTTTGCTATTGTCCGTACAGACATTTACCGTCCTCAGGGGATTAAAGTGTCAGCTGTGTGCTGAAGAGATACAATACAGCAACAAGCCCAGCACTACATGGAAAAAAAAAATTCTATCCTTAAGATTTCCATATCGAACCACTGGAAATACTTTCTCCCTGTAGTCAATTTAAATACAAAATAAATTTTAAAAAAATAGAAAGAAGATGGTAGAGACTGAAAAATAAAAATATATGAACCACAGAAAAATATAACTAGGGAAGAGAAGAAGCTTACAAGTGAAAAGAATATGAGAAGCAAAAACAGGATGCCAAGTTTTGCTGATTGTGGTAGGGTCCTGATGGATTCTTAGATGACTCTAATCACTGGGCCTACCCACCAGGTAATGCAGTGAAGACTGAATGTGGTAGTTTTGTTGCACCTTAAAGGGAACAGCTGAGTTATTTGTGAGATGTGTGGCTCATATCTTGCAGCATTCTGCCTGCCGTTCAACCGGTTATTTGTAGATAATTGTAATTCTTCCTGTGCCAGGGCACTTGGTAAGGATTCTGGCACAGAGCCCAGACAAAAAATGATAAAATGCAAAATTCTGTAACCATCCATGCTTGCTTCATCTCTATGCAATCTGTTCTTGAGGAGCACTAGCTTTTGAGCTTTGAAGATGACAGTATCCTCAAGTCCATGAGCGTACAGGACAACTTCTGGAAAAAACCCACAGCTCCTCCAGAGCATGTGGCAAGCATGGAGGCAGAACATAAACCGAATTCCCTGTCCATCATGCATTTCTTCACCTCAGCCAAAGAACTGACAAGATGGATTTGGGACCAGTGGAAGCCCCTTAAGGCTAAAGAGTCCTCTTACTTCAAAGAGCAGGAGCACACTTTGTTTTGCATGAAGCAAAAGGGCAAAGAACACTATGGTGAGGGAGAGAGTCCATCAGCCATCCCGATCCCTGCATACCCATGGGGTGGCCAGGCACAGTCTGGCCCTTTATGTGCACTGACAAGAATCCGTGTCATTTGGCCATAAGCCTGCAGCCTGCCGAGCTTTTCAGGGAACAGGGAAACAATACAGCCTTACAGTAAGCTTGCACAGCCTTGCCGTACAAGGACTGCAAGTGAAAAGCAGGGATGTGTTACAAGAACTAGATTTAAATAGTAAACAGTTATATCTTCAGTTGGCATAGACTGGCAGATCTCTATGGGAGGGAATAGTTGTGCTTTGCATCAGTAAGAACTTGATCCCTGCCACCCCAGTAGAAATCTTTGTGTCAATATCCTTATATGCGTAGGAAATGAGTGGAAAAAAAACTTCTGGTGGCATAGGAAAAAAGACTGATGGTGATTCAGAAATGAGTAATGGCCAATAGGAATACCACATGGCAACAGAAACCCAATTTAAGACTGCCATATGTCCAGGTACTGTCTCTTCTTTCTTGAAACCCTCTGCCATGCTCAATTTGAATTTTTTCTACATTTGCCTGGGGTTTCTGGCCCACCATTAGCCCTGTTTAAGCTATGAAGCAGAGTGGAGCCTACCAGCCTGCTGTCATCTGGAGTCCTAGACAGGGAAGCTTGATGGAAAACAGGCAGATTTGCTGTGCTTGCACAAATCAGTTACTCTGAGCATGTGTGTGCATTGTACATTCTATAACCCTGGACTTACAGCTCATATGCTATACTGGGCAACTGCACAGATTTCTGCCCTGAATTTTCCAGTCCTTCTGCTCAAGATCATTCTAGGGTATCCTGTAAGTTTCTTATCTCACTCAAACTTTTACTTGGAGGGAAAAGAAATTCCCCTCCATTTATGCTTGTTTCTTGTACAAACCAAGATGCAGGGTTTCTGCTAGCACAATGTGTTTGGGTACTGGTGTTTACAAGACACAGGGAGGAAACGTTGCTGTGGCATGAAAATGCAATAGTCCTCCTTCCAGCATGGGGAAGCATGTTTCTGAAAGCAACTGCGACCTTGGAGTTATCAAGTCTAGCATATGTCTCTTACACCTTCTTTCGACACTGTGCAAAACTATCGTTTCCCCCCAAATGACAGATGGAATGTGGCTGCAAGCATCATAGGTTTGATTTCAGCCCCCCCCTTAGCTTTAGTGACTCTGCTAGAACTGCCTGAGATACTAGAGTGGGTGGTGCAACATGTCCACACTATTAATGGCAGCAAAAATTCAGTCACATATATGTCTTGCTAATAAATATAACAGATTTCACTGAAGAAGGGCAAGCTCATTGAACAGACATCTTCAGCAAACCTACAGATCTGCATGCTTAACTGGGCTGACTTTTTGTTTTAAAGTTATTTACCAAATCAAAAGGGAATTTTTCACTACATTAGGACTCTCAGACCCCCTCATTTTGAATAAGCAAAGACTTACACTGTTTCATGCAATATGATCCCTTTGGATTACGTTCCTAAGCAATGCACAGTGAGAAGAACCTCAGAGTTGAGCAACCCCCTCTTGCTGGGATATCAGTTTTATGTCTTGCTTCATCTTTTGTTTCAGACACCTTTCTCGTGATCTTTTGTAGGTACTGCTACCACAAACACATAGGGAACTAAGTTGTAACCTCTTACCATATTGTTCCAGAGAGCCATGGCCATCTCAGCATGGCCTCTTACACTAAAATGAAAGCAGTCTGCAGCAAAGAAACTCAGATCTGGTTTGCTGGTCTGCAATAAAAGCAAAAACGTATTTCTCAGCACATTTCAATCTTTGCAATCTGACACATTATAACTACTCGTGTACTGTACTTGGTATACCCACTTGACAATTTTGGTATCTTCCTAAAGGCAATATGTTCATATTTTCACACTGCAAATAAACATAGGTACTCCTAACTGTAGGCTGATTACTGCACCTTGAGACCTTCTGTGTAAAGCAGCCTGCTCAACTTCACACAGCAATTTTCATAAAAAACCTAAACTTATCATTAAGCCAACAATCACAGCTGTTACATGGACACTGCCATTGACCCACATTCTATTTTGGACAGAACTGATAGAAAACAGTTTATTATTGCTTTTTAAAGTTCTATGACTCAGACTGACAACCTTTCAGATGTTGAAATTTCCACTGAATTTCACGTAACAATAAAAATGGTGGGCTTATCCAGCTGTGACAAATGTCTGTCTTAGGGGGAGTTTGCCTCATCGCTACCTGTATGGTGACCATTGTTTGACCTTGAAGGCTGCCAGAAAAAAAACATGGGGATGCTATGAAAAAAGGATCAGTACTATGCAAAACTGGGTCATTTTGACCAGGATTCATATTGGACATTTGTATCCCTAAATACACAGCATAGATAATGCTAAGGCTGGAGAAAAGAAGGAGAATCAGTGTTTGGTTTCAAAGGCTGTTTCCTGTTTCTAGGCTGGGATGAGTCAGAGATTCAAGTGCTGGTCTCCATTTGAAGAAAACCCGAACACATTCCATAAGCTAAATCAGAAGAAAATTGTGGTGAATGCTAACCAACTCCCTCAACTGGGGAAGCAACATGCAGTTTAGAGGAAGTTAGAGGGTGCCTAGTTTAATGGGTGCACATTATGAATGTTTCCTAAAGCCATTTTGATTCAAAGGCAGCACAATCTTTCCTGTCTTCTCTTCTGTCACTCTTATCAGAGGTTCCACCCTGTGCCTCTAGACTGTGCAAAGAGAAGAAAAAACATTCGTTGTGGCATGGATCTTGCTGGCTTAAGAGAAATCAAGATACTGGCCCTTGCATCATGGGACAAAATAAACAGGACTCACGCTATCCAGGGGCAACAAGGTGTTCCGGAAAAATGGCTGCATGACAACTGCAAAGTCCTCCCGCTTTTCATACCGCCCGCTGTTGATCAGCTGCAAGGCTTCGGCCTGTATGGAGTGTAATTATTGAAAACAGAAAAGTTACTTGCACAGCTCATCTAACATTTGTCAGCTATCAAAAACATGCATATTACACTTCTTCCAGTGTAGGAAGCCAAAAATTATTAGTGGAAATCCAGATAAATGTTGTAGAGCAGTCAAGAAAATGGCTAAGCAAATAATTTGGTTCATGAAGAGATTTTCATGAGGAAAATGCACAGAAGCTGGGATAATTTAAACAAAAATAAAAATATAAAAAATATAAAGTTGATTATTTTGAAATAAAACAGAAAAAAGTAGTTCAAACCTTACTTATAGAAACCAAAGCTGCACAATTGCAATGAGATTAAAATTTACAGAAGATGATGAAAAAGGAATAAGGCTGACATTTCTAGAAGTGACAAATTAGTCCAGAATGCCAACTTCAGGATGAAGCACATTTGATTTTTCAGAAATCTTGAATTCAGAAATCTTCAGAAATGTGCTTGAATTAAAATAAAACTTACACATTTAAAAATTACCTGCCACTTTCAAAAATTATGGTCACAGACATTAATAGAAATAAAAAACACCATCTCATTGTAACTTGCCATCTTATGGGTATAAACTCTAATGCTCCTGGTCATATCTCAAAACATTCCTAATCTGACCTCCTTAGTTAAGGAAAATGACCCCTATAATAGGCATATATAAACATTATCCAGGGTGAATTTCTTTGTCAGATTCATTGGGCAACATCCACAGCCAGAGCCAGAATGGAGAACATAATGTGATCTGATACAGTGATTCCTGTATTCATAAGAACATCGATGGAAAAACCTTCTGCTCCGATAGCTATTTATAGCCTCTGTTAATTTTGAGTGAATCTCATGCCTGAGGCTATGAAAAGTTACTCTCAGATAGCAAGCTGGCCCATGGTTTGCTTAGTTAATTTTTTCTGCTAAGAGTAACCACAAAACAGCTGATGGAAGATCATTTGTCACTCTTGCAGTGACATATTAATTCATGTGAGCTATTCCTTGGGTTCATAACAGATAAACACATATCAACAAAGCAGCCATCATTACTAACTCCCTTTTGGCTGTTGAAACAGCAGCTGGAAACAGAACTGGTCTCCATCTGCATCCAGCTCAGAACTGATGTCAAATCATAAGGCAGTGTGGAAAGACTAGCACTGCTACTAACTAGTTAACTGGGCAGGGGTTTGATAAGGCTGTAGCCAAGCTGTTTTCTGCTTATCCCTCTCTGTACTGCTGAGGATATTCATAAGAGGAAGGGCTGCGAGGGAAGTGATATAAAGAGACACAAGTGAAGATAACCAGTTACAGAATCAATGTATTACCTGAAAATCTCTGTTAACTCTCTTAATTTCTTCTAATTCAGGAGAATTTTCTTCTGGGTTTAAGAAACATGGGCAAATTTTCCTGCAATGAAAGAAACACTACAACTAAAAGCCAATCTAGAGTAGCCTATTCACGGTTCTTTGGCAATGTGTGTCTGCTCCAAGAAGCTCAAGATAGGTGCTCAAATCTCACATGCAGAAGGGAGAGACACGTCATTGACTTAGAAATGGACAAACACTTATAAAATAATATATCTTCTGACTTATTTTTCCAAATGAATACCTGTCACAGCCAGTAAGAGCTGCGGGATCCACAGCTCTTCAAACTCAAGAAGTGTTTAGCATGCCACACATTAGCAGGAAATTGCATCTTTTAAAATAACAAGAAAAGCCACCCCACAAACAGGTTTACTGCAGATTTTCAGACATCTGGGAGTTTAAAGTCAGAAAAGACAAATTGTCCATGTTGTCTGAGTCCTTGCACCACTGTTTTATTATGTTACACTCATAACAAGGGCTAATAACTTGTGCTTCACTGAAATTCATCCTCTAAGAATGTGCTTGGAATGAATATGAAGACATCAAGCAAGATGGTCAATTCATTATTTTCCCTTCTAGTGTGTTCCTGTAGTTAATCACTTGTATTATTAAAAATCTATGCCTAACTTCATTTGAATTCACTCAACATCACCTTCCAGCTACTAGTCTTTGCTATACCTTTCTCTGCTAGACTAAAGAGCCTTTTCATGTTCATTTTGATGCCTGTAAAGGCATTGCTGCTTTCTAAAACAAGTCTCTCAACCTTCTTTGAGTTAAGATTTTGGTCTGCTTCATTAGGTGAGAGGAGCAGTTCCTGGTTGTGCACCCTGCTGTATGCAGCCCAGCCTGCACCAGAGGTAATGCAGGACTGGATACAAAGAGAGGCATCAGGGATTTCAGCCTGTGCTGCTGACCAGGGAATGGCTGGGCTAAAAAGCCTTTGAAGCTCAGCACTACAACAATCATATGTTGACTTGTGCTGTGTCATACTGCCTTAGAGCTGAGAAGTGGTAACTCTCCTATCTACAGGTGCATGCCTTTTACATGAAGTATTGGGAGAAGTTATAGGAAGTTGATGAGAACCAGTGCATCAGGTAAAGGCTGCAATGCGAGTAGCTTGCAAAGCTCAGTGTGGATGTACTCCTGTAGAAATTGAGCCTGAGCCAAAAAAACACCACTTTAAAGGCAAAGAGCTGTTTTGCTCACTTACTTTGCTGTCAAAGCACACCCTGAAGAGCTTGCTGTGATTTGACGCAGTCCAGAGAACTCTAGCATCTCCACCATGTTGATAAAGACTCTTGGGAGCTGCAAGGATTATAATAACCAGACATAGCAAATAACAGAACATGATACCACTACAAAGAGCAAGAAGTGCCATCCATAGGTCAGGGAGTCAGTGCAAACTGCACTGGCTGCAGCCAATGGCATGTGCAAGGATGATGCATAAAAGGAGGGGGAGGGAGACATACAGTAGATGTCAGCCAAAAAAAATTCCAGCAGCTAGTACAAACTAGCTGAAATGCTGCTTCACTCCCTGGGATATTTCGATTTGCTCTAGGGTAAATGAAACTGTGTATCGTTGGTTTAGCCACCAAAACTGGCAGTAGGGTCACGCTATGTTTGGTCCACAGCATAAATACTGTGAAACACACAGTTTTTCTGAAACTGCAGCCCACTTTGTCAGGGCATTAGCTAATACAGTTGTTGAAATGCAGCACTGAGGAACAGTCTGACTTCAGCTATTTGAAAGATGACCTTGTATGAAATATAATCACTGACAGTCTATCAGAGGTGAGAAAAACATCAGTGTACTTGCCAGGAACATAGCTTGCTAGTGTATCTTAAAAGCTTACCTCTTCATAGAAAATATCCAGAGTGTCCTGAAGGTGCTTTACATACTTTTGCACTGAATAGGTTTCCTGTTAAAAAAAAAAAATATTGGATCAGTCTTTTGCAGGAACCAAGAAGGCAGCCTTTGAAAAGATATACCAACTCAATGCTCCTTTTTTCTTTTGTTGGCAGATATATTTCCAGATCAAAAGGTTTATTGTCACATGTACAGAGGTTATATAGTGCTTGTGTTTTTGTGTCATTGATATGTTCCCCCTATTCTCTGTAGACAATCCTGAGATATCTTGGCAGAGCCTTTTCCTGATAATGACTATATAGATCACATCCTAGGATTTCGGGTTGTCTTTTATGGGACCCAGAGCAGACTAGTCTACCTTATGAACAGAATAATGTCTTTTTTTCCCAAACTGCCAGTCTGGAGAAACTGGTATGAAGGCAAGCAGGCCCCACAAACCCATAAGCAAAACAACTGTGTGACTGTAGTTATAGAGATGTAGCTGTGGGGACAAAGTCTCCAGGCAGCACCCTGTAAAGGAAAGAGCAAAACAGAGAACAGTGCCTGGTCATTTCAATAAGCTGGGCTCCGGACCCTCAAGTCTATGCCACATGAACCGTTTCAGAGGGGATGACCACTGACAGCTAAAGAAAAGACATGTTTTTGATTATAAACTGATGGGTTTTGTTTGTTGTTTTTTTTTTTTTTTTTTTTTTTTTTTTTTTTTTTTTTTTTTCTGTGTGTCATCCTGAAGCAGGAATCTGGCATCCTCAGTAATTATTGTGCGGAGATGCCTTCCAGAAAACTTCACTGGTGTCCCATAACAACAGCCCAAGACACCACAGATTGCTTTGTCCAGTTAAGCAG
Organism: Climacteris rufus; assembly: GCA_013398175.1. Classification (NCBI taxonomy): domain Eukaryota; kingdom Metazoa; phylum Chordata; class Aves; order Passeriformes; family Climacteridae; genus Climacteris; species Climacteris rufus. Next base: position 50,131 of record VZRZ01003083.1, read on the forward strand.
GGAGAGCTCTTCAGCGTATTCTTGGTGTTTTGTTCAATATGGGCATGTTCTTAGTTCTTAAATAATGCCCTTCTCCAGAGCTGCAGTGCTCAAGTATCAAAAATGGTGCACTGGTTTCTGACACAATACAGATGAAAGGAGCAGGACTTCTAAGTGCTTTTTAAACAAAGAGGAACTTTGGCTCTGTGAGAGAGCAAAAGGCTATATTTCCAGGGCTGGTCACCTGCCAAATGCCTGGATGAACATGCCTAATTCAGAGATACAAACCTTGTCCAAGCAGTATTGGCATAGGTCGCTGCCTCCAACAAGGACAGTAATCAGCTTCCAGTCTTCCTTGAAGTTAATTTTCTAAATAAATTACATAAAATAAACAGATTGCAGCATCCATTGTTTAGGCATGCAGAGGTAACATTCACAAATGGGGCTAAATGGGGCACACACAGTAGGGCAGAACAAAGGAGATATGCTGAGTTAAGATGGCAAAAGAAAAGCATCTCTCCAGGGGGAACGGTTTGCTAGTCTACTGCAATTCACCTTGGCTTCTGTAAGGAAATTCCTTTCAGCAGACAAGATCTGTCAGGGTAACCAAGCATGGAAATGTGTCTGTGGCAGCAGCGTCCCTAAATGAATGTTAGCTTGGGGACAGGGATGGACAGGAGAGATTTGCCAGCCATGGCTGCACACTGCAGGCAGCGTGGGGATAAAGTGGTGTGGGAGTGGAGGCTGGAGTGACTCACGAAGCTGTGAAACTGGAGCTGCTGGGGATCCCTGCCAGCTGGGCAAGTATTACCCCATGGCCAGGAGGGGCCAGGGGTGCCCCAGGGAACAGACAGCTGGATTAAAATAGAAGAGTCCAGGAGGCTGGTGACTTCACTGAGCTCATATAAGGGCAGCTGCAGCAGCCACGTCACCGCAAGCTAACAATAGGCGCTGCTGAGAGCTGGATTTCATCAAAACATTTTGTAACATTCAGTACAAAGAAAGGAATCAAAGGCAACTATTTTTAGTGTGGTGCATTTACATAACAAACATCTGCGAAAGAATCCCACAAATAGAGGGAGGGCCTGGGAATCACCCACAGGTCTGAGTTCTCCTCTTTAACCAGAACTTTGCTTGGAAAGACTTTCATGAAGAGGCATTGCTATGGCAGGGNGGGGGGGAACACACCCCCCCCCCTTTTTTTTTTTTTTTTTTTTTTTGAATGCATAAAAAGCTGTGAATAAAACAAAGCTCGAGAGCCTCTCCTCTTCTATTCTATTGAAAAGCCATGCCAGCTCCCTTCACTCTGCCAAACAATTGGCAATGCAGAGTAACTGACAGTGGGGTGAGCATGCAGCATCCATCAAGAGTTCTGGCATGGATAGACACATGCTTTGACAAATCCTGCTTATTCAGTACCTTCCTTTCCCATTCAGTCTGAGCCAAGGAGCACCAGGCACTCCCATTCCCTTAGAAGGAATGCTCTCCCTGAACTAACAGCTCACACCCAGACAGCCATCCACTCAAATTCAGCCAACATTTGCAGCAGGGCAGCCTTGGGTTTCTCACAGATTTCTTGCCCCCTCACCCCAAACTGCAGCAGCAGACACTGAATTAAAGCAAGTCACCCTTTTGGTGCCTTTTAGCCCTCTGTGAAGTTGGCACAGCAGACTGGTTCACAATGCTAGAACCCCTACTAATTCCCTAAAAGATTGTGGTGTGACAAGGATTCATCCCACCCTGAGGTTTCTGGTCACTAATTAATTATTTGCCTGCTCAAAACCAGAGTCTGAGAGGGCTTTTTCTCCTGCAAAGACTTCAGTAGTCCCTCTTCCCAGTATTGTGGATACTGTGATTTATGCTGGTCTGCAGGTACCTGCTCCAGCAATTTTACACTCAGCCTTTATGACCTTCACTCTGAGTGTTGCTGCGCAACTAAGCAGTCCTGTGATCTCACCAGAGCCTTCAGATTTCTCCTCTTCCTCAATACCATCCTTGCATCTTCTGGCTGCACTGCACCCTACATTAGGGTTAATTCATCCAGCACATTTGTCTTGGAAAGCATAGCAGAGACAAGGATACCAACTTTTCTTTCATCAGTAAAGCACTCTTCATGGCTCAAGCATCCCATCAATTAAAGTCATCTCCCAGAGACCACGGGAGCACCGAGGGTGGCCCAAATTTCACTTACCGAGCTGCTTCTCATTAGCTCCACCAATGCACGTGCTTGGGCTGGCATATTGCTAGGAGAGAGAACAGAAGATCTTAGATGTGTGCTCCAAAAGCACATCATCTTCTTGATCTCCCAGTCCTCGTTTCAGGGGATCTTAGGATCAGCAGAAAGCAGCATAAGGAAAGTGATGCCTCAAAAGGCTGAGCAAACACTGAAGGACCAAGTTGCACAAGTGAATAATCTGATCTGAAAAGGCTTCAGCTGGGATGGCTGCCAAGTGGCAGGCAACTGGTATGAGCTCTTCCCATCTCAGAGTTGGCTTAAGTGCATTTTGTTTGGAAAAAAAACACTAATGCCCAGTTGCACAGAGACATTGAGTTGTGTAACTCCCTTCAAAAATCTCATGGGAGAGTTTGGTGCTGACACAGAAGCTGGGCACCTAACCATCATTCCTGATCCAGCCTTGAATTCCTATGGCTTGTCTTATGGCTGGAAGATATGGCTTACATTGTGGGACTGCCAGGCTGGAGAGTCCCAGTCCAGCTCTGGACAGGATGCAATGTCCACGGGCCAAAGCACAAACCATGCTGAGACACCAGCTGGAAATGAGCTCCTGATACACTAGATTAAGACTGTGCTGGAGCTAATAAGTCCTGCCTCTCTCCAGCAACTACACAAATGCAGTTACATTATTTGGATTCCCAGAACAATATTGATCACGCTGAGTCAGCTTTGTTCGGGACACCCATGAAATATTTAGTAGCTATACAGGCTTTGTAGCCATCCTAAAACTCTCTTGGAGCAGATTTAATGGCCATTAAAGGTGTCACAAAAAAACTTGGAAACAAATTCCGTGAGTATTCATGGAGCAAGCACAGCATAAGCCATACAAATTCTTACACATTTTGGTTCTTAACAGACTAGTAGATTTTTTTCTTCATGAGGAGAAAGAAATTAATTCCCAAATGCTCATTTTTTTCTTTTCTTTTGCACTGCAAACAGGTATAGTTTTTAATGTCATTAGAATAGCAGTGGGTTTCCGTTTGTTAGTTTGAGGCACAGTTCCCAAAAATCAAGGAATAAATGAGAGATGCTCATGACTTTTTTCTCATTACAGATATTGCCTGACAGTGAATTAGGGACCTGCATACTGAAGACTGGGCAGAAAATGGTACTGGTTGAATTAGAAACATAGCTAAGGCATTGGCTCAGAAATTATGGGCAGAAATCAAATAAAGAAAGGAAGTTTGTGTCTAATTTAGAAAAAGATAACCAATAAATCCCCCAAACACTGAATTGAATTAAAAAGATTTAAAAAACCAGACTCACAGTTAAAAACATCAGATGACAGAAACATGCTGAGAACAAGCAGGTCATCAGCATTACCTCAGCCCTGATGTGCACAACAAAGGTAACCTGCCAGTACATCAGTTCTCACTCCTTTGCCCTTTCTCATTTGCAACTGTGCTCACCGTGCTGTGGCATTTCTCTCTGCAACGTTGAATCCAGCTGTGTCCTCAGAATGGCCAGTGGAGAAGCCAAAGAGGTTTGGATTGAATTTCTTCAAGATATCTTAAAAAGAAAATCCACAGTGTTTAACCATTCACAGTAGGACCAGCAGCACTGCCTCCCACACGCGGGAACAAAAGCCACTTGGGTGGTGAGAATATGGACCTGGGTTTTCCCCTCATAACAGAAGCTAGAGAAACTCCCACTTTGAAAACTCTAGTTACTGTCCAGATTTCATCACTGCAGTTATTTCTCTCCACGGGCCTGAGAAGTCAGGGTCTGATAGCCCAGGAGATGCACAGGTGGATCTCAGGCAAATCACAACTCTTGAATTTAGGAGTCAGAGTATTCATGGTTACTTCCTTTCACGTATCAGAAGCAGACACCCTGAATATGGCCTTTGACCTCTCACTCCTCCAGTTAGACAATAATACTTGTGGCACACAAGAGAATTTTATTCATTTTTCTAGATTTCGCTGAAACCCTCTGTGGGGAAACATGATGTCTGAAAACTGTTATTGTTACTGTGCCTGTAGTGCTGTCTGAAACCTCTTTATAGAATCTCATTTATAATGCATAAATGAATCGTGCCTTCTATTTTTCTTTAAGCACAATGATATTCCTGGTACAAGGCAAAGCATATCAGATTTTATTACCAACAATGTCAGGTATTGTCAAACTGCTCCACAGCATGGATCACATACAAATAGATCAACCATTGCAAGCCAAGTCCCTTCCAATTTATTGTCACACTGACCACTTAATGGTTTCTATGGCAACTACAAGGCCCAATTACACAGAACACTAGGGCAAAAAATTTGTAGCTTTTTTAGGTTTTTTTTTTCACTGCTGTGTAGCAACTTGAAATCATCAGGAAGAACCACAGCTTTGTCAACAATCCTAGCTAGATGGACTGCTGATTGTTTCATAGCCCTTCATTTGTCCACAGACATTACAGTCAGTCACTAGAAAGCACAAAATAAAATAAGGGAGGAGCAGGTCTGCCATGAACTTCTGTCACCTTCAGCACATTTACTCCTAATTCTTTTGGTCAAAAGGATGATATAATCACATGCAGGTCCCATGATGTGGAGGGGCTGAACCAACTTTGCAGCTAATGAGGTCAGTCTGGATTTCGGCTGTGACTCACATGAACTGCTCCTATCCACAACAAATGGACATCCCCACTGTTTGCAAGGAAAGAATGACCATTTCCAGATGTTTCCTAGCCTCCACTTAGACAACTTTCAGTGCAATACCCTACTTTTGCTGTTCTAGGATACTCACTGGGTAAAGTAGCCTGGATCTCCAGGGTCTCATCACCTCCAATACTACAAAGGGAAACAACAAAATCAGCCAGTAGGGTTAATCCTGCAGCCATCTGTCTTATTGTCACCATATGCTGTTGTAGTAGCCCAAGAAGGAAGAAACAACACCCCCCTTCCCTCAAAATACTTACTTCAAACAGGATTAAGGAGATAAACCACAAGAATTCAGGGAAAGTAGTGAAAGGATAACTCATTAAATAAAGCAGGGCATCAGCTAAGACAGAAGCTGTGCCTACAGGCTGGGAACAGACCATATTGGGAGAACAGATTTTTCATATGGACATGCTGGGATACCTATCATAGAAAGGTATATTTCCTCACTAAAGTTGCTCCATGTTGCCCTGCTGAAACTACATTTGTGTGCAGTTATGCACAGAAAAGACTGCATTAAACATTCATTAACTACCTATCTGCAACCCTGCAATGCCTGAAAACATCCATGCCTGCAGATACATGCAAAGGGACAAAGAAAGGGCAAAGAGAACAATGCATACATGTGCACACATGTATCAACCATACATGGGAGCAGGCAGTTTCCCTCCACTCTAGCATGGATATTGAGCTTCACACCCTCTGATGTGCATTGTTTGCCCACTTTGCAGTAGCAAAGGTGTTTGGAAGGTCTTCTTTAAGTATGTAAGCAGTGCTCTCTGCATGTTCCTGCCAATCCACTCACTCAGCCCTTCTAGCATTAGACGCTGCAGTAGATAATCACAGCAACAGAGAGACTATCAAAAGGCTAAAAGGTACTGTGACACAGGACCACACTTGTAGCAATCTGGTTAACACAGACACACACACATACACACAAAAAGCCCACAAAAACAAACCCTGCCCCCCCACATAAGAATCCCTCCTTTTCTCTTCCAATCCTGACTCCTCCTATCCTTACCAAGCCATACTTGCTGTCAGCATCCTTGCCCTGAATTTAGATACATAATGATGTAACTACACAGCCAGCTGACCCACACTTTTAACGGTGTGGACAAAAATAGAGAAACACAAAAATGAGCATTCTCAGTCACCTCCAGGAAAGTCCCCTCCAGTCTGTTTGTAGGTCAGGTACTTTGGCTCCTACCGCAGTCTGGAAAAGATGGAAGGAAGAGTTCATAAAATACTAGAAGAAAAAAAAGCCCTACAAATTTAGGTAAGATAGACATCATGTTTTGAAAGTGCTGAAGCACTTTGGTAACATTACTCTGAATCCAGCCAAACATTTGCAATATCCCAGTTTCAGTGTAAGTGGTCCATGTCCTTATTGACCAGCACACACTGGCCTCTGGGCAGCCCTGCATTTCCTATACTTCAATTTTATAAGCTTCTCCTCATATGCAAAAGTAACTCATCTAGATAGTAGACCATGGAGCATCAGAGGAGATAGAGTCCAGTCAGAGGACATCAGACTGGAAGGTCAAGGACACGTGGCTTTAAAGCTATTACTCGTACTGTTTAAGCAACCCAATGGGACCCAGATTAACAGGAACAGTTTTGTATTTGTTTGGATTTTTTTCTGATAGAAAATGCTTCACCCTGGCATTTCCCAAAGAAAGATGATTTTGAGAGACTTAATAACCCAGGTAAAAAGCCCCAAACACTGCTGGAAAATTCCCATCCAGTTTTAGCTGTACTTAAGTCAGAGGAGCTGCCTTTTCATCTGCCAAGAAAACAAATCTTTGGTGTACAATCAATTTTTCCTCTCTTGGACCCAGTCTGTTGGTCTAATATGCAGATTTGATGAGGTGTAGACAGGATTCTTTTTGCCAGTATAGATAAACGTGTTGGGGTATCTATTGCTTTCACTATGCACTGGTGCTAAGAAGTGAGCACATGCATTCTAGCCAGTGACATGACTAAATTGCTCAGTATTTCATTAATCTCCAAATGTATCTAGACTGAGAACAGCCTTCCTTCCTGCACTGTGAACTTTAATATCTTTCAAAAATTAAATAAATACATAAAGCCATCAGAACAAAGACCTTTGTGATGAATTTGAGTAGCTCACAGGACAGGGACAGACCTCTAGCAAGGTCAGCACCCTGACTTGCATTCAGGACAGCATCTGTGAGAAGCAGGTTCTTCTGCAGCTTTACAGGTTTTTAGTGGTTTCACTTAATTTTCGATTCTCCAAAAAGCCATGGTACTAATTCAGCCATAAACACTGACTGCATTCAGGGATCTTGTGGGAAGTACGAGGAGGACAGTCAATGCCTCAGTGGCCTTTCCTGCTGCAGTCACCCTGTGCCAAGGATGGTTCCTCAGCACGAAGTGCACCCTGCTGCTGTGGGAGGTGTGAGTATGTGTACACATGTAGGAAATACTCTCATTTTTTCTGGCCCCCCCAAATAAATCACTTAATAAAACCTCCAAACACACCTTGCTGTGGCAATGGCAACTGGAAGGAAGTGTATGAATAATGGCAATATGAGATCCTGTCTTGATCAGCTCTTGAGACAGAGACCTTAAAGATCATAATCTGGCCCTTATGACTAGGGCTGAGATATTTCATATACTAAAAGAAATAATATTTTTAAAATAAGAAATATGTGCTAGTGCACATACCTAGCATTAGATGTGGGGGAGGAAATAAAGCAGTTAATTTTAGGAGTCATGGCAATGGATAGCAGGGAGACTTGTAGGGTCTTTACTGAGGTCTTCTAAGAAAAGCTCAAAGCTTTGCAGCAGGGGGTGAAAGCCAGGATTACATCAGGTCAAGCAAAATCAGTTTCAGAGCTAATGAGGAGGTGCACGAGGCATAATGAATATATGCAGACCTGCCTGTAAGATAAGCCTGATCATTTAAGAGCTTCAGTACCTTCAAGTCCCTCTGAGCTCAACAGGAACAGAAGCTGCTAGAATGAGCATTGGTTTAGTTCAGGAGTTAAAATTCATGGGAACTGTTGACACAAATGTTTGCTTTCATCCCATGCCAGAACAATTCTGTAGTGCTGTGTAATTCTAGAACTTTTTCTCAGAAAACTTTGGTGCAGATCTGCAGTATTCCCTGCTATTCTTTTCTGAGACCTCTTTTTTTTTTCTGTGCCTACTTTTTTTGCTTTTAACCTCCATTTCTTGGTACTTGAAATACATCAGAGCTTTAACTCGAAGATGTCTAACCAGGAAGCAACATCTGAAAGCAAAATTCTGAAATGCAGAAGTATCAGAATTATCTCAAATGAGAAGCACTTCATTCTGCAATCTATTATTTCCATGGGAATTTTCAGCAAAATCTCTCATTGCATCAAAAATATCATCTTCTTCTGGGTTTTTTTATGTCACAAAAAGCTATTCCTATAAGACAGTGATTTCCCTTTTCAAAAGCACTTGAATAAACCGTGTGCAACAAAGAATGGGATCCCATTTCTGTCCTGGCCTGAATTATTCATTACTGGATTGCACAATTGCCAGTGTCGCTCATACCCCTTCAGGCTATTTCTTTGCGAAGGGAACCAGGTAGATGAGTTTTGCTTTGCCAAGCCAAAGCAATTTGCTTTCTATCTGATGATGCCTGATGTGACAACATCTGGGTAGAAATCTGACAACTGCTCTGCTCATTGTAAACGTGGGAATACAGCAGCACTCACAGTTAGGGAATCTCCCAGTGCTCCTATGACTTTGATGTCAGCAGGTCGTAGCTCATGTACTAAAAACAGCAGAAGAACAAAAACAGGATTACTGACAAAATACTGTTTAACAGAATAAACATGCAAGTCTTAGGTTCCAGCCTGAAGGCATTTTTGCAGACTTTTAGGGAGAAAAAACCTCAAGTTCTGTGGGTCAGCTAGGCAAAAGGCATAGCTTCTTGCCTTTGCTTGTAACACTCAACTAACATGGAAAGAAATGGAACTTAAAACATTTTAGGAAAAAGATGGAAACAGACTAGATATGTTTACATATGCATACATTCAATCTCTTTTAATTGCTTTACAGGTTTGGGTCATAGATCAATATTTCCTATTAAAAATCTCCCTTTAAAGCCTTCTAACTGTGCACAGCACTTGCACAGCACTGTTTATCAGAGTAGGTTCCAACCTGCTAAGTCAGTAACCCTCCTAGGCAATTTTAATCTGCCATGTTGCTGTATGATAAATGATGTATAGGGTACATGCATATGATAAATGTGATCACATTTATCCACAGAGAGCACACCTGCTGTCACGCAGAACTTATTGTGAATGGCAAGACAGACTTTTTCCCTTTGCTGCTAAATAGATCACCTTCTATTGTTTACTTTCCATCTAGGATGTGCAATTTCAACATCTTAATGTTTTTAAAAATGAAAGATGAAATTTTTCCTATGTGGGATTTGAGCTTAATAGTCCTTTCTCACCTGATGTTGGGACACGACTAGATGGAGTCTGTTCAGAACACGACAGTTCACTGCCCCAATTCTGAAATGAGAAGTTACAAAATTGTTTCGCCTTGTGGCTAAAAGGTAATGTGGAATTCATGTATGCCTTAATTGTACCATGAAGGCCAAAAACAAGTTAAGACATAGATCCTAGTTTGGTGCCTATGTAGCTCAACAGTCTTTATTCCTCTTTGTGGAGGAGTAAACAATATCCAAACAATATCCAAAACATAAAAAAGTAAAAAATATCCAAACAATAATTACTTTTGGTGACATTTTCTAATCAAAGCATAAAGCTTTTCCAAAGGCAAAACATTTCATCTTTAAATACTGCTTATGACATAGCTCCGTAAGGGCATTTTTTTTTTTTTTTCCCCTTCTGTACAGCCTGGAGATTTTGTCCATGACCAAAAAGGTGTTGTCTCGATGTTTGAAGTCTTGCTCTGTTCTCAAAAGATAGCAGATATGAAAGCAAATAAACCAAAAATAAACAATACAATCTCTGGCAAAGTTATAATATTATATTAATGTATTATATTATTAATGTATTATTATATTAGCTGGTGAAGGGTCTGAACATAAATCCTATGAGGTGCAGCTGAGGGAACTGGGATTGTTTAATCTGGAGAAAACAAGGCTCGGGGGTGACCTTATCACTTTACAACTGCCTGAAAGGAGGTGATGAGGTGAGAGTCAGTCTCTTATCCCAGGCATCCAGCAAAGAAACACAGGGAAATGGACTCAAGTTGCACCAGGGAAGGTTCAGGTTGGATAATTGAAAAAATTTCTTCACTGAGTGGTCAAGCATTGGAACAACCATAAATACTCTATTATCATGTTATCATTCCCCATATACCTTGCTAGGAACCTATTCTTTACCTAGAAACTTTCAAAAAGAGCTTGCTTTTACTGAACACAAAATCTGAAAAAAATTCAAAGCTTTAAAAGTTTCAGTAAAGAAAACTGTCAAGCTCTAAATAATTGGACTTTGCCTACCTTTGTAGGTGATAGAATAGTTATTATGTTCATTCCACCAGATGAAGAAATTGAATCAACCACATGTGGCAGAACACCTTAGTTCACCAGCAGAGAGAGCTGATGAATGTCTCCCCCGGTTTTTGGTAATGAACAACAATATTAGCTAAGGCAGCAGCAAGGGAAAAACTACAGTTATGATAATGTCCAGTCCTTGCAAGAGCAAAGACAGCTGCACACTGACCCAAGGGCCAGCCCTGCTGGAAGTAGGCGGTCAGACTAGGGATGTCCTGAGGTCCCTTCCAACCTCAGTTGTTCTGTCATTGCACAATTCTACCAGAGTAAAACTACATGGACCAGTGGTCTTCAGAAAGCATGGTTGCTATTAAAAAAATCACAACTAATCCATCTATTTCTCGTAAGAAAATGTTGTAATAGGCTTCACTATCAACCATTAAAGTCTCGTTGCAAAGGCTAGAAAGGACATCTGGGCTTATTTTTAGCTCAGGGAGGAAACTGTTCCTTTATCCTCTCTCTATTAGTTCTTTCCTTTATCACTTCAAAAGCAGTTGCTGTTGAGATACAGTGAAATTGCAAGAATCACCCATCAAAAGTGTAACTCTTGCTCTACAGACAAAAATCCCATTTCAGTCCTGCAAACTATGGCTTGCTAAGAAAACAACTGCTGTTCTTTGCAACCTTCAAGGCACACAGAGATTCTGATAATTAGGCTACTCATGACCAACCTAGTACGCCAAACCAGACCAGCCCATTTCGACTGCCAAGCAAATAACTGCTCCGCTTCTTCAAGTCCTGCACACAGTGTTTGTTTCTGCAGTTTGGTTAACCTGCCTCATGATAGTTTCTCAGTCATGGTTGAAACTGAGTCCCTTTAAAGCTGTTATTCCTCTCACCTTTGTATAGGGTCATATATTCAATATGTAAAGGTGGCTGCCCCCTACAGGTTAAGCTTACTCAAGTGTATGGAAGTACAGTGCCTCAAGAACAGAATAGCTAAACCTTCCTCATATCCTTTGGTGGTCAGACTTCTAAGTTAACTTCTCCATACTGTGAGGAATTTGCTATCTGAATTAATTATGCATTCTAGGTTACTTACTTTTGAGTACAGTTTTGATAAAATTGCACCAATAACATAATTGACTTCGGCTTGTAGGAAGACATTTGTTTGCACTGGAAAAAGTGCAATGCAAGGTAGAATTCGCTTTTCAAAACTGGTCATAGTTTATGGAATCTATAAATTCAGGATGCTGTGTTAGGAGATCAGATGCAGCTTTGCATAGTTTGCCTCAAATGCAGCAAAAGGTGCAACTAGTACCTCTATTGGCTCTCTAGTGGGCTCCACAGGTGTGTAGTTGCTATTCTTGTATGTTCCCAGGAATGGACTGTCCTGGAGCAAAAGGAAACAGAAGTAAGAGATGTAAGAGAAACTAGGCAATAAGCACATGGCACAAACCATAGCAAGTGATACCAAGGTATCATATCACCAAGAAAGTTATTGCCTACGCCATAAAACTGGAATCTGGACTTTGAAACCATACTCCTACCTTAAAATTAATAAAATTTGTGTTTAGAACCTCACAACAGAAATTACATATGCCAGATGCCGATTGTAGTTTAATATTTTTCTCTCCTAATGTTCAACAATTACACTTTTTTAGAAGTTTAGTCCTTTGAAAAGGAACTGATGTAAAATCTAGACAAACCTGGGCAGATTTTCTGTGTCAGCAGAAGGGACATGAAAGATTGCTTACTGCAAAGATCACTCTTCCCTCCAAGGGAGGTTGTAGAAATTGCAGAGTTATTTTTGTCCCCTACTAATGCAGCATGCATTCAGTAAAACATGTACATCATATAGGCTAAAAAATTTCACCTGGATGCCCACTTACCTCAATTAAGAGACACTGCCATATCTGCATAAAGAAGCCTTAAAAAGCACTAAAATTAGAAGGCAAGACTTTACTGTATTTTAAGTTGCCTCAAAGCAAATAATTTTCCATGGCTAGTGGCAATTCTATCAATGACTTTTTTAAAGCTCCATGTGCTTACCATGCAAAAAATGACCGTATATATTTTCAAGGGATATAAAACTTTTCATTGCTTCTGAAAAGCAACATCTTTGAGTAAGAGTGAATGAAGGGAAAGAAGTATAAAATTCACATGATTTAGCACTGAAAAAGTTACTGAGTTAATTTAATCTGCTTGAAAAGAATACTGGGTAAATGAAGTAGGATCAATTTGAGTGAATGTGAGGACTTCTAAAACATTGTGGTTAATAACTCAGCAGATCTTCCTTTTCTGTCAGGATGGACATAACAAGGACAAAAGCCTCCTGTAGTCTCCAGAACTAAGAGAACTCAGCTCCCTGATCTGTTCAGTTCTTCAGCCTTCTTGTTTGAAACTGATGAAGAAAAGGAGCCAACTACTGCTGCCTGCAGCGGTCATTTCCATGTGCTGATACCTAGCAACTGTACTGCAAGTTCAGCAGCTTGTTTTGTAACTGCGGAGGCAGCTTCCAAAGACTCTGAAGTATCCCTGTTATCGATTAGACCAGGAAAACCAACCTGCCACTAATTTAAGAGAAAACAGATTCTGGGTTTTCAGAGCTGCTGTGGTGCCCAAACCCCATTGATTCTGATAGGAAAGTTAATGCAGCATATTCTGCCGTTTGCTGCTTGAGCCGCCTCTGTACTTCACACACAACAAAACCCAACCCCACTACAACTGCAAAGGCACAAATCAGCACGTTGCCAATCAGTATTCATGTCACAGCAAAATGGCCATGGGACACCAGCGCAGGTGTGTGAGAACAGCTGCTCACTCAGAGGTAAGCAGAGAACAAAACTTTCAGGAAACCTGTTCCAGATACACCAACCCCCTGCTCTCTGCAGTAAGCACAAGCACGTACAGCCTCCTGATAGTCAGCTTCCTGAATGTGGGAATATTTACCTGATCTGGACAGCCAAGGACGATGTCAGCTGTGAAATCAAACGAGTCAGCTTTCTGGCCTACAGGCTGCAACTAGAAATAAAGACAAAAGAACCTATTTTAACCATGTCAGCTCATCTTAAATTTGTATAACAATTCTAATTAAAAAAACCAAACCTAAGAATACCTTTCAAATCTGTATAAAGCTGTCTGTATTTACAGACCTTGATTTACAGCCAAGGCTGAAATGCATCTACTTCTCAGAAAAAACATGGCAACTGCATAACAAAAGAGCAACTCTAGAAAGAAGCTTAAAATGGGAAATGGAAAGCTACAGTGGATCAGTTTAAACTCCTGAAGGATTTTGGCAGGCACATGAAGTACCTTGGAATTTTGCCAGAAGACAAGGTCATAAACTTTCTTCTCTTGCATAAAAGACATTAAGAGTCCCTCAATTTTTTATAACTAAGCTGCATGATGGCATCTCCAACAAAAGGTTGTTTATGTGTAGAAGATAAAACCAAATCTAATTAGAGGTACTGCTTGATGATTGCAAGCAATCATGTCAACTGTTCAGATATTACCCCGAAGTATATGAAGTTATTATTCAGGATTTGAGATACTCCAACTGCCCGGGTACTCCTACTGCACTGCAATGCTAAGCAACATGGCTTTGCTTAAGCAATCTTTAACAACTCATTTTTATTGAGCTTTACTCACTTCCAGAAGTAGCAAAACTGAAATGAATTAAAGCCACTTTAATTCCTAATGAGACATTAACAACACATGGATTTAAAACAAACTTCTAAGTAATCCATTTTAAATTGGCAGATGCAGTTACAATCCTTTATTTGGTGGTTTTCCATATCAGCCCATAGAAACATCATCTTTATTAAATGCTATCCTGCCTTGCATGAAAATGGATGGAGAAAACTTCAAGTTGCTCAGCTGAAGTCACAAAATGACTGTGATCGTGCACTTGCAGCACCTCTCTTCTTGCCACAGACTTTAAGAACCAAGAGATTCTAGGCAGAGAGCGGTGCCAAGGCCAGAGGGTATTTAACAAGAAGAGAAAAACACAAGATCCGGAGCTACCCAGGCCTTAATTACAATGCTTATTACAGAGATAATTTTAATGACAGTCAGGTCTAGGTAAAGACCTCATTATATGCAGAGCTTGTCACCTTACCACAGCATTCCAGAGAGCCTTGGCAAGCTGAGAATGGCCTTTCTGGCTTGGATGAAAGCAATCAGGTGCAAAGTAGGAGACATCTGGATACCCATCCTACAAATAAAAGCATGAAGAACATCTTAGAGTAGAAGAATCCACACAGTTCCAGCTGGGAGTTTCTGAGGCCAAATCAGAACCAGTAAAGAGAGAGTCATGCTACTTTCTCTCCCTGCCCCATTGCAGAAAGGCTGGTGATACAAACTGTTCTTCAGCATGAGCTACCAGAAACACTTAGCTAGAGATGGTTATGTGCCTCCATGGGCAGATACACCCAGAAGCATCAGAAGCACCATTTTCAATTACAGGTACAGTTCATCTTCAGGTCCTGCAATGAGGATGGGTTCCTCTCCCGGCCACGCCATCAGAGCTGGCACCACATGCACCATTATGCTCTGCAGCACCTTTACATGGTAACAAGCACGTTATGGATGCTTTAGCAGAAGGAACAGAGTCCAAGTGCTTTTGCAGAGCTGTGAGTTTTGAAAGGAGCAAGAAGCAAGTGTTTGATGGAAAGCTGCCAGGCTGACCAAGCACATCAGACAAGTCTCCTTTCTGAACAAAGCTGTACTTTAATACAGATACCAGAGGATCTGAAGGAAATGAATTTTGAAAATCTAAATACCTTGGCTTCCACACAAATATTGACATTAGGGTCACACACGACTGAAACTTATTTGGTCAGAGCAGTTCTTCCTCAAAATTGAGCCAGTTTTGATTCAGTGTGGTTGGGCTTTTAGAGGACTATTACCAAAATTTGCATCATAGCTTTTGCTAAGTTTAGAGGCAGTTTTCAGTTCAGGAACATCTGAACATTGTATGAGATAAGAAATAAAACCAGCATCCTATACTTTCTTAAAATCTGAGGTCATGCTTTTGAGGCTACAAAAAAGGTTCAGAAATATTTTCCTTCTTCTGTTTTTATTTCTGTGTTCCCTACCCTCAGTATCAAAATTCCCAGGGGATGACTTTTCACAGGCACCAACTTCACTTACAAAAAACAAATAAAACAAAAGGCTTGTTTTTCCTGTGAAACTTTCAGTCAGTTTTCCAAATTTGTCCGTAGTAGCACCTTGACTTTTCAAACTTTCATCAAATATTGGAAACATTTTCAGGCTCAGTCCAGTTCAATTATACCAGAGTAATCCATGCTCAATATTTTGCCTCATCTGCTCTTATTTCCAGGTGCATATGAAAATAGTTTCAGTTTTAGGGAAAGTTTGGGTCTTTTCCTGGAACTTTTCCTGGAATCCATAGTTTCCTGGAACTTGCCATTCAAAGAACTGAAATATACATCAACATATACATATGAGCTACATAAAACTGCTTCCATGAGATCATAGGTAAACTTCCCTTTCTGTCAGAGTCAGAAGAATGAGTTATGGGGCATAAAGGGGAGCTGATGCTATAGTCTCCACTGAGCAATGCAGCCACATTGCTTTAAGAAGTGTAACTTAGTAACTCTGTCTTTTATTAACCATGTTGCATTTTCAGAAAGAAAAATATTTATGTACCCTTAAGAACATGCGCAAACAAACCTCTTAAAACATGTTTTGATTCATTTTCCAAAACAGTAATCGACAGTCACAGAACAATATGTAAAACTAAGAACTTCTCACTATATGAAGAAATCTGTTGTACTATGCCAAAAAGCAGCAAGTTCTCATAAGAAAAGCACAGAACAAGGTGAAACTATTTTGCATATAGTATGTATAGATTAGACACCCATCCTTAGTCCTTTAAATGCAGAAGTCACCTTTAGACCATACCTGACCAAGGGGAGTCTCCACCTTTTGGAGGAAAGGCTGGATAACCACTGTGAAATTTTCATGAGTGTCGTATCTGCCAGACTCTATTAGTCTCTGAATGCCAAGCTGAAAGAAATAAAAAAAAAAAAAAACACCACTAATACTTCAACATCTTTGCATTATAACTGTTTTGTTTGTTTTGGTTTTCTGAAAGCCCTGGAATCAAAAGGAAGTTTTACTTGTGAACTCAAATAGCCACAGATTTGGCAAAAGGGGGCTGAGATGTTGCAAAGGGGCTGAGAAAGCTGGAACACAATATTGAAACTGTCAGGGACAGGATTTTGGTGACTAAACTCCCACCTATTAATCTCTACTAGGAAACATAATTTTTCTGAAGAGCTTTGCTGTTAATTTTGGCCACATGGTGGTTTTGGACAGCATCAAATGACCTCCTGCTTAATTCATGGTTTGCATAAAATATTGATATAGTATGTTCTTTGGTAACCAAGAGCTCACCTCAGCTGGAAATAAAGTAACAGTCCACTCTTGACAGACATACCTGGTAAGCTTTGGTGGCTTCCCTCACCATTGTTAAATTTTCTGAGTTTTCTTCTCCTGTGAAAACACAGCTACACAGATAACTGTGGGAGAGGTTAGAGGGGAAAACAGGAATAGAGAGAGTTAAACATCTGATAATGCAGATGCCACCCTTTGCCACCCAATGCCCTTCTGACATGGGAGTAATAAGGGAACCTGTACAGACATGTTTTTGTGAAAACATCTTATTGTCCTTGCTACTGTAATTTCAAACCTTAGTCTTATTTTCTGCCTCACAGGAATGATACTACTCTAAATAATTTTGGTTTCACCCCAGTTACATCAATGCAATGCACACTGCACAGTTTGTTGCATTAATTACATCCTGGCATCCAAAGGCCCTCCAGACTGACAGAGGTGCACACCAGACCCCCTGGAACTAGAAAACAGGTCTTTGAAATGTACTGCCTGCTTTACTTTTGATCTGATACCTTTCCAATCAACAATTCCTTTTGCATTCCCAAGACACAGAATTTGTCTGTGTCAGCAAAGAATGCAATTACCCATTGCACTAAAGCCTCTGAAACAGGAGAAACCTGTCTACTCTGCAAATACATCATGTTCCCACAAAAAGGCCTGCAAATCCAAATGTTTGTGGACTTCAACCTCATCTTGAAGAACCCTGTATCAGTAACTTTAACCCTAGCTCAGTAAGGGGTACATTATGCACAGTTCTAGATATGGAAAACACACAGGTCCTCTGACAACACTTAGGTCAAAGCCAAGAGAAGGAAATGCCATCAGGCAGGGTGATGCCAGCACTGCATGGGAAGTCCACAGGACTGTGCTGCTACCTTTAAACATCAGTTCAAATTACAAGAGAAGTATGGAATAAGAACATGAACAGCATACTCAGGTCAAAAGGAAGTCAAACAAGCCTTACTCTGCCAAGTAAGTGGGGCACTGAACTGGATTGCCCACAAATAACTGTCTCAAAGGGAGGAGGTCTGCCACATCAACCAGGCTCACTAGAGCCTTTGGAACCTGAAAGGTAAGTCAGACTTTAGCTTAGAAGGAACCGGTTACACAGCCCACAGTGCATTTACTTTACCCCAAAGTCTAGCCATTTGACACCCCTTCCCTTTCTCCACCACTGGAAGGATAAAAATATTAAAAATTATAAAAAAGCAACAACACCCCCACCAAACTCCCTTCAACTCAGCTTTTGATTCTTTTCCCACACCATAGCTCAATTGTACTCTCTGTCATTTCAGACTGCATCTCACTACTGCAGATAGACAAGACAAAGAAACTGTTTCTGTAGAAGTCAACAGCATATGTTTGGTACCAGAATGGAAAAAAATCCCCACTAAATCAAACAAACAGAAGAGCTAGCATCAGTCAGTCATGTCTCAGTATGAGCTCGAATGCTGGGATAATTTCATAGTACTTGCCTCCTTGTGCAGAATATCAAGAGTTTCTTGAATCCTTTTGATGTAATTCCCAGCTGAGTAGTGATCCTGAGAGAAACAGAAGAGATTACTGTTAAATGGAGACACAAGGCATTTAGGTTGGGAGACTGGGGAATCACATTAATTCACTTCCTTTTCTGCCCTATAACACTGTGGTCAGTAGAACGTTCTTGCTTCTTTCTAGAGACTTGGGATTTTAAACATATCAATTAATCTAAAACATAGGAAGGCTCAGTGAAATTTTGGATTTAAAATAAGCCTTGTTGAGTAGCAGCACATTTAACCCAAATCCACTGGGCCCTTCATGTAAAAATTCAGGAAGGAACCCAATCGGAATGCAAGCTGAACAGCGTAAACCATAAGCATGCCATAAACAGCCATAAGCATGCTCACAGCCAGTTGACAAGCTCTCATAAAATTATGTGAAATCATTGCCAGTCAAGGTCATAGCTATAAATAAAGCTATAAAACTTGGCAGCTGCAGCAAAGATGCCTTGCAAGGCTCCTGCAGAAACAGCACATTTCTCAAGCACAAGGGGTTACAGGAGAATTGAAAATGCTCATAAGAAGTTAGCATATTAAAGGCAAGAGAGTGAGAGCTGGCAGTGAAAGGTGGCCTCTCCCTGCTGCCTGCCCACTCAACTCCCATGATCTCCTTATGCCAGCCCTAAAGGCTTCTCCACAATCCAGAGAAGCATAAAATTCAAATAAGACTGAGCACTGCAGCAACTTCCCTCATATATACACGTTACCTGTTCCTAGCACCTCCCTACACTGTGAGTTATGGGGTGATGACAATTGTAGGGTTGCACTTCTCTGAACTACCACTACCATTCCTGGATGTCTAAAGAGGCCATGCTAGCAGCAGAGCAGTTACCACATCAAAGGATTGATGCTTTTCTTCCCATCCATTTTTTGCTCGTGGTCAAAATACAGTAGCCAAGTGGTTCTTATCCCGGAGTAAGCCAGAGAAAACAAAACCCTCCCACTCTGTTGCTGGTAACTTCCTGTATCAGGGTAGTGTCAGCAACAAAACATATAGCAGCCCATATATAACTTATGTTATCTCTGTGGAAACTCTGCATCCACAGTTATCCCTTGATGTGTTTCTACACTGACAGCACAGTTTCAGTTAACTAGTTCCACTACTCACAGGGTCTTTGCAATAGTTGCACAGGTCATTGGCTCCAATATGCACCGTAATGAGCTTCCAGTCAGCACTAAAGTCAATTCTCTGTGCAATAGAGAAGAAAATAATGAGTCTGAATTTCTTTAACTTTGTGATATGCATGTGGTGTCTTTGCAGGTAGATCTGTTGTGTGAAGCAACACCTATTTTTATACATGCTGTGAGATTAAAGGACTCCCAGACAACTTACATGATCAGCTTTCATAAGTCTCAGGAGATTTCTTGCTTGGGCTGGCAAGTGCCTGTAAAGAAGGACAACTAGTGAGTGAAAGAAACGCCCATCTTGAGAGATCAACATTATCACTCTTCAGACATCTTAAATCAAGTTGTCAGATATCAGAAGGATTGAGTGAGGACACACTACAATGCTCATGTTGCTGTGATCAAATTACAGGTTCAGCTTAGTGAAAAAAATCAATATAAAATCAAACTTGAATACTGCTTTTACTCAAATTCTGTCATTAATCTGGAACCATAAGTTTAGCTCCTTTTGCAGTGCTTGGCACCTAAAACAGCTAAAAAGCCAGACACAGCAACTGTTGTAAGCAGACAGCCTCTTGAGAGCTAGGCTGCTATCAACCTATTCTTTGTAGACAAAAGCAAAGGAATTCCCAGTCCCAATATGTAGCTGACCTCTTGAGCAACATGCCCTTGAAAAGCTTAGGTTTCAGAGTTCACTGTGCACACCCCTCCTCATTTTTGTAGCCCAGACCCAGAGTCAGTACATAATTTTCCACTATGTGAAACAGTTCTGTGCATACAACTTTTGAAGGGTAATTAAAAATCTGAGAAACTTTCAAGATTGCTAAAACAAATTAAGATTACAGTCTTGCTGTTTTCCAACAGCTAGGTGAGCACACTCTCTCTTTTTTGTGTGCATATATATATATACACACATACATGTATATATCTATATCTATCTAAAGTGCAATAAATTTTGAGTTACCTAGGCTGAGCGCTTCAGTTTTATTTGAGTGCCCTGACACATTGGTCTTCAAATATGCATAGAGAAGAGAACAGGATCAGAAAGCTTTGACCTCCCAGGCAAGTCTTTAGTGTGGAATCTCCCTCCAGCCCCTTGTTAAAGACACTGGCTGTCTATCACTTCTGGGAGCACATCAGCTGACATTAATAAGCATGACACTTGTTTTGTATGGCAACCAGGGTTTAGCTCTCCTTTGTAGTGCTTTGTGTACTGTAGGAAAAAGAGAGGTCCCTCACCAGCCTCGTCCAACTGAGTACTGATCTGACACACGAGTATCTACTGAGGAATGAGCCCTGTCATATATCTACTTGTGACACAGGCACTGTGTGCATGTAGTAGTTCTTATCACTGTTGCCCTTGTCCAATGTCATAACCTACTTATTTATATCCCAAAGCTATCACAAGCCACAAGTGGCCACAATTTCTTTCTGCTCTTATTGTGGAAATCGCTAAGATAGGGCATCATCTTCAATACTGACATAGAGGAAAACACCACTTCTTGATCTGACAGTCCACAATATATTTGATTTCTCATGCAGTCAGTGAGGTGCTGATGCATCCTGAGACTATGCAGTTGGCAAGATCTAACAACATCTTGAATGAAGTAGTGCCAGCAATCATCCACCCTTGAACTGCGGTTTCAACCAAATTTAGATATTGACCAATGGAAACAGTGTGCTAATGTGAAGTAGAGATATTCATGGTTCCTGTCACCTGTTTTCTCCTCTCTGTCTTAAATTCTTAACATCTTACATTTTCTTTTTTTTTTTTGCCCACGTGAAATCAGAGATCTCAGCCAGGCTCTGCTTCAGCAACATTATTCAGATCTATCCTTAAGTCTCTCATGTACTTAAGCACTTTTGCCATGAATGCAGATAGGCTTAGGAACACTTTGCTGAATGAGACTTGCTTTACTACATTTTCATCTAGTTCACTAAAGAGCTCTTCAAAGCAGCCATGGATTTCATTTTAAGAAACCCTTACACCTGGTTTCCATAAGCTAGTAAGGCTGCAAAATCATCTGATTTCAGAAACGTCCCAGGACCCCTGGAAAGCTCTTTCCAGATTAGCACCATAAAGCAAGATAGGCCAGATAACAATTCTTAGATACCAGCGTTAGCTGGTGGACTTTTTTTGCTCTCTGAATCACTGGAAAATGGATAGTTTTGGTTGATGAAGAATAAATGCTGGATTGCATCATGAATCCAGGGTCAAATACCTAAAACAGGAGAAACATTTCCTTATGTTGCAATAAATTTCAGTACTCAACTAGGATGAATTAATCTTCTCAGGTACATCCAGAGCCAAAACATTATAGAATGGAACCCCAAAAGAAATATCTCAGAGCGCAGGGATATTTGTGTAGTAGTTTACAGGACTTTACTTTTGCACAACTTTCTACAGAGATTTATGAGACAGAGAAACAACAGAAGATAAGCAGAAATCTGGCACGATTGTTGTCTGCATCTCCTTGCTGAATGTTTACAAAACATGATTACAGAACAAAGACAGCTCAATTTCATCATGTTTATCCAGTCCAGTTGCTTTCAGGGAAAGAGAGAAGACTAACTGCTACAGGTGAAGTAGGCAATTTTTCATTAAACTAACATCCATCAACTCATTTCAAATAGCTAACAAATAGCTGTTTAATAGCAATGCCTCAATTGCTGCTGATACAAGCTACTTTAAGTCCTAATGGTGACTTAAGAGGTTGTGTATCTTCTTTCAAGTCCTGCCACCAAACCAAAAAGTCTACTTAGGATTTAACTGATAAAGAACACAAGACAGACACCTATCTCATTCTTACATGTAACAAGCAAAGGCTGGAGATAATCTGGATATATGCTGCATACAGTACGTTAATAAATTTCATTAATGGCTGATGCACATTTCACCAACATAGACAGATACATTCAGTCACCACTAGGTTAAAAAATGCCTTCTCTCAGTTCTGGGTGGCTGTAGGATATAGCAGGGGATCTAGCACCCTATTTCCGTCAGGAAATCGAAGTATTTACTGAGATTGCCAGAAGGAGTCAGAAGTTACTCAGGGCCTACAGGAGAGCAATAAAAAAACCTCATAAATCCTAACAATCTTTGCTTAGATACAACAAACTCAAACACTTCTCTTGGCTTCTGAACTTCACTTCAAGACTCCTTCAGGAAGCAAGATGAATTTTTCTTTAAACAAACAAATTAAGGTCTGGGTAATATCAATTCACAATGTCAAATCCAGGCACGGTCTGCCAGATTCTGTGCCCAAACTATGACTGAATTCAAGCAGCCATCTGTTTTGTTAATTAAACAGCACTGACTTTCAATAAGTACCCAGGGATTTCTAGGATAAGCAGTACAGCAGAGCTCAACTCATGCAGCCTCCCAGGTGTGACTAAAATCAAAGAGCCAAATTCAAATGACTGCAAGACATTACAATCCCTATTATATTGGCAGAACTTGCTGCAACTGCTCCAAGTCTGCAATGCACCAAAACCCATGTATGACCATTGGTAATTATCTTTTCTTAAGATTCCAGACTGTTTTTTTCCTGCCTCTCTCTTTTCCGATTCTGACTGATTATCCAGAAATCTGAGGCCAGAAGCAGTTTCTGTTTATCAATTCATTACACGTTCAGTTTCTGAAAACATTCATCTTCTCAGAGATTTACTGAAAGATAAATGAATAGATGTTGAAGAGAAAGAGTAGAACCCTCCAAACAGTTTCTGCCACTTTCTTGTTTGTGGATTTCATAACCAGGACTGTTAGTTTCACTTGAAAGTTCATCTATGAAATAAACCCATACATTTAACAGGTTTTGAGCCAATTTTCATCTCTAACTAGACTGGTTTTGCTTGCTCTTCAGAGCAAGTTATGACAGCACATGAGACAGTTGAAAGGCATTTAGATGAAGCATCCATCACCTACAAATGTAAAACAAAAAGCTACATACTCAGCCTGTGCTCCAGGAACTGCCTGGTTAAGGAATGCGTTTGAATCATTCTCACTCCCGGTACCAGTTGAGTAGCCCATGATTGTAACATTGAACGCTCGAAAGATGTCTGAAAAACAAAGATGGCAATGAAGGGACAAAGGCTCCATCTGCTCCCTGCCTACAGGGACTAGCACACACCAGCACTGCCACAGTTTTGCTCTCTGACAGCACAGCTGCTGCAGCTGCCAGTCAACTAGATGGCTTCACCAAGCAGTGGTGAGAGGGATCACCAGCTGGCAGTGACAGACAGCAGTGTGCTTGCAGTGCCCTGCACTGGCATCAGCAGATAAGATGAGCAGAATTGAGGACTACTGTGTGCCAGTCCCTCTCATATTGTAGTGGTCAAAGCCTAAAATAAAATTCTCCGTCATACAACGTTGACTTCGTGAAGCAAGCCTGAAGGGTCCTTCAGCCCAGCTGGAGCTCGTTTTCAGCTAAAGGATCTGGGTCTGCTTTGCTGCTCTGCAAAATCTCATACTACTGACAAATGTGAGGAGCAAAGCCTCAGATGCATGGTTCTGATGAAGTTCCCCCGTGTTCTCCACAGCTGTTTCCAAAAGGAAGTTGACAGGGTAATTTACAGGTGAGAGTGAACACGGCCACACTGTAAACTATAAAATTATTTCAATCTCAAAGACTGAATTTAACCACATTTTAATGAGGGCTTTGTCAAATGTAATAGGACCCAGCGAATCAATTAATTTCTTATTCTAATTATATTCTTGCTACATTCTGCTTAAAATAATGGCCAACACACAAAAGAACAATTTACTGGCCCTCTTCAAATGGAATTTTATTGTTACAGCTGATCCAAACTGAAACTTGGGTTTTACATTAACAATAGACTGAGCTATGAAAAGTTGCACATTTCAGTGAAGAGAAAGTTAAAATTATTCCCTTCAGGTTATGTGTATGAGTAACCAGCTTTATTTACCAAAGAGGCCTACTCTATGCAAACATTTCTTCTGGACAAAATTGTGATGGAATATTTATTAAAAGCAAATGTTAAGAACATCACAAGTATGGACATAGCAAGGTTATTTAGAAATTCAAGTAACACTCACCAAGCAGTTGAAAAGGGAGAGGGAAAAGAAAGTAAGGGAGTTTCTAACTCTTTCTCAGCTTCACAGATGAAGGCAACTTTTCATGTATTAGTCCTATGATACTGCTTCTTTTAAAGGTAGTTCTTGTTAATTACACTAAACCATCTCTGAGATACTTAAGAATATAAATCTATAAATCTATCAGATACCAGTCCATTGCATCTCTTCAATCTTGCCATTTATATCTAGCAAAGCATTTACTTACTTGGTAGAGTTGTCACATTCTTCAATGATTCATCTCCTCCAATACTAAAATGAGAAAGAAAAATCCCCGTCACTCATCTCTTATCTGAACACAGGCAATAAGCAAAGTGAAAACCTGCCACACATCATGGGAAAAAGCAAAAGGTGATTAATTTGGTAACTATCAACCTATCAGAATACATGGAGAGGACAGAAGTGGAAATGCTATTAGGGAGAACAGCTGGGGTTTCAGTGGTGAAGATGTTTGTCAGAAAGATTTAATGCTCTTGCAGATGTACGGGGGTACAGTCAATCATTCAACAAGTGGCAGAAAAATGCCTCACATAACTTAATACTCAAATGATCAAGTTTTAAGTACTGCAGATTAGAAGGTCAACTTTGAGGCCCAATCCAGCCTCATGAAGCCACTCTAAGGCAGCACCAAACACAGACAGCCCTTGGGTAACAAGAGAGCTTTAGCAGTGGCTCCTCACTCTTTTCTCCTGCTTTCTGCACAGGGATATGTTCTCTTCAGCTTTCCTGTTGACAGGACATACTGAGGCCACACTCCATCTTAAAGAGAGGTGTTAGTACAGCACAGAACTGTTTTAGTCAATGTCAACAGAGCTATCTCACAACAAGAAAACTATTTAGTCTTTTATGGCTGTGTGTTGCTACATGCGGCATAAGTTCTCTGGTTAAAATAACTGTTTTCCATGACACTACAGAAAGTTCAGAAATAGAAAACTTTGAGAAGTCCCAAACCCAACCAGCTCTGACTTGCTTGTTCCAGTAATTTTTCTCCAGTTTTGTAGATTTCCAACTTGACATCCTGACATAAAAGTACAAACTGTTCCAAGCAGCCAAAGATGAATGTATGAGAGAGGTCAAAGCATGAGAGTGCTTAAAATCCACTGCTGAAAACATTTTTTGTCAAGCCACCCTTATGACACATCCTGGATCTTGATACACCTTCTCAAGAAATGCTAGCCTAAGAAACAACCTTTTTTTCAACTTTCTGGCAGCTGAAAGACCCAAAACACATCTCTTCACCTTGGCTGAAGACTTACCTCCAAGACAGTCCCCTGTATTGAGTGGTATCCTGGAGAGTATCTGAGGCAACTCCTGAACCAGCCTGGACATTATTTTTCATTAACCAAATGAAATGAAAGCACAATTACTAATGCAATAGTATTTTGTGATACAAATACACAAACAAATACAATTTACTAATTTAAATAGAATTACTTTCTTTGTTTACTTTTAATTGAACTGATATCTTCCAAAGCTTTAAAAGGCATCTGGCTTTTCTGGATTTTCCTGAACATTTCTCCTGAAGAATATAACAAAACCCTTCATAATTTTTTACAAGCATCATATTGTCTATATGACACACAAAATGTGTGATGGAGCTGTGGAACAAAGATTTTTTTCTCACGGGTCTAGATGAGCTAAGTAACTCTTTTATGGTTGCATTACTCAACAATGATGAAAACATCTCAATCAAACACATAAGACTTTCTGGCTAATGATATGAAACACTGTATGAACTCAGCATAGAAAACACACATGTATCAGAAAGAAGCACCAATACATATATACCAATTTGAAAAATATTGTGCTAAATGGAAAGACTTACTTAGCATAACTAGAGCAAGGAGGAAGCACTCACTACACTTACCCCAAAGAAAGAGGCAAGCTAGCAACTACATCCCTCCTGAAACCCCTCCAGAGTTCAGATGCAGAATTCCTGCCAGCTGTGATTGTATAGTTTCATTCTCAATTTAGGTGCAGGTTAGTACTTCAGTACAGTACAAGACCAGGCAGGGTATTTGCTGCTACATTAGATGAACCTATAATACTACATTTTCTTCTATGTATAAGCTTTATTGAAATAACAGAAGATTTGTATTCAGAATAACTATGCACAGGCTAAGTGCAGCTCTGAGACAGCACTACACCACTGCATGTTCAATGAAAGCAGATTTTATTCCCAGTTCCTGCAGTCTATACTTAGAAGCAGAAGCACCTGCAGAGCCCTGGATATTACAATACAGCAAACACAACCATATACAGAATATCTTCCATTTGTTAATACTGCAGGTTTACATTCAAATGCTTCTCCTTATTTCAGTAGCCTCCTGTGTGTAGGAGTTGTAGCAAAATGTCTGCCAGAGAGTTGTAAAGGGTTCATGGTTTGTACACACAAACCATGTTGTTAAGGCTCAGATTCAGAGAAACTTGTGTTCTAATTACATCTTTCTGTCCAGTGTTTCCTTTGACCTGGCTGCAGAATTTCAGTCTTTGACCAGTATGAAAACATTAGGCAGAACTGCATAACTGGAATATAGGATGTCTGGAATTTGAGACATATTCCTTCTTGGCTACCAAAGACAATAATCAGCAGCAAGAACTACATTGTGATAAGGAAATCAGCTAGGATTCAAAACAGGTACAATAAAAGACTGAATATCTTCTGAAATACATCAAGTCAGAGGGCTCCCACCCCATACTTCCTTATCTCATTAATGCTAAAATGAGTAAAATGCTATTATCCAACAGCACTTAGTTGCATTCTGTTCCTGGAAGAACTGAGGCAGAAGAACAGGTTCATCAGTCCATTCCTATTCAGGAATAAACTTTGAAAAGCACAGTAACCTAAGCCTTGTACTATGTCCCATTAGTTTCAACAGTACCTGACCTCTTCTGTCTCCAATTCAGCAAACTGCTTAGGCACCTCTTTACAGGATTTGCCTGTTTTTGCCTGAGTTCAAAAGCATGTGAATATGTGCGTGGGGGAACAGCGTGCTGGGAGACTGACACCTCCTTTCTTGATCTAGCTGCTAGATCTATTATCATCCATGAATGAACAGATCTTTGCTTCTGGGTACAATAGTTACTTCTCCTCCACTGGAGCAGGCACATGTTTGTAGTTTTACCAAGAGAACAGTAAAATCACTATCTTCTTACCGTCAAAGAATCCCCAAGGGCTGCTACAATTTTCACATCAGCTGGCTTTAGGGAATGCACTGCAAAGGAAAGAGATGCAGTTGAACCTGAAAATAGCTATTTCTTCTCTACTGTGTATGTGAAATATGCCATTGTGCATTGTGATGCTTTGTCATGTTGTTTTTGCAATACCCAAGTGATAAATTGGAAGTCCTTTCCAGCTCATCTCATGTGATTGCAGCAACAACAGTACTCAATATTCTACTGGTTAATGTTTCTACTGAAAAGACAGAAGAGCAAGGAGGAAATAACAATAAGTAGCAAACAATATCCAGTACCAAATTGCAGGTAAAACAATGCGGAATTACACAAAGCAGGAACAGCATATTAAAGGCATAAGCGGACTAAGGTGAAGACAATATGAAGTCTTTTGAAAAATTGAATATTGCTATATTCTAGACTAACGTGAATGAAGCGGGATTTCCAGTTTCTGTCCACAAGATTTAAGTGGTATCACTTAAAAGATATCACTTATAAGCTATGGCAGCAGTCAAATTTAGATTTATCACAAGATATATTGAAGTTCTTCACTGGAAATGAGTTTAGTGGTGCTACTTAGTCAGAATGCTACCTTGCGTGACAGTATGACATTGTATCTGTTTAGCATCTACTGAAAAGCATGACATCCTTTCTGAGAAGTGTTCTTCACAGTCCAGCAGTCATTTCAGCAAAAATAAACATTCATCTTGAAGGACAGTTGAAGGCAATTCAACCTCTTAACATAAAACAGGCAAGACTACCTGAAGTTGCAGGAGGGGAGGATGGAGACCTATCCTCGCATAGCAGCTGGCTTCCATAATTCTAAAGAGAAGAAGAAAGCTGAATAGCATTTCGCCAGCCAATACAGACAGCAGTAACTGGGATCTTCCCAGAAGAGTCCATGTGGATAAACCAGAGCCTCTTTAGCATGTTGCTCAATTCAATAGTCATAGTCAGTATTGCTCACAGCAGCGCAGCGTCCTGTACTGGTAACAGTGCTGTGTGAGAACGTGTTCTACAGGGGTTTTCAGATGCATTTTGTCTAACTCAGGGAGTGCTTCTCTGCTCCATGTCATGCACTCAGCCTCCCAAACCCCTTTGGCCAAAAGCTGATCTCACCCGTGGTGCAGAACATAACTCATTTGGTTACCATACAGGAACAGATGCAGCAGAGTAACAGTGGGATGGTGATGTTGACACTTACTGGAGTTTGGTTAGGGTATGTGTAATTACTGTTCTTGTATGTCCACAGGAATGGCTCAGCCTACAAAACAAGGCAATCTGGATCAATGTAAAGCATCAGAGAAACACATGGAGATTTCCATTCCTTAAACTTCAGTTCTTAGACATCTGTAGATGATTAGCAGCTTGATGCAAATAAATGCCAGTTTTTTTAAAAAAAGGTAATCTTAAAATCTGTGTAACAACAGTGTAAATCTGGGCTATATTTTTACACAGTCAGAGGTCAGAGAATATGCTCAGGACCCTGCTGTGTGTGGTTAACAAGTTAACAAGAAGCTTGTGGTCCCACTGCAAGGTGATCCCAGTGACATTTGCAGAGCTATGCAGACTGGTGCCATCATTGCTGTTTCTCCTCACTGAAGCTCTGTCATTCAGTGTAGGTACTCGATGATCTTGGCTGGGTAGGCCAAACACCCTTCCCTTGCGTTTTGGCCAATGGTGCCTGTGAGGAAGCTCACTCCTGCTTGCCCTCCATCTCCTGGGTGAGCACTCATACTGCTCTTGGTAGCAGTGGCACTGATACCAAACTTTGTGGGGAGGGGCAGACCACTCTCACAGAGAGAGCTCCAGACAGTGGGTAAAGGCTCACACAGAGTCCCAGACACCTCCAGCACCTCCACATAAACACAGACACCCCACAACTTACTGTAGATGGACATTTGAGAACAATCTCATCTTCCATGCGCTGACTGTCTGTCTTCTTCCCTAGAGGCTCCAGCTGTGGAGACAAGGATGCACAGAGGAAAAGCAGATGAGTTCCAGAGAGCAATGGTTAATGGTGTGCTGCCAATCACTGGAAACCACCTCTGCAGCACAGCAAGACAATTGCAGTGCACTGCAGCAGTGCTGGTAGCTGCCTCCATGCACTGTTTCTTTGTGTGCTCAAGAGACTAATTCCCATACACCTTGAATGTGGCCTGCTGATCAATGTGCCTGGCAGGCATCATCTTCCTGGAGGCAGCCTTGGCATACCCTGAGATTTACTGGTTTGATATGACTGGTGTAACAATTTAGGTGACCTTTCTTCATATGATCACTCTTTTCCTTTGTAAACACAATCCAGTAGAGATACAGCTAGCTACCTAGTAGTTCCCTGGGGGAATTTTTGCTGCCAAGGGCAGGATGGAGTGAATGAGGAGAGACCAACACAACCTTTAAAAATCTTACCATGTTGTTCCACAAAGCACGTGCAACCTGGGAATGAGCCTTTTGGCTGAGGTGGAAACAATCTGGGGCAAAATAAGACTCATCCGGCCACCCCTCCTAGAGAACAAGATAGGTGCTGTCACAGAGGCAGCAAATATGCAACAAGCTGCGCATTATGTCCTCTCTCTTCAGTGAGATAATCCAGGTGACTTCTAAACAAAGGAGTTGCAAAGGCCTCTGAGGCAAACAGAATTAAACCAGGCCAGAGAAAGTTAGTAACTCAGAACTAAGAAGCCTTTTAAAACTCTTTATAGAGTACTCCCAAAGCAATAAGGAATACAAACCACCATGACTCTGATACAGAACACCTGGGCACAGATACTGATTGTATTCTTTATTTCCCTTGAGATTCACACATTATAGTGTTTTGAAACATTTGAGTTTTCATACCAAAAGTCATTTACCAAAGTACTGGAAAGGACTTGATGTATAGGGAACATAGAGCAAGTGCTTCCTGAAGAAGACTTTGAACTAAAACATCTACTTGCAATGCCCCAAATCAAGATCTGTATTCCTGTTGCCTATTATCTCCACGATTGTATAAACATTTTCTGCAATTTTGGATGTTAACTGAATATAATCATTATTGTGTCAGGAAACTGCTGACCACATTTACAGCCAAGACAATTTTGACAAGTCAGTGGCATCGCATCAGGATTTAATGTAGGTGTGGTTTTCTTGTTTGTTTTTACCTGTGTTCTTGGCATGTCCATATTAGTCAGAAATGGCTGCATAACCACTGTGAAATCATCTTTAGTGTCATACCTTCCACTCTCCACTAACTGGCGTGTTCTCTCCTAAAGAGTCAAAGAAACGTTATCAGCACTCCTTCTATGTTCAGCTCATCAGGTTGCTCCATCCATTTGCACCTCACCCAGGGGTTCCCCCTGCCTCCTGCAGAAGCTCAGACGAGGCTGTGGTTTTCAGCTTGTGCCAGGCAGCCAATGCAGCCGCCTTTCTGAGACACCCATCCTGAGCTGCTTTGCAGAGAGGCAGCTTGGGAATGGCTGCCTGACTGGCAAGGACTGGCAGCCTGCTCAGTAGTTAGGTTTTCTGTCAAAAAGGTGTCCTTCCAGAACCACTGAAGTGTTTTTGGCTGACATCCTGTGACTGAAAGCTTGTTCCTGAGTTACCATGGTGTTTGATTTAACCTGATTCCCAATAACATAACTGATCAAAAAACTGCTGGCTCTCCAACATACTCTACTTTCTATGGCTCTGTAACAATTTTTTTTCTCATCTGTTTTGCTGGTTTAGTGAAACAGAATTGTAAATATCTTGATCCTACTTCTTTTAATCACAACTAAAAATATGTCATTAAAATGAATGGAAACTGTCCCCCACTTTCAAATATTAGCCAGTCTATGGTCCCTTGATGAACAGAAGGATGACATTAGACTTCTGACAAATGCCATGTGCCTTACCTGGTACCTTCTGTTAAAGTAGACCAGCTTCTTTAACTCGTTGGAATTGTCCTTAGGGTTTATGACACAAGGGCACTCCATCCTGTGGGATAAGAGCACGGCACTGAGATTTGCTCTTCTTTTTCCCCCTGCTCTTGAGCTGACAAGCTGCAGGATTAAAAGCTCTGAGAGGGATTTATTTGAAAGACCATTCCATGAGAGCATTAGCTCTCAACCCCGAGTTTCTGCACAGCCCCAGTTCTTGGCCAGAAACACATTTATTAGGGATAAATTAATGAACATAAAGTCAGGAAAAGGCTCCATACAAGCAAAAACCACACTGGGTGCCCATGGCAAGATTTCAGCAGCAGGAGCGATCTCTGTGAGGAGGGGCCAGGGCTGCCTCTTCTGGACACAGCTCCAGCAAGCCAACCACAGGGCATGGCTGAGCCTCTCAGCCAAGCTGGTGGTGCCTCTGTGCCAACCTACTTAAGAAAGGGCAGAAAACACCAAGAGGGAGAGGAGAGAACAACAGTGGAAGTGAGGAGGAGGTGTTCCATGGCAGAGCAGGCACTCCTGGAAGGGACCACAACCTGTGGATGCACATGACTGTAGGGGTCCTGCTGGGGCAGAGGACAAGAGTGAGCAGGAAGGAGTGGCAGAGAGATAGCAGATCGAGATCCCAAGCCATGCCTCACTGAAGGGACAGAGGGTGCCCTGAAGCAGTAAACAAGGTTGGAGGGAGAGGTGCTTGGAGCAAAGTTGAACCTGAGAAGGAGGGCGGATAGGTGCTTTAACTGTTAAAACTTTTGTTTGTTCACTTACCAATACCTGAATCAGTAAGAGAATGTTTATGCTCATGGGCAATAAATACAAATAAGTTCCCCAAATCAGGTTGATTTTGCCTGCAATGAAACTAAGTGGCTTCCCTGTCTTTATTTTGACCCACAAATTTTCTTGCTCACAATCCTTGTTTTCTCCCCATGTTGCTGGCACGGGGTGAATGAACAGCTGTGTGAAGTGCTTGGCTGGCACCTGGGACCAACCCACCCCAAAAAATTGTCCATAAGTACACTTGTGCAACATGGTTTGCCTTCAGCAGAACGGTGCAAGCACCCTTGAAGATGGAGTTCTCACAAATTCATTCTAATCAACTGAGAGAGTCAGAGGTTACAAGATGTTTCACAGCGAGGCTGGTAGAGCACCAAAACAGTCACCAACACTGATGCTGGATTCTCCATCCTTAGAGAGCTATTCTAACCTGAGCCATTTTAAGATTCTGTGAACTCATGCTGGCCACCTTTATCCCTCCCTGAAGTTTTGATCTTTCTAGCACATGGATATTTTTCTTGGGATGTTTTGTCTTTCTGGGTATGCCTCATTATTACTTGAGAAATCCAAATTGGAAAAAGGACTCCTTTCAAAAATCCTGACCATATGACCACAATAAAGCATCTCAGAGAGGTCCTGGGGAATACCTCCTACAGAGATGCAGTTGATACATGTAAAGTGTACAGAGATCCCTACCACGCCCAAACTTAATGTCTTAATGGAGACCAACTAACAAAAGATTTTACTTCCACAGTACATCTATATTAAAGCAATACAAATCTAAGTTATGTTTTCTGAAGTTTCAGAAATATAAGCAAAGCAACATTAGTAGAGACAACTTCTCTTTAGGTTGTTCACTACTGTCAGAGAAAAAGCTACAAGACTTTCAAGATCAAAATCCTCCTTATTCAATTCAGTAGAATGATATTTATTATCCCACATAGGGTCTGCTTATCACTCTGTAAACTTGGCTTGCTGCCAGACTGGCAAATGTTCAGTTTGGCACAGCACCTGAAATGATGGGGAAACGTTACAGGTATCGTGAGATAATCTAATCTTAAAGGCTTCACTAACTATCCTTGTTCAATTATTGGGACCTTGAGATACTTGTGTGCTCTAGCCACAACCTTAAAAAAAAAAAAATAAAATAAAAAAGAACTACAATAGGCTATTGGGAGCACCAGTACCCTGAGTTTCAAAACCAATTTTCCACTGACAGCCACAAGAAAGCCCTTAAAATCAAAGCAAGAGGGTTGCATCTCTGTCCCTCCTGTAAAACCAGTGGCTGTCTACATTCACAGGACAAGGTTATTCTCACCATCTGTCCAGAAAAGCAGAGATGTGCTTTTCTGAGAACAGGCAAGTCCTGCCAGAAGCAAGTTGAGGGGACCATGCTGGACCCTATCTGAATCACCAAAAGTTCACTGAGAGTGCAGACCTGCCACCTCAGTAGTGGACTAACACTGACCTGGGAGGATTGTCGAGCCATAAAGCAACAGGTGGCACAATTAAGCATCCCAAATATCTACTTGAGATACTAATTAGAGATAAAACTAATAATCAGCAGTGAGATTACAGAGGTTGAAAATTGCAGAAGCAAGAGGGAAAGTTTTATGTGCAGAAAAGTAAATTTAAAAATAAGACTAGAAAACCTTGTGTCTTAATGTCTTCTCTATCTTCACCAAAGAGTGCCCAGCTGAGCTCTTTCTGCTCTGGTTTGAAATGGCTTGCAGGGTAAGTGATGAGCCAAAACCGTCACCTTCATAAGATGTGGTAACAGCAGAGCTCAGATACAGAGACAGCAACAGAGACAGGCTATTCTAAATGCTGTGTTGAAATAAAAATGTAGGTACATGCACGTGCACAGAGAAAGATGTTTGGTGGGCTGAAATACTAGAACCTTTTCCCTTTAAGAAAAACCTTCCCAAGAAGACATTGCAGCCTTCTACGAACAACAGTGAGAGCTGTAACATAAATCATCTGCAAACCTCATAATCAGTTTTGGGCAGCTATTGTTTTTCGATGCATGCAGCTCCCGGAGGCTTGCTACAGGAAACAGCGTCATCAGGTTCACATATGCCCGTGGAACCTGCCAAGAGAGCAAACAAATCCATAGCAAACTCCTGGAGCACAGCGTGCTGGCTTTGTCCCTAAACAGACACAGCAGACCTTGGTAGCAGCCTCCTGATTCAAGCAGCCTGCATTATTTATAACAGAGGTGTTCAAACACTTTCTCAATAATTAATCCCCCACACATGCAATACTAAATTACAGCCCCTGCCTGCACTGCCTAGTTCTATTTTAAATGTTGATGGCTCGTCACTTGAAAATGATGGCTTCAGAAAGGTCCAAACAAGTTGTTATAGGTCTCAGAACAATTCAGATACCTGCTAACTCCTCAAGTACTCTTGCATTCTTTCCCTCAAGCAGAATATCAGAATCTCTTTCTTAATGACTGTTGCCCTGAGTTTTGCAGTTCTTGATGTTTACATTCTTCTGTAACTGTTTCTCACACATTCCCTGTAAACATATCCATGTTTTTGTAATGGTAGTTTATTATTTACATTCCTTTCTCCTGGGCAGAGAGATTTGATGGATATTTCCTTTGACCAGTGTGATTGAGGGGCGGCGAGCTGTCCCTCCAATCCACTGTGGTTTCTAAGACACACATAAAATAAACTCGGGCCGGTTCGGCCCCAGTTGTTCTCTTTGCTCTCTTTTAGCAGGTGTCCGTCTTCTTTCTTTTCGTGTCCTATTGCGACAAATGACCACAAAAATATACTTATTTACAGTTTAAAGAACAAGCAAAGCATTTTCTAGTCAATGAATAACATGTTTGTTCAACATTTTTACGACACTTTTTGCATTATTTGTCCACAGCACATCAGCTAGAACCAAGTACATCTTTATTCCTTTGGTAAAAAAACTTGTCTAGCCCTTTCTACCTTTCACTAAGATTTTTCTGCAAGCAAACACCTCTGCATACAGTAGTGCTCTGCAGAAGAAAGCAAGGAAATAAATTCTTAATCAATAATCAGTGACTTTGCAAAACAGATCAGCTTTGCAAACGGAACACAATCCCTGCTCCCACATAACAGAAAAGTTTGATTTACCTCATTGTGAAGTAAGTCCAAAGCTATTTGTATATTGTAGGTGTAGTTTTCAGGAGAATAGTGGTCCTGTTAAAGCAAGAGGGTTGAATTTTATTACTAGTTTATTCAGGCAGGCATAAGAGTGACTAGATAGAGTCTCTTACCATAGTGTTCATGCTTTTAACTCTTGGGTCAAAAGTAACAGTCATAGGCAAAACTGTCCTGTCTCTGCTTTTCTTCCTTCCCATCACAGCTATCTCACTT
This sequence comes from Climacteris rufus, assembly GCA_013398175.1. Taxonomy (NCBI): domain Eukaryota; kingdom Metazoa; phylum Chordata; class Aves; order Passeriformes; family Climacteridae; genus Climacteris; species Climacteris rufus. The sequence continues at coordinate 85,848 of VZRZ01003083.1, forward strand.
GCAAGAAAAGATCTAGCAGCCACTGGATACCAGTGAGGGTGAAAATTCTTGGGGTGTTATCAGACATCACAATAACCTCAATCCCCAGGCTTGCTTGGGCTGTTCTTAAAAGCACGGCTAACAATTCACTAACTGGGACGATATACGGGAGAGAACAGTTTGTGTAAAAGTAAGTTTGTTTCTGCTGTATGGAATATTAGAACATCTCCCATATGCTCCTTGCCAGCCACAGATAATAACTGGCAAAACTTAGGTGTTTATCTGGGAATAAAATGACTTCACGCACTTGCCCTTCAGAGCCAAAACTTCCTTGTTCCATTTTAGTGGTTTAAACACTCTAATTTTATTGTCTCAAGGAATCCAACATTCTTTTTTTCACTTGTGGAACTATTCAACAGTCAAATAAACTTTCTTATGAGAAATGCCTGTCTTATTTTCAGCCTTTTTCTCTCTCATTTAATTTCAAGCAGAAGTTCATTGAGAACTCCACTTACCTACTCTACAGAACTAGGCCACTCACATCCCTTACTCATTTCCTAAGTCACAGCTGAGGAGCATTGTGGTTGGCACTATGTGTACTTGTGCCACACAAAGATCACTGTGATCCTTGAATGCAGACATGCCATCTCCTGGCCATCCACTCCAGTCATGTGCAACTGGCACTTTACGTTTGGGTCAGGAGCAGAAGGTAGGAAGGGTTAATTTGCTCCTTCCTTGTTTTATAACCATCTTACTGTGCTGCTTTGCAGCTCTTCCTGATGTGAAGTTAATGGTGAAGAATGAAAAGTATGTGCTCAGCTGCTTGTAGTAGGTAATCCTCATCACCAAGTGAGGAGTCTGCCACAGCCTCCTCTGCCATCACACATACCAAAGGCTAGATGTTGCATATATATACAAACTATATACTGTATTATATATAATTGAATTAGCATAAGCTGTGCGTAGAACTTTTCCCATAGCATTGAAAATATTAAGACAGCACCAAGTAAGACTGAGGAGTATGACTGTGCATGAGGCAAACAGGAGGAGAAACCCTTGACTTTCTACCTAGAGGTGGCAAAGAGTCAACAAAAAGTTATCTTAGTTGACAGCAAAACAAAGTCACAACAATTATATAATTTACAAGTGTTCTAAAGATATCACTAAAATTATCAAAACAATCTGAAAGTCTCAGTACAGTTACATTCCAGAGCTGCACCGTTAAGACATACATAATTTTGGTCTCACCCACCAAGCTCCTCCCTCTCATCCCCTGCAGTGCACAAAGACCCAATGGCTTGACGGGCCCAGTTCATGCTGCAGGCAGCAGGGAACTTACTGGATTATCACAGAATCTGCAGAGGTCATTTCCTCCTATGAAAAGTGTTATGACCTTCCAGTCAGTCTGGAAATTTACACTCTGCACAGAAAGGGAGATGGAACGGAAGTTATCAATTAAAAAGAGAAAGGGAAGGAGAGGCAGGCAACACACTGAATACAAATTTCCCATTTCTCAAAGGACAGGACTATCATTCTGTAAGAATCCACACAAGCAGAAACAAGTTTGTAGCCATGACTGAAGATGCTATGATCTAAATCAGATTTACAATATCAGTGGCATCATGGGAAATTATTTGCTTCAGAAAACCATTGCTCAAAATCTATCTGTATGCTTTTCTTAGTAATATGTTGTGTAAACAGACTGACTCCTCCTGCAGTTCTAGAAATATATCTTCATTGCAAAAATTATGGTATGTGTTTTACTGCATCATAAATAATGCAGCTATCCTGCTGGGAAAACCTGGGGGGCAATATATATCAGTCTTGCTGTGAGACAAACTGCAAAGAACAGTGGGGCAATATTAACTCTATCTAACAATAACAGCAAAAAATTACAGCACTCTTTTCTTCTGCAAGAATTTTGCAAAGGGATAGCTAGTTAAATCAAGGTAATTATGCTGCAGTAAATACACACCTTCTTAGCTTTGAGGAAAGGTTCAGATATGCTTAGTACTGTATTGTGGATGTTGTGCTCAATATCCTAATGCTTTAATTTCAATGCAAAGCACCAGTAAGAAAAGCAGCAACACTGCATCAGCCTCAAGGGGTTTAAAAACATCTTTCTTCAAAGTCAGGCAGCAATATATGCCAGCTAGTAAACAGGCTGTTCAGTACTTTGGTCTCTAAATGTACAAAGCCAAATTACAAGAGGGGAAAACTTCCTCCTGCACTCAACAAGTGTTTTAAAAAGAAGGAGGGAAAAGGATCTCTTAAATCGAAGATATATGACCTCTACTATGAGCATGCTTTCCAGTCAGAATGAACTTTACTTGTTAAATAAAAATATTTATTAGTCAAATAAAAGGTATTTGCATTAGTTTCTGTTGTATAACATTCTCAGGGCAATAAATATGACAGAGTAGTGCTTAGAGACCTTGAACAGTTTGAATGAAAACCATCCAACACTTCATTGTTAGTTGCTATTCCTTTTAATCTCATTTCAGATACAGCCATCAGATTTAAATCCTGTTTACAAGAAAGTGAACCAGAAAGGAAGGTACTGCAAATATTTTTGCCAGTATGTACACGCCAGAGAGTTATCTTGAAGGCTTTTGGCTGCTTTCCAAATGCACAATTGGAAAGCCAAACTATTATAATGTAGCTTAGGTCACTGATTGCATAGCACATTTGTCACATTACAAATAGCAAACATTCAAAGGCCGAGATGAGGTGAAAAATATGCAAGCAATCCTCAACCTTATGTGTGTTTTACAGACCATTAACCAAACAATTCCTAACAACAACCGTAAGTCAAAAATCAGCTGATGACTAGATGAAAGGAAGGATTAATTTGTTTTTAAAGAAAACAAGTCCCTTCCTCACTTCACATGTTCACTCCACATGATTTGCTACTTGAAAAACTTGCCCTCATCATCCTAGCATGTATCATTATTGCTGGGAAAACCACCCGCTTACAAGATAATTAATAGCACCACAGCAAAATCCTCACAGAGAAAAGGCTCTGTTATCTCACAGGGTGACACAGGTTGGGAGGGGAAGCAACAGCACTGAATTTACAGTCACTTACAGTAAAAATGATAAGAAGGTTACATTTATCTGGGTTTGATAATAACTATCACATGCTGATACAAATTCATTTAAGACAGAGCTATAGACTATTTTGTGCTGACTCACACTCTGCACTGGGAAGTATTACACTGTACCCTGCTGTACCTACAGCTTCAATGTTTGCCATTCACTGTTGATATCTGCTCTTGGTCAGTTAGAAAGTAATGATACAATGTAGTTTCATTCTAAAGATATTAATGACATGCTAAACTCACAGCATCACTCTTCATGAGGTTCACCAGTCTTCTAACCTGTGTAGGAACATCCCTAAAAATAGAAGAAAAATAAAATCATAAAAGTAAAACAATAATTGTTTTAAAAGGATCCTGCATAGATATCCCTCACATAATGGCTAAAAACCCCAAAGTCCAATTTTTATTGAATGGAATATATGATACCCAAAAAAAGCTGTATTTTGAGACAGTGATGGAATAAGAAAACAAGAGAAAATAATTAGCATCCAACAGACACTGGACTACAATGCAAATGCTGCATAGTTACACTGCTACAAGCTAAACAGAAAATGCACTTTTCTCCTACCCAACATCAGACAGATCCTGTCAATAGACATAGCTCTGAAGCATCTGTGCACATACCAATGTTATTATATGGCCTCAAGGCACTGAAGTAGGTCTTACAAGAACTCTTCCCAATGGAAAAAAAATAGAATAGGAATTGCACTGAAGACTGCGCATAGCGATCTCTAGTTAATTCCTAGTTCTGCCAGACAAGGAATTAAGCAATCCTCAATTTTCTCTTAGTCTCTTAATGAATTAATTGTCCTGATGACAAGAGGGTTTGAATATACCTCCTACAAAGTGGAGATATTTTCTGTCTGACTCACAACAGGACAGATTTCTGAGTACTGATTGTAAAATATTTTGGCTTTCTTGGTTGAAAATACTAGAGAAAGTACTGCTTTTGTCCTAATTTACTTGACATAGATTAAAAACACTGCAAAGTCCTTATCTCATGTCTTGGCCTTCCTGCCATAGTTACAATAAAAAAATCTCTTTAGGTTTGCCTATCAGACTTACTGTGCTCCTGCCAAAGTCCAGGATTTGGGCCTTTTTTAGTCACAAAGGAGTTTTACAGAAAAAAACCCCAAATTTCTATTAAAATTAAAGGTTTTCCTCTTACTCTGCACGAGCCCCTGCCACAGCTTGGTTGAATGCAGCATTTTTTGAATTCTGTGATCCAGTGCCAGTGGAATATCCTACCAAGGATGGGTTGAACTCACGAAGAATATCTGCAGAAAAAGACAGCACCCTGAAATATTGTTTCCTGCAGCAGGTAACAAATGAAGCAATAAAGATTAGACCTTAGTAAAAGACCGTTAAAAAGCTTTAGGAGATAGCTATTAAAAAAAAAAAAAAAAAAAAAAAAAAAAAAACAAAAAAAACCCTCTAAAAAAAAAAAAAATGGAGATTCAACACCA
>VZRZ01003083.1:90410-153487 GCA_013398175.1 Climacteris rufus
AAAAAAACCCTCTAAGTATAATAAACATGGAGATTCATCACCATACAATTACTTTTCTGCCTTCAAGATTTCTGAATTTCATTAATTCAGGTACCTCATGACCTAACATCACCATCTTGGCTAGCAATGCCATTTTGCCTGGCAAGTCAGGCTGGGTAACCATATACTCAGGCAGAAGAACCTCATGCCATCATGCTCTAACTGCAGACAGGTTGGAATCAAATCCTTTAGCCTGATCTCCCCAGATGTATTAACCCCAAAGACCCCAGATTCCCTTCTAGATCTTAGGTTACAAACTAGCCTTACAAACACCTCAGATCTAAAATGTCGTGACCTTTAAAAAGCATGTAAAATCTGATCTTGTAATGTGATTCTGCTCCTGCTAAAACAACTTTCCCATACAGTCAAAATAGTTTCTTTGGGCTATGAGCTAAGGTCTTTGACTCATCTATCCCAAACACATTTTAGACAGAACTACAACCAACAGAGGAATACTGAAACAACCAAAACCTAGGAACTGCAAAATACATAAAGTCATGCACAGCATTTTACAGCCTGGTTGCTATGCAACTTTTACTCAACACTGGACATTTACCACAAAAGGATTGCTTGTGTCGTGCTACAAATTGTAACCCTTTCCTCCTGTCTCCTTTTATAATAGCAGGTATTCTAATAATAAACAGCTCCACATATTTATCAGATTTACAGAAAAAGTCACTTACTTGCTAGTGTCGTGACTGTGCTTATGTTTTCATTTCCTCCAACACTGTTAAAAAGAAAGAACAGGAAAAGTGTTCCAAGGTACAACGGACTCGGTAAGGCAATGGACAAGGTAGGAGAGTGCCCCCTTTTGGGGTTTCTGCACAGGTACAGAGCACACCGGTGGCTGTGCTGAGCCCACGGTCCAGTGAAAATCGTCCCGACATCAGAGACACTGTCAGCACCACCATAAAAATCATATTAGAAGCCCTGTACAGTAGCTGTCCTTTCAACTCTTTCACATGTTTTGGCATACATTCAAACCTAGCTAAAACAAATGAGATTTTATTTCAAGTCTGCTGAATTTGCTATTGTTGCACCAATTAAAATATTTATAACTCCCTTTTTTAGTTAACAAATCTGACCATAACAATAAGTTCTAAAAGCATATATTTCAGAGATATAAGTAAAATCAAAACTTTTGCCTTCCCCCCACTCCCATTTCACTCAACTGGAAGAATAGTACTAGATTGGTGAAATTCACCATTATGTCTGTGTGTTCTTTATTGTGATTCATGCAGTACAAAATGTTAGTATACTTTTTTCCCAAAAAATGTCAATAGATTACTATTAAAGATGAAAATATAAAATGGTTGACTTAGAACACCTCAATCTGGAATAGAATCTTCTGAAATGCACTAGGAACCATCACTGGAAGTACTTGAGGCCAAATTGCATAGGGCTCTGAGCAACCTGGTCCAGTGAAAATCGTCCCTGCCCATGGCACAGGGGTTGGAAGCAGATGATCTTTAAGGTTGCTTCCAACCCAGGCCATTCTATGATTCTGTGAACCTGTTTAAACTTCTTCTAGAGCTGGAATGGTAAGAAATGATGAACAGAAGATCAGCCTGACAAGACTGGTGGACTGGTGTTAAATCATACAGCTGCAGATTAACAAGTGAACATGATTGCTGTTCTCCAGAGTGTCTTTTTGATGTGTCTAACAACATGCTGCATATGTAAAAGTCTGTATTGACTCATAATTGATAAAATCTTCTGCATGATATAAGCAATATGGGGAAAGGATCAAGGAAATAGATACCGCATGTAAAACAACAGCAGAAAAGGTTTTTTGTAGACCACTAATTTTAAATGAGACCAATGGGTGACATGGGCAAGGACAGACAGGATATAGAAAGAGCAGGGACAGAAATGCAGAATGAGCAGTTGATGCAATGGCCATGGGGTCTAGAAGACACCTTTCCAGTAGCTACAACTGATGCCTTAGGATTTTAGCTTTTATATTTTTAGCTTTTACATTTGTAATCCTGCAATTCTTTAGTGTGTAACTCTAAATTCCATATATAAAGGGTTAGTTACTGTTCTCTCATTTTGGTTAGACAAAACAATTCCTCTCCAGGCCTGAGATCCAAGGGCATCTTACGGTCTCAGGCCCCAAAAAATGTAAACAAAAGTGGGATGGAGGGGAGGAAATGGGGGGTAAATGACTTCATTACCTGCAGATGCATTTGGAAGATTAAACCCCAATATGCTAATGTACCAAACTTATAAAAGTACAAAATCCCACGACCCGTTGTCCATTTTGGGTGTAGCCCCCAGGGGGGCTCTGTCTGGCCTAAATGTACCTGAAGGCCCTTCATAAATATAACAGCTTTTTTACTCTCCTAATTTCATGTGGCTTCTGTTTTAGGTAGTAATGGATAAGGCATCACAACCGTGAGAGGAGAAAAGAACTTCTTAACATGGCCCCCATTTTGTCCGTGTATCAGGGACTGTTGCAGCCATGCTACATTTGAGTATTTTCTTTATCCTGAGTAACAGCACAGCCACGTGCCTTCATGCAAAATGTGAAGTCAAATCCACTCTCCACAAGCCCCCATTTGCTACAAAAATAATTGTATCTCTCAAAATTGAAGAAAATGTATTGTCTCCCACTAGGGGGAACTTCCTGGGTCTCACCTCCATGAAACACCTCTGTATTGTGTCAGGACATCCAGAACATCATGGGGTTTGGATGCTGCCCCATTACCTGCCTGGAAGAAGAGGAGTTCACCTTCAGAAAATAAGCATTGCTACAGTAACCAGTTCTCTGACTGATCCCAGTGAAAATAATTAAAAAGCATATTAACAAAGCAAGCTACGTCATCTTCCCAAAATAGACCACATCCTTGTTCTCAAGAGAATCAAGGGCTGAGGGTATTTTAACTCTGTTCCAGTGAATTACCCTCTTCTATCAACTTTGTGATTAGATCAAGTGGGGAAAAATTGCTTGAGAATGTTCAAAATACTCATATAATTCTAAATTTACATAAGGAATAAACAAGATAGCAATGGTCCTGAATTAATAATTTATTATAATTTTCCTCACATTAAAAGGTGATGATTTTACATCTTTCCTCTCCCAGTTTCTTCAAGGTAAAAGACTACAAGGATTTAATGTGATAATTAGCACAGAACAAGTAGCAAACATGAATTATGATATGAGCAGTAAAGCAGACATCACTGATTGGAGAATCCCAACCAATCGAGGGGTAATGAGTTTACATAGTACCAGAAAAAGTGTTAAAATAAAAAAATTCTTCAGGTAAGTTACACTTGACATACCTGATGTCCTATTGCAATTTTACACATATACTTAAGTCAGTATAAATTACAATGGCTTTATAGGCTTTGGTATTATCATATAGATATATATTTATCATATTATATAGATACACAGATTACACAATCAGCTGCAGAAGTTTTTCTTTCTATTCATGCTGCTTACTAATAGTTTTCAGGGCTAATACCTTGGGAGCTGCCAAAAATCAGTAAAAAAAAGCAATTGTCCCAAGTCCACTCTAGCAGGCTGGTTTGCCTGCTGCACAATCTAATCTTGCATCTCTTCCTTGTGTGGCACCCTTGTGGACTTTAAATGGGAACTGTGCACTCAGATTAGACTCATGATATGATTACCAGTCAGCCAGCCAAGGTGGAGTATGGAAAAACAGATGTGAAAAATGTGTTTGACTCAATAGGGCATAACTGTTCATATTCCAAGTCCAAGATTAAAAAAAAAATCAGAAATTTTATTGCCAGCTTTTTTATTGCTAGTTTTATAGATGGCTATCCAGTGATCTTTACTTACTGTGAGTGAATCTCCCAGGGCAGCAATCACCTGAATATCTGCCGGTTTCAAATTATGAACTAATAAAAAAAATAAAGGTGATGTAAGAGAAAGAAAGAAAGAAAACTACAAATTGTGATGGTTATTAGAAGTTTTCTTTAGAATAAGCATAATAGCAAATTGCAAAGACAGTTTTTTTAATATTCATGACAGCATCAGCTCAGAATGACAGAGACTGATAGGCATCAAATCAGAAATTATTCTTGATACCATAGCTGGCCACTAGATACAATGACAGAGGAGGCAGAAAGATTTTAGTCTTGCATCTGTTCTTACTCAAATTCCTTTTAACTGGTGAAAATGACTGAAAAGCAGGCACAGAGTGGATATTTGGGACCATCACAACTTCTGAAGAAAGACAAAACCTATCCAAGGACAGAACTCCATGTGGCTTTTTGCACCTCAGACTGCACTAACAGGAGCCCCCTACCGTTTTCCCACCCTGGAAAAAGGACCTGACCGCCTCTCATCTTTTCCACTGTCATTTCTTTGTTTGTACATGGAAGGTGCAATAGCATAATCTTTCACCATCCTGAGGTGGTGAACTTGCATCTTGCTATTTAACTACTCACATTGTTCCAAAGAGAATTTTAAAAGCCACAGTCAGAGTGCACTGTTCCAAAGAATACCTCTTCTGAGTAAACCCAGTTCCTGTTCTCCTTCTATCATCAAATGAAGCAGCTCTGTGATAAAAAGGCACAGCACCATACCTGAAACCGGAACCGTATCAGAGGGACCCTGCTCAGTACAGGGAATATTTGTTCCATAACTCCTCTCCTGCAGAGACAGACAGGGCAAGACTTCACATCAGTCTCACTGCACTCTGGTCATGATAAACCTTTATGTCTCAGAGCATTAGATTAATGAAATCCCCATGTACTTTGTACACAAGTACCCAGCTCAGCCTGTCCTCAGTCCGTGCCTTGGGAAGGTAGACACAACCACAAATATAACACAGTATTGCTCTTTACCTCCTTAACACCTCCTACAGTACAGCTATTTCCAAAAATCAGAGTGGTAGGTACTATTGCCCCATGGAGAGGTCAGTACATCCCAAGTGACTGACAAAACAGATGGCATTATATTAAAATGAGAAGAGAGATGAGTGTTACAATTGCAGTGATGAACAGGCCATTTTGTCTAGATGTGGTCTAGACACTATGTTCTGAGGCATGAAAGTGAATATTATCAACTCCCTCTGTACCTGCCTGGGAACACCAAGTTCTGCTCAGAATCTGAGTACTCCGACTTAAAAAACACAATCATGGGTCTTTTCTCCACATATCTAATCTGAAACTATCTCCCAAAAAAATCTCAAAAAAACAAACCAAACTAACCCAACAAAAAAAAATTCTATATTCTTCGGTTTTACTGTGGTGTAAACAAGATGAAATCAGACCCAGACAGTGGTTGGATCTGATCTAGTTTTCTCCATGGTCAGACTAAACAGCTCCATTTTCACTGTCTTCTTACCCCATGGAAAATAACACTTTTATCCAGATGTTTAGCCAGCGAAGGCAAGACTCACTTTAGGCTAACTGAACACATCTACTTTAATCACACTCTACAGAACACCCCAAGGAGAAAATGTGCTATTAAGCATATGACTATTTAGTCAAGCATGGAAGTAAAAGGCTGGAGCTTTGCATTTAGTTTTCCCAGCTAGCACTGTTTATTCAGGCTACAACACAGCCTTACCCATCTGCCCCGCTCCCTGGAATACACTCAGTCCGTCTGATGCAAACAGTCCTACTATACCTGAGATGTTTCTTTGGTGTTTGATGTCCTCAGGGAAGATGAGTAGTTACTATTTCTATATGTAAACAAATACGGATTCTCCTGCAGAGTGAAGAGAGTATGTTTACCAACGCTAGTGGAAACAGAGTCAGCTGTCATTAAAGTCTTCTGGCTACACTTTCTGAGAGAAAAAAATCTTTACAGTATTAATTTTTGAATGAACATTGCATTGAAGTAAACCAGGTTAGACTTGAAAGTTAAGCCCTGGTCTGAAGCCCTGTCCTAGGTATGCTCTAGGCACAGCACCACTTCTTGTCTTAAACCTAACATCAAACAAAACATAAAATTCAATTTCTTTGATGTTTTAATTGCTGTTCAGAAGCTTTTGGACGACAGTAATGTTTTATCACTATCAAATTATTGAAGTCAGAGCTTAAATGCAAAAATATTCAGGAACCTATTCTTTGAACCTGAGATGCTCCAATCCTGAAGATATTACTGGACTATTGACAGCTCCAGGGACTAAAACAGTTAAATCTGGCAGCAGAGTCAAACCACAGAAAAGCTAGATTATATAAAATACATGGATTAAATTTTATTAGTGACACAGGTTTGAATACTGATAATGCATCTCATAACTGCAATTAATAAATTCAGATCAGATAGATACATTTCGAATTTTAAAAATGCATGACAGATGATTTAACTAAATTTTGTCAAAAGTTCTTGCTTTCAGAGTTTCATTTGTATGAAGTAAAGAGTCTGTGTCAATGAACTTTAGGAATATTCAGTTTTTAACAGTGCACTATGTTGGGCAAGCACACATTCCCAAGTACTTGAAAACTTGGAAATTCTGCAAAAAGTACATCAAATTTCACAATTATAAGAAAGCCCTTTTACCTGAGATGGACACTGGACCTGAACGATTTTTGTGACACCATAAGGCTGCTTCTGTCCAACTGGCTGCATCTGGAAAGGGAGAGAACAGAGGAATTGTACACATGCTGTATGTGGAAGGGAAAGAGCAGCAGCAATGTAAAAGCTCTAGTGCCTGGAGTTCTCCGTCAGGCTCATGCACATATATTTTAAAATACATACTAAAACTATTCTTTTGCTTTTGATAAATATTTATCTATGCATAACATACCACATACATACCTACAAAAACAAAGAACTGGAAACAACTCCTCTCACATGAGAAGACTGTCTTCCCATCATGATTAAGACTTTCATCCACACATTAATTCTGCTTTTGGGAATGCTGGCCTTGTAAGTGTTGATCATTTATCCTGTCTTCCAGGCAACATCAAAAGGTATATTCCAAATCTACACAGAGGCTTAATAATGTTTACATTTATTGGCCTTCTTGTAACAAGATGGAGAGAGGATTATTGCAATGAAAAATTATGGAATGATTAAAAAAATAATGACAGCACAAAGGGGCAAATACCACAAAGAATCACTTCACCTGTTCAGGAAGCTTGCTGGGTGCTAATTAAATTGCAATCACACACAGAGGAATTGGCTGAGGGTTCAGATCCCTCGGTGCCTGTGTGCTCAGTTTGGCACCAGCAGCTGCCAGGAGCAGCAGACTATGTAAGAAACGGGATGGAAGGGTCTGGAAAATACAACAGTAGCAGGCTTGATCTCACTGGTACACTCCGGGCAGGAATGCTATATTCTATTTTGATTGTTCCATCAATGAAAATAATGGGAAAATTCAGAGAAACAGAGCAGAGGTTTACAGAGTTTACATTCTTTGAGAGAAGCATTTGAAAATGCGATCTGCTTTTTTGAGGGGGGGGAGGGAGGTGAGGAGGGAATAAAACAAATGTCCCCAAAAGGTGCAAAATAATCAAGCGCAGAGAAAAGATACATTGGGATACTTTCCCATCCTCCTAGGATGAAACAAAGCAGCTACTTAATTTCATTCTTAAAAGAAAGTATACTTCCAACATGCAATCATCCCACAGAACACGGGACAATGCAGTATTTCTTGACTGGAAATTAATTTCAAACAACTATCAGACACTTGCATGTTGTTGGGCGCTGGGTGATGAGAACAAATTTTTCCAGAAGGCAGTAAATTCCAGACAGCTCAGACATACTGTTCTTCCAGCAAAGACTGACAGCTCCCATGCAGCTGAGCTGCAAGGTCCTGGTCAGGGAATGGGGCACCACCTCTGTATTGTGGCCAGCCAAAACCCCCCCGAACTCCAGCACATCTGCCGTGCAGGCCAGGCAGTGCACGGCCTGCTCTGGGACTCAGCAGGTTCCAAGGCAGCACAAAGCCCTGAGCACGGAAGAGAGGCACGGGCAGCCTCCTGCAGTGCTGTTCCTGTTCGGGTTCTTGCCTGGTGTTAGTTTCTCTTTTGATTGCAGGATAGGGTTGGGTTTTGTTTCTGTTACACAAAAGAGTGCCAAAAGACAAGAAGCTCTTGCTCTCGCAAAGTTCTTTACGTACATGAATACTTTGCTCTCAGCTATATGTCCAGAGGTAAAACTGATTCATTTTGGCAAATGCCTACAACCAGGTTCTCTGTGGTAAACATCAAAGCTGTCCAAGTACACAGCCAGCCTCACAGCTTTTCCTAGCTGCCCAATGTCATTTAGCTGACTGTTCTCTGGTGTGCTTAGCATATGAATTGCAATACTCCTAAAGAGTTTGAACTGTTTTGTAAAATATCCAGCCCTGCCAAGGACAAGCCCTTAGGACCTGATAGCTCAGCTCCTTCTCAGCCAGGCTGAAGTGCTGCCCTAAGGCCAATTGCCACTAGATTTTCAAGGTTTTGCCCTTTGACCAATAAGCAGGTAATTATTCCAGGAAAGAGGCTGGCACAAAGCCTCAAAACAAGGTAAAGGACCCCTTGGCAGAGAGCAGAAGGACAACTCTGAATGCAGTTTCATTCTGCTGTGTTTCTCACTCCACAAGTCATGATCTTGATTTCCCATCAGTTCCCAAGACTGTGTTATGGGTTGTTTTTTCTTTAGTTTTCAAAAAAGACGGCATAAACTGTGAGCTGGACTTCCCAGTAGAAGTGGAGTGACCTTTATCAGGTGAGGACACCTGCTAGTGTGTTTTTATGCTGAAAGCATCCTTCATACCTGATTTTACATCACGGCAGAATACAAGCAGACAAGGTAATCACAGGCAGACAAAGAAACAACCCAGAAAGATCCACTTCTGATGATTGCCAGCTGTACTATGAAAATGCCACTAAATCAAAGAGGAGTCAGAAAAAAAGATGGAAAAATGAGTTGAGGGGAATGCTACCATTCCTATAGTCTTCCTTCAAACCAGTGGCAAGATGTGGTTTTGCCACATTTTGCTCTTCCTCCAGATCACCTAGGCTGTCCCCTCACTAGAGGAATTACTTCACACTGAGGAAAAACACTGAAATAAAGCAAAGTAAGTATTTTTCTCCTTTATATCAATGTTTTGGTTCTGGTGGCTCCACAGCATGCTCACTGCCCAAGTCTGGGTAACCGGCCCTAAGGCAGCCAGCCTTAAAAGCACCGCTTTGTTTGGCTTATGGTTTTTCATCTCTGCTGTTTCCAAAAAATGCTCCTAGCAACTAAAGTGACAAGAACAGTTACATGCCACAGAATGGGTTGCTCAAGAACAAAGCACAGCAGGACAAATAAAGTCTGTGCAGAAAAGGTGAAGAGACAGAAAAATGAAACAGAAGGCATCTATTTTATGATGGAAGAACTGAGGTAGGAACTGTTACATAATCACAAGGAATATCACTGAGAACAGCAAAGTAGATAACTGGACCCAGCATGGCTGTTCCAAGGTTAGAGCTTCAACAGCTCATCAATTTTTAACTCCTTGGCTCCTACTAACTAACTAAAGTCCTACTAAGTTTAACTAAAAGATAACACATTTTATTGAAGTGATTGTACAATTTTTCTAGATATATCATCTGGTGGAATAGAAGTCTCATCCTGCAAATCCTGCTTCTTTAAATGATCAGGGCTACAACAGCATTTTAACTGCTTGAATTAGCATAAAAGGAAACAAGAAAATGCCAGTATGTATAAATTTGTTTTAAAATGTGGTTTACTAAGAGGTGGTTGCAGTATAGACTATTTTTCCTTCATGTTTAGGATAATTTGGGCAGACACAGGAACAGCAGGTACTCTTCATAGAAAATCTTAACACATGGACTGCTAAACAAGCAAAAAGTCTTTTATATTTAATCTAATTGGCTATTGTAGATTCTTTTTAATTAAAAAAAAAAAGAGATTGCAAGTGTTATAAGGTTACTAGAAGAAGAAAGAGCAAATGCTGAAAGTGTTATAAGAAGAAATAGTAAACCCAACATTTTATCCAAAACAATGGATGTCAGGGCATATCCAAACATACACTAAACAGTAACATCATGCTTTGTTCTATTCAGTCCAAACCCATGTGGCTTCTTTTTTGTCTCTTTCGTATCGAAAAGCAACTCACATTTCTTCACGTGCCCCTATCATCAATTTTAATATGCAAACTCCTCCAATTGTACATGCATCCACTCAGACACACACACCAATGCTGAATGTCAGCAGCTCAAGTCTGCAGTAGGAAACAGCCCTCTACAGAACTGGTCATCATGTTCAAGGTCAAGTGGGTCAAAAAGTCCATGTTTCTTTCAGACAACCTCTCCCATCTAAGAGAAGGCACCATTTGCTGGCTGTCCTCAGCTGGATAGGACATCTAACTCTTGAGGATGTAACAAGAGCTCCTCAAGGTTGTCTATTACCTTTTTACCATGGGCAACAGCAGCAGAAACATGATGGTTAAGAAGGAAACAGTGGTATGAGATTTATTAGTAAAAAATGGTAGGGGATACAGGATAGAGGACAGAGTAGACAGGAGCACATTGCTATAACCTCATGTTAAGACAAGCCTCAGTTGTCTTGTGCTGTGTTGTCACAAAGGTAAGATTGGCAAAAAAAAGGGTCTGTCACAGCTCATTTACTCCATGAGGCTTCCCAAAGGGCTACTTTGAAAACCTTTCTAAAAAGTTCTTGGCAGCAAGTAGCAGCCACTGAACAGAGTGAAATTTGTCTTGGAAGTGAAGGGCATTTAGCATTATTCAAGAGCAGTCTGTCTGCACAGCTGAGGATAACAATCATAGGATAATTCTTATATTCTTCCTTCCCCTGACCTCTTTGCTACTCAAAGCCTGGCTAGTGCAGTTGCTATCAGGCATCCATACCAAGTTCAGCAAG
Organism: Climacteris rufus; assembly: GCA_013398175.1. NCBI lineage: Eukaryota > Metazoa > Chordata > Aves > Passeriformes > Climacteridae > Climacteris > Climacteris rufus. The sequence goes on from VZRZ01003083.1 coordinate 101,254, forward strand.
AAACAGTCTCTATGGTACTACCTACCATATTGTTCCAGAGGCTCACAGCCACAAAAATATAATCTTGCACAATTTCCACTTGTGTCTTTGATGTGGTAATCAAACCATCCTTGCCCTGAAAGAGAAAGTATTTTGAGCATGAGAAAATAATTAAAAGTATAGAAAGATGAGATATTCAGTCACAAAAATTCTCAATCTATAAAATATTCATATTCACAAGAAAATCAATCTTTGGTTCTCTCATTAAGCCTCTTGCAACTGAAGTCAGTTACTACTGGTGTGTCAAGACAGAAAGATGCTGTTTTTGTAAATTATTGTTGCACATCAACAAGCCAAGAAGAGCAGAGCATGATCACAATAGTGATATACAGTAGATCAGGAACACACAGATGTGAACACATGAATGATTTGGAATAAACATCACTTCTTCTAGCTAGCACATGCATTTAAAGAGTGGAAACACGGAGAATTTGTCTCAAGAGAGCATGCTTAATATTAAATTAAATGTAACTGTTGCAAGAGCTACACATGGTGGCCTGCAGGCGTACCACAAATCAGAAGAAATAAAGAATCCATCTATGACATATGATGGCATTTAAAGAAATAATAGAGCAAATTATTGAAAGAAAAAGTAATGCTATGAAAGTTAGAAGTCTGCCATTTAAACATGGACCAGCCATCAACAAAAAAAAAGCCTAGCAAAAGATGACCCCAGCAACAACAAGGTTTTACAACACAGCTGACACTTCCTGGAACAAAAATTTCTTTCCCTGTTCTCTTTGTTCTGAGCTGAGGGGAGCAATGGAATCACTTCAAATTCATGGAGCTATCATGATGCTCAGAAAACAGACCACGACTCACCACCAACCTATTTTACATATAAGCACCTAATGTGCTGGATTTTGATACCTCACCAAGTGAACCATTCTCTAGAAAGTAATATTCTCGCTTTTCATTGCCAGATCTTAGAAAATCTTGACCTTTGAACTTCCCTTGAAAGGTCACTTATGACAAAACTATACTGACATCCCAGGCAACCCCATCTATATTCCTCACTGGCTACAACAGACAAAATTAGTTCCCAAGCTCCCAGGCTCATTGTAGGAAAATAACTATACTCTTCAACATAGTTTACAAACATCTTTATCTTCAGTCCCTCTAACTCTTTTTAAATACTTCGTGGGTTTTGCCTTTGTTGTCAAACACGTGAGCATAATCAGGGATGAATACGGTGATGACTACAAAAACAAGGAAAAATTAGGAGTACTGACAGTTTCCAGACACTTGTGACCATAGTTACAGAGGTGCCATAACTTGATTTATCCAGGAGCATAGCATTCAAAATACACAGGATCTCTGACTGGTGCTGCTTAAAGCAAGTTCTGCGTCTGATCCTGAGGTGTGTTCTTCCCGTGCCTGACTACCCTTGTCTTCCAGCAGTACACAGCCTAGGACAGGAAAGCCAACTGAATACTGCACTCAGTCTCAGCAGACACAAACCAGAAAGAATGGAGTAGCCCAAGTTTACTCACCAGTCTGAGCTGCAGATTTCTTTCCTGAAGAGAAGGCTGAAGAACAACAGTGAAGTCATCCTTTTGATCAAACCTCTCAGATTCCAGTAGTTTTTCCAAAGCATCCTAAATAGACAACCATTAAATGGGATAAATATTATCAGGTAGAGAGTGTAATATATGTGCAATTCATCAGGGCTTAAAGTAAATTAAAATTATCCCCATCCCTAATAAACCACAGAAATAAAATTGTGTAATCCATACCAAAGACAGTAATTTAATGAAATCTTGTTACACAACAACTGGAAAATCCTTGTGAGCTAAGAGAAATATGGTTTACCATCATTTTCTTTGAAACAGTGTCAAGTTTAGCAAGGCAATGAAATGTCATGTTTATTGTCCTCCTAGCATATTTAAAAGAAATTCTAGCACAACTGTCTTTGTCTTAACAGAAAGTTTTCTTCTTCTAAATCACATCCAGTTTACTGGACAAGATGGATTATTTCTCTGATGGGATATGAAAAATTCTGGGTTGCCAAAAGCTATATAGCTATTTAAAACTACAAGAGATGCTAAGATCACTCAGGTATAGAGAGAACTTATTGTCGACGTTCCTGATGCAAGAAATGCAATCAGGATTGCTATGGATAAGTGGTAGAAAGGCTGTTACTCAACTTCCTCACTGCCATTCCTCCCTTAACTCCTCACTTCAGGCCAGTCTGGTAAGTGAATAGACATATCTGGCAATATGAGAGCCATACCTGATAGGACCACCTCAGTATGTTATCACCAACATAATCGCACTGATTCCTGCCTGGATCGCTGCAGAAAAAATAGTTAAAAACATGAAAGATGTGAACTTTTAATTAACAATGTAGACAGCATGAATTCTTTCAAGCCACTGACAAGCAAATCCTAAAGACTAAATCGCTGTATATGTAGAGAAAGCTACATGGAACGTGCTAATTTTTGATGTAAACATAAAATCATGTATATTCCCATATCCAAAGCTTTGTGTCTCTTCTTGATTTGAAAGCCTAGTCAGTTGACAAGTATGCCAGACTTAGATTAGCACAGGATCTCACAAGCTAGCAACATGCTCAAGCTTAAAATAGCAGCTGCACTGGTTTTCAAACATTTCCCTCTCTGTAGTCACACAGGAAAATTGAACCAACTCAAAATACTTCCACAGGAACTGTTTCATTAGTATTTTGCATGAAGACCTGCATCTACAAACGTGGACGGAAGCTGCATAGGTTATACATGCTAAAGGATGACTGGCACTGTCAGGCAGCTCACTCAGATTTCTGACTTGAAAGGTGAGGTGCGTACACTGCAGCTGGTTTTTTTTGCAGCTGGTTGGGGAACTCTGAGAGCCCCCAAAGCTGTAGATAGGAACAATATAAGATACACATAAGATTAGTCAGGCTCCAGCAAAGCTATTCTCCCTTAAAAATTTCTGGATGGACTGGAATCTGAGGAAGTTTCTTGGGGAGTTGCAGATATAAATGATAAGTACCTGTCAGGATCAGACTCTGTCCTTTTCACACAACTTTAGCTAAACCCGTAAAATGAGAGTTTTCTGATAAAATGCTATTATCTCTGCTGGTGAGCGAAAGAAATACAAACTCAGGACCAGACCCTTACCCAAACCTAACAGAAGAACCTCATAAAATATATTACAAGAATTACATGCCTAAAAATAGGGTTCATGCATTATTTTTCATGCAGACACTTCTAGTTAGTAAGACATTACTAAAGGAGGAAACTTTAAACCCCCATTATGTCCCAAACTTCAATGCCTAAAGTTCAGTACTGACACGGGACTAGAAGTGTCAACCACTATTATTCTCTTGGACTCTTGAAATTTATTATTTTGGTGTGGACTTATGTTTTTCTCTCAAAGCACAGTTCAAAATGGCAACTTAGTAACCAAATGCTGAGGTCCTTATCTGAAAGAGGATCTGGGCCTGAGGGTGTCTAACAAACAGTAAAGTACAAGACTTGCAAGCTTGTGGGACTGTTCAACCAGATAAACACAGCTATGAGAACATGCTGACAACAAGAAAGCAAATTGTCTTAAGCACAAAAGGAAATATAAAAACTCGTCAAAGGAAAAAGAAATAGATCCATTTAATTTTAATTTTTAAGACCTTCAATACATGGCAAGGCCCATATTCCTAAATCCATCTTTATCACATTTCTCACATTTTCCCCCTTAACATTTGTGCAACAGAAATAAGCTACAGTGCACCATGCAGTGGCTTTTGACAAGGGAGAGCTTCTCCTCTGCTTGTACTTGTTAAGTACATGGTTGCATAGCAGCCAGACCTCTTCCCCCGTTCCATCAGAATGTCTCCAAGGTTGTATACATGCAAAGCTTGTGAAACACTCCAGGATGACTATATTAGTACATATGGTGTCTTATGCCACGGGCACAGCAAAAAAAAATTACTGTGGAGTAAGATGGAGTGTAATCTCATCAGCTGTAAACTACTCCATCACAACTGCTCATGTGCACACTCCTACTCCATACTAAATTGGGCTACAACTACTCACACTTTTGTTACAAAATACTGAGAAAGGCAGATAGATGCAGTTACCGAAAGGAACTGACAAATTGGTTGCTCTCCACCCTACCATACCCTAAGCCCAAGTAGTATCTTTCCAATAGCCTAATAATGTCCTTTAAAATCAATTATTCATTTTGTGAGCATCAGTATGTAGAAACATAAAACTTTTGAAGCGCCTACAGAGTTTTTTAATTGAGAGTTGCAGAACAGGAATAGCACTGAATAAAAAAAATAGGGGTAGCTAGACTGTGCTGTATTGTGACCATAATCAGTACTTAGTCTGGCTGGGATGGACTTAACTTGCTTCATAGTAGCCCATATGCTGCTATGTTTTGGATTTGTGGTTTAAACTCTTGATAACACACCATTGCTTTGGGTCTTGGTGAACAGTACTTGCACAGCATCAAGGCTTTCTCTTTTTTCCTCACTCTGACTCAGTATTTAAAAAATGCAATCCAACTTGACAGGATTAAAAGCACCTATTCTTCCTAGTAAAAAATGTATCTTTCAGAGAGTGTATCAGAAACAAAGTAAAGACTCACAATCTTTTACATAGTTTTGTAGTAAGGACAGAAAAACTGTTCAGGAGATTGTAGCTCAGTTATAAAGTCAATGCATATACAAAGCTATATGTTGAACACAGCTAAAGAAACCTGTTACCTGGCATCACTATATTCTTGGCATGCAGGCGAGGCAGTTGTAAGCTCAGTGGAATCCACTAGATTTACGAAGGCCTTGGGAACCTGCAGTAATAAAGCAAAAATTATTCATGTTATGTTTGCAATTAAAGATCAGCAAGCAGCAATTATGGTGAATTATATCTACAACTTCACATGTGTTACATCTGGCCTGGGATTCTGCCTACATAAAATCAATGGTCTAAGTCTTTGCCAATTCCGTCCTGAACTATGATCCTAGGCCTGCTATCTAGGATCATCATTTATGAAGTGCTTGTGACCATGATTTTTTGACTGAGACACAGAAGTTAATTTTATATAAGCAAAATGGCCCCCAGCCAAGTAAATTGAACTCAAATGAACTTGGAACTACCATTTTTGTGGCAACATAGCAATGCAAAGCTGGGGACAAAACATCCTGTATAACAGCACAAGCACTCATGCAACCCACCTCACCTCTTCCCCATGCAGAAAGCAGCTTTTCATCTACATAATGATATTTCACTTTTACAAGTGCACATAAACAGATTCTGGAAATAATAGTGGAGAGAATTTGAAGAGAACGTGTGGGTGGAACTTCCCCCATACACAACATTTGTTGAAGTAATTTGGAGAAAAACAAGTGGTTGTGGCCTGGTGAAATCAAAGTGTAGCAGGTTTAGAATATGGTGTAGGCCTTCAATGCAGCAAAACAAAATTATTGGAAGATGCTACTGAAATAATTCAGATAAATAGTTTATAGTCTGCTTTAGCAGTAATCTATCGACATCTAGTCCACTATTCATTAGTAGACCAAGACCACAGTGCAGAATGCTTCCCAGAAACTATTCTAGATAAGCAGGTAATTCTTAACTCAGCCAACTAGAAAACCTTTAGAAAGGCTGAAATTGTAAAAAAGGAACCCAAAATAGGAAAAAAAAGATCTATGATATGAATTTTAATGGGTGTCTTCCCTGGTCTGTATAAGTCACCACCAGGTAGTTAGCAGCCTGTACACTGCCTAGGTGTTCCACACTAGTAATTAGATATCAGTTAGTTTCACCAACATCCCTGTTAAACATGACTTTCAGACCTAGACAGATGTACTCCAATTTTCATATAAATCACTTAAAAACCCCCAAAGATCTGAGTGGTACATTAGTTTGTGTTGCAAAACAGAGCAGTTACTCATTCATCCTTTCTGTTTGCATGCATCAGTTTTTTAAAAGGAGTAATACACTTAGTGAACACAAATGCAGTGTTGAAGTCAATGGGACTGGTGCTCTAAGCCTTGAAAAGAGTGGTACAAGCCCCAGTATAGTAAGGCAGACTGGAAAAATATGCAAAGGATTCAACTGTTAAGGGTTGATGAATACATCTTACCTTCTTATACAAAAAGTCCAAGACAGCTTTAAGTTTTTCCAGGTTTTCTGATATGCAGTTCTTCTGTAAAGGAGATATGCCATCAAAACCAGTGGAAAAAACAGTTATCCATTTCCTAAAAGTCACAAACCCTGTGTGTTGAGCTGTGTACTGAAGGGTTATTAAGAACCACTCTATTCCAAACTCAGCCTTAGCCAGCAACAAGTAAATCACATGAGAACTAGTCTTGTAATTTAACTGCCTACAAATAGGCAACTTGACATATATTAATGAAAAGCAGGGATAGGGAAGAAAAGTATCTTCAAGGAGGAAGATGGAAAACAGTTGTTCTACTAAGGCATCTCAGACTGGTGATGGCAAATTAAGTACAGGTGTCTGTAAATACAAAACACATTGTGTGTCAAGAGCTTACATCACTGGATAGAGGCATTCCAACATCCCAGACCTAACTAGTCCTTTGGTTCACTGTGGCAGAGAGCAGAGTATGGGGAAGTGTCTCAACCATCTGGTTTGACTGCTAAACCACCCCACAAAGTGCTTACCAGTTGTGTGGAATCATAGGAGGAACATGAGGTTTCAGCACTAAAAAACACCGTAATCAGTTTCCAGTCATTTTGAAAGTCCACCATCTGGAAGAAAAAAATCAAGGAATAGGATAATAGGTGATCTATTTGCTATTTTCCTTTCTTGCACACAATTTGCTATGGCTTCAAAACCAGCAATACCAAGCAGTAGTGCATGACCCAGCCCTGGCCATTTTGATCCTTTCCATTTGGCAAGCCATCCAGCTTTTCCCTAGAGGAGACAGCAAATGGATGGTTAGGCATCAAGTGCTGCAATTAAAGCTGAACGCACACCTACAAAAACTCAGGAAAGAGCCCATTACAGACTTTATTGGAAAAGATGGGCATGAACACCTTAGCACAGAATTTGATGTTGCTTCTTTCCATCGTTGTTGCAGCTTGCCAACAGGGCTAGTGTACCTGAACTGCTGAGAAGAAGTCACACTAGTGGAACAAAGACTGGAATTAAAAATCTGAGGGCTAGAGCCCTGCTCGGTTGTGCAAAATTTATTAGGTAGTTCTCAACCATCCTGAAGAACAGTGGTTAGGACCACACAGTTTCAAAAAAAGTGTATGCTAAATCCAAATACAAACCATCCAAAGGGTTGCCTGTAGAGCAAAGAGGCAACAGCAGAATTGCCTTGGCAATTACATTTTCCTCTTATTTCAAGATCCTTCTAGAAAATAACATGCTTAATGGTTAAGAATAAAAAAAAAATCAATGCTTGAAGCTCCAGGATGTGACTTACAAAGCACTCAGTGATAATTCAAGCTCTCACCAGCATCAGCCAAACCATATCTAGGTCTTTATTGTCCTTTTTGAAAATATGTTCCTAAAAGACCAAAAAGGAACTGAAGAGACAAATACTAAGAATTATTATTTTGGGTTGGCTTCTCAGAAACACTGGTACAGTTACAGAATGTAGCTAGCAGAACTCTGACATCCTTAGCCAATAGAAAGCGAACATACAGGCTTCCCTACCAAGCTCTTCAGCTCCTTTGACAAACACTAAAAAGGTGGGATACTTTCAAGAACAAACTCTGCACTTGAAAGGTACAGAATTGATTCTTATTTATAACAGAAAGACCAAAGTCTGTTAACCCCAAGAAATGGCATTTTCTGTTTTGAAAAGATTTTTGAGTGCTGTTTAAAGTATTAAATCACTTTTCCGCCTTTTTCTGCTACAACACCATGCTTTCTGAATTGTCCTGTGTTTTAAACAAACCTGATTCTCCTTCATGAGCTTCACTATTTCTTCAGCTTGATGCAGGAGGTCTCTGAAAAGCAAAGCAGAAGAGAGAAATTATGAAGGCATCAGTAAGGCTAAAGCTTGGGCAGATTTTTACCATCTAATCAAACAGCCTCATATCAATTGGAGGCTTCAGGTTGGATTAACCTTTTCTCTCCTAAATGTGTTAAGATTAGACAGTTAGCTGAATATGAGCTAATCACCCGAGGCTTTTTCTGTAGCACAGTCATCTCACTTTCAGACATGTGCACTTCAATGAAAAGAGCAGGGACAGCTCGGTATGCACACCTCAGCTTCTATTTGAGCCAAAAATTGGTTTTGCAGCTGTAAAGAGATTTGATGTTAAGTCAGGTGATCCAGACCCCAAAGCTGGGCTTTGTTCCTCCTGATTCTGAGAGGTGGCAAAATGAGACACAGTAGCGGGGTCTGTCCCTGGAGTGTCTGTGCAGCCTCTGCCAGTACTGAGCATATTCCCTGTCCAGTGGAATGCTCCAGCATCGAGGTTTCCATCCTCCACCTTGCCAGCTGTAAACCAGCTTCCCAGCCAAAAGCTCCTCAGACTTACATGGCTTGACTGTCTGGCGTCACTCCCGCTGCACCAGGCGGAGGGGACAGGTGTACGACCGAGGGGTTAAAACTGCTGATGAGAGCTGAAGGACACACACAGGTTAGGCAAATTCTGCATCCAACACACGGCTACTCTGCTGATTCATTAAATACAACAGAACTAAAACAGCCACAAAACAAAGTCTGAGGATCTCTTGGCAAGCATAAGAGATATGGCCAAGCCCCTCTGCAGCTGTTCTTCCTGGTTTTGCTTGTCACCTTCTAAAGTGCAGGCTTGATGTCCGAGTTTGCCTCCAGCCTCGGGTCAGAAACCTCCAACCACATGTCTCATGTCAGCCACAAGTAGTGTAGGTGGACTTAAATATGGGCAGTTGTAGAAATGAAGCTACTGGGAAGGGTTACCCAGAGCACCAATGAGTTTCCAGGTTTCAAACCCCTTTCACAAGGAAATGGACATGACACCAAGGACTCAAGATACTAGGAAGATGATTTGGACGGTAGAACCCTGGAGCTATACATTACTCAGCATTTCAGTGGGCATGAAAGTTTTACTTGCAATGCCCTTTAAGCAAGTAAAGGCTGCCTTCAGAGACAGCCAACAGATGATGAATTCACAGATGTGGTGCATCTATGGCAGCCCCAGTGTAAATCCTAAACACATAGCAGTACTGGGCAGGCAAACCCACACAAGATTTCACCAAGCCAGCATGGGCAGCAAGCACACACCAGCAGAGACTGTCGTGGGTAGAAATAAGAGGCCAAAAAACCCTGTTGGGCATTTAAGAATCTTATAGCAGTCTGTGACACCCCTTCTTCATTGCTATTTGTCTACTCAGACAGTCTCTTTAAAGCCAGCACAGATAACCCAGGCTGGCTGTACTCATGGTCCCCAAGTACACCATCCCTCAGGCTTCCCTTACATCCCTGCAGTGTGGCTGTGCTGCACCTGCTCTGCAGCCCAGCAGAGCCCTGGAGCTCCTGTCAGCAAGCTGTTAAATTAATTTGCTGAAGTTTTAGTGATACAGCAAGACGCACCTGCTAAAGTTGCCACGCTTACTTCAAGGAAGCTCTTTCCTGTGCTATAGAAAAGGAAGAGAAAACAGGAAGTTCCTGTTATTCTATTTCTCAAAGAAAAATTATATTACAGCACAGCCTCAATTTCTTATTAGTTATGCTACTTCTCAGAGTGTAAATTCATGGCAGCTGCTGCAAGTAAGAATGGGGCCTTTCTTTCCCCAAAACTGTCGTGTCATCAGCTACTGCTGAGTAAGAACATAGTCTCAGATCTCAATTTTTTTTGTGTCTCTGTACACTCTGTATATTGCAGTACTTGTACTTGCTTATACACAAGTACAAGTGATACAAGGGCCTGTCTGTGCATACCCCCATACAAGTGGACACAGATGTTTATCCAACTATCAAAAAAACTTAGCCTTTTGAAGTTTATCTCTTCAGGGCTAAATCCTCATCTGGAATGCTATGGCTCAAAAGACCTAGGCAGACTTACAACTACAAGGTTTAGCCATATATTCACTCACTGATTTAGATCTGTTAAGGGTGCATGGGAGAAGGAAATGGGGTAAAGTTTGTCCACACAGCACTGGGAATCAGCCAAGCAGAGGACAGGGTATCTGGACTCCTGGGTTCTTTCTTTGCTCTGACAAATCCCTGCTTTGTGCTCTTTAACTAGTGAATTATGATATTTACTACCTAGGATTTATCATGTAGCAGTGATTCTTAATCAAGGTCATTGCAAGCCTAAGGTAGTTCTATATCCTGCATAAGTACAAAGAATTTCTGTTACCTAAGGATAGGGAACATTACAGTGTCTCAAAATCCTTTCTATTTTACATAGGCTTTTTCTTCTCTAGAAAACAATAAAAATAATTGCTTGGGCCTAATTCCTGCAGTGTGATACTGTAGAGATTAGGATAATAACATTTATAAAAGCTATCTATTCACTGTTACCTTTGGAGTAAATCCTCACCAGATCCCAGTGTCTGTGAACAGAGAAGCAATAACATTAAGCAAAGTGTAAACTAGACCTACGTATGTTGTCCCCCACCATATTCCACTCCTGTTAGATCTAGTATTGCTTCCTACATACTCTTCTCCATTGTGTTGTAATCACTCACAGACTTAAGTTACTTTCCAGAGTTTTCCTATTACAGTGTATTTTCATAATCTGGTAATCTTTTCGTAATTACTGCTTTCATTAATGATTTTTTAACATATGGCTTAAAATAAAATTTGACTAATTGAAATAAAATTCTGTAAAATGAAATGCTGTTCTAAACCAAATTTCTCTGGATCTACTCCTACTCCTTTTCAACAAGGGACATGACCTGAAGCCATTTAGATAATTTACATAGATGTCGCTCAGACAGAAAGGTGTCTGTTAAAAAAAAAACCACTTTAACATCAGCAGAGGAACTCCACTAATTTCAGAGAGTCTGAAGAGGAGACAGTGACAGAGATGTTTGCTCTAGGAAGGCAGAAATTCCTTAAAAGAAGATAACTAATATGTTTTTCTATGGCACCATCCACAAGCAACAAAGACACCTGCAAAAAGACTTGCTCTGAAGGGCCATGAATCTGATACGGGGGAAGCACCTCTTCAACCAGGACAATTCATTTTTTCAAAAGAGATAGGTACTCACAAAAAGTCCAGAAGTGCTGATTTTCTAACAGAAAAGTATGATGTCTTAATGAATTCCATCTCAAATTTGGAAGTTGTTTTGTAAAAAGGGACAATCTCCCCCATTTTTTCACAGTTGCAGCCTCTCCAATGGCTATTGATCTTTGCTCTACAGGTGTTTCTGCACTTCCCCAAAGCTTGAGAATTATGTTTAAATGCTTTTAAGTGGGCTTAAAATGTATTTCAGATATCCACTTCCAACTCATTAAGACAAATAAAGATCATCCAAATCTGACTGTATTACAACAGGCAGGAGAACTTTACCCTATACATCAGAAGCACACCTTTGTGATTCTTGTAGACCATCTGCCTTCTAGTTAGGAAACCATTCTTTACAGAAAACACCCGATGGGGTGGAAAATCTACTGCATTTCTCAATAATTTGTACTTATTCCAGTTTGAATTTTCCCAGTGTCTTCTTCCAGTTATTCAATCTGTTGTGCACATTGTTGGGAAAATCCATGCACTCTAATCAAATATCACGGTTCTCTGCAAGAGCACTGTGACCACATTTCCTCCTGCACGAAGACAGCTGGCTATTTTTAGACTCAGGGTATACTGGAACACTGAACAGCAGGTATTTCCAGTCATTTTTACACCAGAAGCCTTTGATGCTTATGGAAAGATTCAAGTCCTGAACACCCTGAGACCCCAAACTGCATCATCAGCTCACTTCATCATCACAACAGAGGAAATGGGTCATGGTGAGCACATTTCCCTCTTGTACTTACTCTTTGTAAACTTCCTATTGCAGTGACTGTTTTAATGTCAGCTGGCCTTAGAGCATGAACTGCGGAAAAGCAAAAGACTCCAGGTTACAAAAAAAAAAAATGAAACAGTAACCCCAAAAGAAAGTCACATTCACCAGTATACTAAAACATAACAAAGTTGGCTAAAATATAAGTCTATACTGAGAGCTTTGATTGGAGGTTTTAAATTAGTCAGAGAGGATGAGAAACTTTACATGGGTGTACAATAAATACTTTGGGGGTTCAGAGGCACTGAAATGCTCAACCATTAAGGAAGAAAAGATCAAAAAACACTGCTGTGAATGACTGAAGAAATAATGGCATCCCCAACTACGAGCTGAAGAAACAAAGGCAGAAAAGTAATAATGAATATAACAAAACCCTAAGGAGTTTATAGAACCTAGTTCCACTTCAGTCAATCCCATGCATATGCATCCCTGCAAGCAGCTGATTTCTGCCCCAGCCCATTCTCAAATAATTTTGGGAGGGAAAGCCTCTGCAGAGACAATATCAAACACAAACCTGAAGATGAAGGGGTCTCAGGAAACATCGCCTGCTCACAGGAAAACTCCAAGGTTCTTAGAGCCTTTGACATAAACACATAAATATGGTTTATTACTTAAATCTAACAAGGAAATTTGTGGAAGGAGGGGTCCTATGGGCTCCATTCTCACACAGAACCAAGATTTTATTCATGTAAACAATTTCAAAGAACAATTACACCTCTGTTAGACATCCATGGCAACACAGGTCTGGACAGCTGTGTTTTCAACTAACTCTTTCAAAACTTGACACTTTCTGCTCAGTTTTCCTACTGATTGCCACAGAACTGGGCCTGAGCAAACAATGAAATGTGCTGAACACATCCTGTTACATCCATTGCTGCAGTGACTGCTTAATCTGGAAGAGGTCCTAAGGACAGCTACTGCAGGCATCTCCATGTGCCAAGGAGCACCCAATGGACAAACTAAAAAGTTGTATCTGCAATATGCAACAGAAAAGGCAGAATAAACGAATTCTGGCTCCTTAACAACTGGCAACTCTGGCCAGGTGATCAGAGAAAGAAAGAATGTGAGTGATGTTATTCACTCAGCGTGAGAGACAGCTCAGTACCAGCAGGAACATTATTTAATGCCATCCTACATCCTTATGGTAGGCACAGCCCAACAACTAGTGCTTTAAAGAGACATGAAAGGCAGCCCCTACCCCGGTGTGACTTGGCAAGGGCTTCCCTTTTCACTACGACCACGAGTGGCTGGCTGACCACCACCAGAACCTAAATACAGACATCTGTATTGTGACAAGGGCCACCGCAGTCCCCACACACTCCCTAGTGCCCAGCTGGAGGACTTTAATGGTGCAGACACTTTGCACCATTACAGAACAAGGAAGAGTTTAATTGTGGGTTTCCAAAAGAGCAACAGAGCATCTAGGAACAAGTGCTAACCACAAACGATCTACGTACAGGATGTGCAACCTAATAACAAGCACTGCTCGGAAAAAAACTTTATTTCCTGATTACATTCTGTAATCTTGCAGCTGCACTATCACATTGCCGACTCATTTGCTTCACATTTATTCTTTGCAGAAGCAGTTTAGAGCCACAAGCTGTATTTTTTTTTCTTCTGCCTGCCTCAGAGGAAGCAACAGCCTGATAGGTAATGACAGGTATTGAAAAAAAGAAAAAAAAAAGCAAGCTGTATTCATACTTTACCTCTAGTTTCTTATATTCTTCCAGATCATCTGCATTACCTTAAAAACATTAAAAGAAAGAGTTATGTTATAGTTTTTTACCTTAGGAAAAAAAGCCTTGTAAGACTTAATATACCTGAAAGTGCAGAATCCTGAGAGGAGGCACCTTATTCATCTGCCCTACTTTCCAAAGATGAGTCTCATCCCAACAACCAAACACACTTTCTTTGGTTTTGCTATATTAGAATAAGCCTTTAGTTACTATAAGCAGATGAGATCCATTGAAATTAGTGGAATGCAATGAATTCATGCATACATTGGATGGACTGCTTGTGGATCCTCTCAAAAAAACCCATCCTCCACAGGCCTTCTCTACCTGTTTTCCTCTTCAGCACATTTCATATACTGCTGTAGTCTTATTATTTGTCCAAATTTAGAGTAATTTGAGCATGTACAAGGTGAAACTCCTTAGAAAGCAGCCATTCACATTAATCTACATCTTCCACAGTCAGGGAGCAGCATGACACTGTTGAGAGTTTGCCATAGTGATACTGAAACACCTGCAATTTCTTCTCTTAGTAGAGTGTTGGCAGACAAAATAGCCTGAGGAGCCAGAAGTCAGGCCTGTAGCAGTTTCAGTACACATTACTCTCTTTCCTTGAGTATACACTTGGATTTATACACATAGATTTTGGTTTATTCTAAAATTTCTGCAAAGGTAGGCACAAAACCTAGGTCAGCTGAACTTCTAAGCACCCTCACAGCTGCTCCTGCTTGCCCCACTGAAGCCATCAGCATCCAGCAAGTCTTATGCAGAATTAGAATAATTGTCCTTTAACATCCAGGAACCATTTTTGGAATATTTAGGCCTGCTGAGTATTTCTGGCTTGTACGCTTCTCTTTCCACATCCGTGACAGAGTAACCACAGAGCCAGCTCACCCCAGCAGGTGAGACATCCTTGGGTGTAGGGCAGCCAGCAGTGCTCAGGCTGCAAGATGTGCCTGGCAGGAGGAGAGGGCACTGGGCAGCCTTTGGAGACAGGAATACCTGTGCATACAGGTCAGTACAAGCCACTACTGCTCCCCATGACCACCTCAGCCTGTTGCCTGTGTCACACTATGTGACCATATCCAATAAACGTCAGCAACTTCCATATATTTTTGGGGTTTTTTCCCCATTTGGGTTTCAGCCATGAGCTATTTGCAAATTAATATTATTTTTACACTACTTTGTAGAAGATGGAGACAGTGGCTGCCTGGCTGTTGTGTGATATTTTGTTTAAAATTTCTGCCTGTTCAATCTGTGTTTTTGATGATGCTTTACTTAGGGCAATAACCAGAACCCCAACTCTGTTTGGGATACTGGAGGCACAAGCAATGAGGGACTCATATGCATCACAAAAATCTGCAGCAGAAACTCAGTATCTGAGAATTTAAACACTAATTCCAGCTATATATGAGAATAGCTCCTTAGGTTACATTGAGAGAGAAAGAGGATCCAATCCCAGTTTCCAGGATTCTCAGAGTTGAGGGAACAATGTTAATGTGTCAGACTGAAAGTCCATCTAGTCTGGGATTTTGCTTCTGACAATATCCAAACAAAGATGCTAAGGCAGAGAATAAGGATAATACAGTTATACTTCCATGCTCTATCCTCCCAGCTATCTGTATTATTGTGCTCCCTGAGCAAGCAATTACTTAATGTTGAAGAACTCCCTGAGACCTTTCTTACATGGATTTGCCTATATGTTATTCTAACACACTGCTTTCACACTTTTGGCTTCCCCTGAGTCCCGTGACAAAAGATGCTTCATCATTTAATTACATGTTGGAAAAAAGTACTTCTTATTTGTTGATAACCTAATCTGTTTCCTTGTTGTTCTTGTAAAGAGTAGTAATTCCCTTGTTTCTGCAAAACTTACCACTTTGCATGTGCATGTATGTCTTTATCATATACCTATCCATTCTTCTTCCAGGCTGAAGAGTCAGTTTCTTTAATCTCATGTTGAAGTTGTTTCATAAGTCTGGCCACTCTCCCCCTTTATCCTCCTGCTAGGTTTTACCACATCTTTTTTGAGATGAAAAGCCCAGACAACTGTCAAGATGCAGGTGAGCTATGGCCCTGTGCACAGCAGCAGCAACATGGGTTTTATCCTGTTCTCTCCCTAACTCCTGAAATTATTTGTCTCTCTGACCATTGCTAGCACAGCACTGATGTCTTCAGACAGTTGTATTCTGGAGTCAAGCAGTACCTATTTAGAGTTCATCACAGAGTACACATAGATAAGAGTAATATATAAGGGGAAAACAGTCTAAGTTTTCATTCTGAACATCCTGAAAAGTTTTGTATGAGCAAGCTAGAATGTCCCCTTATCCAGATCACTTCTGAACACGTGGAGAGCCCATGTCCCAACACAGATCAATATGAGCATCACAGTTAATAAAATGGACACGTCCATATTTCTGTTTGGCTCACTCTCTTGCGTGGGTATCATCTAATCCTGGCAGTTCTTTTTCTATTTGTTATCAGTTTGTTCAAGGATTTGACCCTTACTCTTCCTGTTCCATGTGCTGAAAGGCTCAGGGTGAAAGCCCTTTTTTAAGTTGTTATGCAGAGGATGCCAAAGAAAAAAGAAATCTCAGGCTTCAGCCTAACATCAGTCATTCCTACAGACTCCATGTTTCAGATGAATTTGAAAAAGGTTTTATGGGTTTTCATTCCTTCAACAAGGATTCATTGTTTCCCTTCAGATTAATTTTTGACTTGGCTGATTAAATTTTCACCTCTTCAGTTTTTTTAGTTTGTTTTGGATTTATGCTTTCCATAGGATGACTTTTTAAACTTCTGCTACTGCCAAAATTATAGTTAATCTCTTACTCTACCACTGAATAATTTTAACTTATATTTTCAATTTTCTCAACATAAAAAAGAAGTATTTTTCAGACAATTTTCCCAAAATTTGGGAGAAAGATTCTAACTCCTTCCTCTCCTGCTTTTACAGTTGAACTGTTTCAACAAATAATTCTTATAGGATGCTATCAACCAACTTTTTTTCCTGAATAAAGTTTTCAATGGAACCGCAGACACCATGCATATTTTTCTCTAAATTAAAAAGATCGTATGTGAAAATTTCTTCTCATTACTTGAGGAACCAAAACCCCCTAACAGTTAATTATTTATCAGAGCACCTTATAATCCTCTAAAGATGCTGGTCATCACAGTCTGCTGCTAAGGTAAAGCACTATTACTGTTTATCATTATTTTCATACAGGGAAAGATCTGAAGCATAGAGCCAATAAAGCCAAAACATACACAGCATTTTCAGCCCTGAGAATCTACAAAATTGTCATCTGGCACTAAATGTGGACTTCATTGACCTAGAACAAAGGCTTCCCCCTACCCTGAATACTGCAGAAATCTGAACCAGGGCTTGAATGCCAAGATGCTGCCTAACCATTCACATAATCTTCTATCACTGAAAAGAAGATGATAATAGTTATGAATTCAGAGAAAACCTCTGTCCCTTGCTTGAATTTCTGCACCATTTTGGCACAGACCTCACTGCTAGTCTAATTATTTGGTGATGTTTCTCTCACCAGAAAGCTTTAGTGCCTAAGACACAGTCTATCCCCATAATAGTGCAAAGCAATGCATACATCTTTATCAAAAAGTGATCAAACATACCCAAAAATTGTATGCAAGATCACAGTTTTACTCACAGATTTTCTTAATCCTAAAACTCCTGCTATACACCCACCTTGCAACAACTAAAAATAAAGGTTCCCAAATCCTGAGTAATGCGAATTTTCAAAGGGCCTTTCAAAACTTACCTTCTGAGGAGAGCAACCATAGGAACAGCACACCTAACAATAGCTTCATGGTATGCACCTCTCTGAATTGATGATCCTGGTGGATAATCTAACATCTGTTAGATGTTAAGGCTGTGAAGAAAAATTCTCTTCTTTTTTTCTCCTTTATATCTTAGAATTTGATAACTCAGCAGCCATAAAAGTTATTAGCCTCTACCTTTGGTAAGACAAGCAGCGATGATATCTCATTTCATTGCCCATCCAAGGGTCAAAAAAGTGGCACAGCTTCTTTCACTTGTTCAGAGAGAGCCAGCCATTTTTCAGGTGATTTCTCAGCAAATCTAAGGACCAAGATCACATGAGTCAGCTTCCAGCTGGGTCAAGGCTCTTCCAGGCAATACATAACACATTAGTTTGGCATTAGCCTGCCTCTGCCAGGCAGAAAAGGAGCCTCTGCTCCTGAGACAACAAGGGCATTGAACCCTAGGTAGTAGCCACACACACCCAAAGAAGGTTGTGCTCTTCCTTTTTTCTCCTTCCTCGCCTTCAACCAGACTCAATGCTGTCCCTGTCTCTCTTCCACTAGCTCCAGAGCCACCAACTCAGTGAAACTCCAAAAGCCTAAGTCTGGCTGCCAGAGGCATGTGCTGTGACACCCTGTACTAAAGTAAGGCAACATAAGGGATATGTCACCTCAGACCATAAAGTTCCTTGATAGCAAGAGAAGAAGCAGAAAGGCACTGAGGGAAGTAACACAACCCCTTAGCTCAATATCACCAGTCCTATCAGCAGGATAAAGACCACGCCTACAGCTTCAGCCTGTGGGATGTAGGCAGTTCCTCCTCTGGTGGATTTTCCTTCACTGGGTTATAACTCAGCAGTATTTGCCAAGACAGAGCAGTGCCAGACAAGCAGGATCAGTAACTCTGCCCTCATTCTGTATATGTCTCCAAAGCCCTTTGCTGTGACACTATTGCAGTAGTCTGGTCACTTCTCTCTGCAAGCAGAGTCAAAGAACTTGCAGAAACGTCAGCTTGATTGTGATACAACACTCCCCAGCAAGACTCCACTATGCCTCAATTATAGTGTCAGGGTCAAACCTCTGAAGAGCAGCCTGCTGTCCTCACACAAAACAGCAGAGTGACCTTCGGCCTCTTCTGAGCCCATTGACGCCCAGATAGAGCTCCTACATGAATAATGGGAGACTGCTTAAGCAAATAGCTTTAAATGCTTAAATAAGCCACTAACACACCCAACTCAGGCAGTCTAACCCATCCTTCAAAGGGGTTTTTGTTTATTTTGGCTTTCTGTTGTTTCATGACAGAAATTTGACATTCTTTGAAGGAATATGTTGGAGGTAGATCTCATTTCTCTTTTCAAAAACCAGGAATGCTATATGAATTCTGAACATGAACAGCTATTGTTCAGAGCAACATGCAAGGAGGAATGTGCATAGACAGGGGAAAGCATTCCTCCACCCTCTGAATCTCCAACCTCAACCCAGCAAAAGCAAACCAGCACAAGGGCTTCTCACCTCAGACACAGCAGCATGTTCCAGCCTGAGAGGGATGAGCTCGTTCTACCTGGGGGTCTCACAACCTGAAACACAGTTTGACACCCAAACTCCTTCGCCCAGTGAGATAATGAAAAGTTAAAAGCTTACTCACTGTCAGGGCACGGCACCACACCAGCAAGCAGCCCCCCTGCCTGGGCTGAGCTGCAATGGAAATCCAAGGCACACGGGCAGGATGAGGGAGGCCCAGGTGAGGCTGGTCAGGGCCATTGTCACCTTTCAGTCAAGGTGGCATTGGACAATCTGAGGATGGATGGGAGTTACCTCTGGTGAGTTTCATCATTACATACAAGGGCTTGTGGCTGCTTCACTCCTCAAGGATAAGCTCTCGTTATCGACAAGTCTGAGAAACAGACTTCTTGAATAACTGGAAGTGTTTAAAATCTCAGAAAGTCTCTTCCTCACTGTACACCAAGCAAAACATGGAAAGGAAGACAGCATTAATTCATTCATTTTCCATAAACCACATCTCCAAGAGTAATAGTTTAGCCTTTAAACACTGTGACATGCTCCAGAAGCAAAACAGTATTAACTTCAAGGCTTGTAAATCTCTTGTAAACACTCCTTCCCACCACTGAAGCATCAAAATAGCTCTTAGATTGAATAGCAAATAACAAGTGGCAGCAAAGATCAAAAGTTTGCAAAAGGAAGAAGAGAGAACTTTCTATTAGATGTAGAAGGTATCACAGAGAAATTAAACATTTTGCATTACCACAAGGGCAAAGCTAGATGCAGCTATAGAAGGCAAGGAGAGTTCTGGATCACAAGCCAACCCTCAGCTGATGGTAATTTCAGCCATGTAGCTGATTACCTAATGATCAACACAGAACATCTTGTGTCTTCCCTAAAGTGCCTGCTCCTGCTCAGGTGGGACCAGCAGCTACCTGGAACTCGTAGTTAACCTTGCCTGAGTTGTGTGTCTCCTTGGCACTTGCCCTGGATGGAGAGAGCTCATAACACAACTGGCACAGAAGAGGCTTGCATGAGAGTTGGTGGTGAAGAACAGAAGTTTTGTGCCTTGGCATGTTCTTGAGCCAGGGACCTCTTTCACAGTTCTACGCTCAACAGTGCACAACACCGAAACACAAAACCGAAAGTCCCAGTTACAGTTTTAAAGTAAACAACACGTAAACAGATATTCAAACCCGTGCTAAAGCATATGAGCCAAACTCTTTGGCTCATTGCTATATTTTTAGGTGGCTTATAATGTACCTAAATCTTCATCTTTCATACCCAGTATGGGAGCTATAGCTGGGAAAGCCATGGGATTTTTTTTAGCTTGTCTTTAAATTTTTCCTTAGCTGCTCTGTTAAACAGAGATTTTTCCTGCATTTCTTTCACTCATACAGAATACCAAAAACCAGAAACTCTTTCAACCTGTTTAGGTCCTCACCTATAGGACCAGTGTTCTAAAATAAAAATAAGGAAGGTAGAGCTGTATACTAAGATGGAAAAAAAACCCAAAAAACAACAACAACAACAAAAAAATGAAACCAAACCAAAAATTATAATTAAACCCAAGATGTTTGTCACCATAAGCACACCCTTGTACTGAAAAAGCTAGGAAAGTAGCTAATTCAATTGCTAACAAGCAGAGCCCATATATCAGTGTATAATGTAATTGTATCCACAAAACTATGACATTGTGCCAGCATAGCAGAGGACTTCTTGTGGAAATACAAAGCAGACTGATTTTCCATTTCATTTGAAGACAGAGCCTGTCTGTGACCTGTCACTGCTTCAGCTAATCCTATCGCCAGACAAGGCATTAGATCTTGAATTTTTTATTTAGGAAGCATATCCCTGAATTGTTCCATCTATGAGACACCCATCTGTAATGGGTAGGACATGATAGCATTGTGAAAATGTTAAGAGCAAATCATCTACAGCAGCGAGACATTTCATCCGTCCTTGTGATGTTGTGCCATTGCCTCCTCTTGCTGTGATTCACACTGCTGGTAAATTTAGTGCACACTCTGGACCTAAACAGCAGATCTTCCTCCACAGGGGAGTTCAGACATGCAGCAGAGGGTGAGGAGATGAAGTGAGGCCAAGGGCAGCCAGGGACATGAGTCACCGGGCAGCAACTGTGCAGCAGCAGGCGGGAGAGCTGCACGATTGAAGGAGGCTGCTACCACCTGCTGGAGGGAGTGCAAATCCTCCAAGGGAAAGAAGAACACAAATGTTAATGTGGAATTGGAAAGCATTGGTCTGCATATGGTCAGATTACTGAAAGTGGGCAAAAGGCCTTGTAATACCTGGTGCACTCCTTAAAAAACCTTAGGCTGCTGGAGTGGCAGGTGAGGAGGATATAAATTTTTTCTCAAGTGACTTTAAAAAAGAAATCTTGGTAAAAACAAATGCAAACACAAAGCCTCAAATACACTTCCTTAAACTTTTCTGAACTCCGCGCAATTGGAGCCCAGAGAGTGATGGTGAACGGTGCTGCATCCAGCTGGTGGCCAGTCACCAGTAGTATGCCCCAGGGATCAGTGTTGGGGCCAGTCCTGTTTAATATCTTTATTGATGATTTGGATGAGGGGATTGAGTCCACTATCAGTAAGTTTGCAGGTGACACCAACCTGGGGGCAAGTGTGGATCTGCTGGAAATAGGAGGGCTCTGCAGGGGGACCTGGACAGGCTCAATAGACGGGCCAAGCCCAACAATATGAAGTTTAACAAGTTCAGGTGCTGGGTTCTGCACTTCGGACCTAACAACTCCTTCCAGCGCTACAGGCTGGGGGCAGAGTGGTTGGCCAGTGGCCAGGTGGAAAGGGATCTGGGGGTGCTGGTTGATCGTCGATTGCATATGAGCTGGCAGTGTGCCCAGGTGCCAAGAAGGCCAACGGCATCCTGGCCTGTATTAGGAATAGTGTGGCCAACAGGTCCAGGGAAGTCATTCTTCCCCCGTCCTCAGCACTGGTGAGGCTGCACCTTGAGTGCTGTGTCCAGTTCTGGGCCCTCAGTTTAGGAAGGACATTGAGACACTTGAATGCATCCAGAGGAGGGCAACAAGGCTGGTGAGGGGCTTGGAACGCAAGCCCTATGAGGATTGGCTGAGGGAGCTGGGGTTGTTTAGCCTGGAGAAAAGGAGGCTTAGGGGAGACCTCATCACTCTCTGCAACTGCCTGAAAGGAGGTTGTAGTCAGGCGGGGGTCGGTCTCTTCTCCCAGGCAGTGACTGACAGAACAAGAGGACACAGTCTCAAGCTGTGCCAGGGAAAGTTTAGGTTAGACATCAGGAAAAAGTTCTTTACTGAGAAATTGATTTGGCACTGGAATCGTCTGCCCAGGGAGGTAGTGGAGTCGCCATCCCTTGACGTATTTCAAAAAAGATTAGGTGTGGCACTCGGTGCCATGGTTCAGTTGATGAGGAGGTGTTAGGCTATAGGTTGGACTTGGTGATCTCAAAGGTCTCTTTCAACCTGGTTTATTCTATGATTCTCTGACCCTTGACTTATATATTTGGGATCTGCAGAGCTGCTACAGAGGCCTAAGCTGTGGCAATAAGTAAGTAAATAAGCAAGGTCACTACTGCAATTATACCCATGTTTTGGATGAACAACAAAGCAGTGGTCTTCTGCAAGCACCTAGCAGTAGCTGAAGGCAGGAACATCACAACGAAAACTCCAATGCAACATTAATAACTCAGTGAAGCCCTAAATTTCTTCCTTCTGCCTGAAGGAGGGCACAACCTCCCACACAGATTTTTTCATTGCTTGGCGAGGCCACAAACCCTTTAGCCACTGATCTGTGGCTGGCACCAAAGTACAGCATAAAGTCCATCTCCACAGACTGCTTAGTGCTGCTGAGAGGCTGGTGGTGTCCCGCCCACCTTTGCAGCTTGTATATCTGCCACAGGTCTCTCATTCCCCGCTGCCTGTCACAAAAACACGGTGCACCTTTTGCCGCAAAAGCTGGAACTGCTCCTCACTGCCTATTCTAGCAGCTTCTGGGCCTTTGATATAGGCAAGCTGCAGATCATGCCATAGGCTGAAATCCTCCCTGCTCCTTGGGGGCAAGAACCCTGAAGACTGATGATGGCTGCAAGGCAGCTGAGGACTTCGAGCATGATTTAAATATCCTCACCTAAAGACTCTTCTTACTGTCTTTTCTGTAGTGTGAGGATTAGTTTGAGACTGTAAATAGCAAGAAGCTGGGCACCAGATACTTCCTGTGGCCTCGTGCTCAGTTGGCCCCTTTGTTATCAGATCAGGAGATAAAGTTCATTTCTGGGGAGCCCTGTTTACAGCCACAGACTTGAGAGAGTTCACCAGTGCTACCACAGCCTTGAGAAAGCCGTGCTGGCAGGAAGGCAGATAGAAAAGGGAAGCAGTCTGCCTGCCTCTGATATACAGTGATGGCATTTGACAGCAGGCACCAGAAAATACATGCTCCCTTCCTGTGACTCTCTGGGTGAGTTCATTGATGCTCACATCCGAAGTACCTAATTCTCAAAAATTTGTATGGAAATCAGGCAAACAAGCAAACAAATAAATAAATAAACACCGGTGTGAATTGAAGAAAAAGTCTCAAAGTCCTGTGGTTCTCTGTAAAAGGAAAAGGTGAGTATTCCCCTTCTCCCATTATTTTCCATTAAGCTATAAAATTCCCAAAGCAATGCCAGCTTTTGGCTGTTTGTATTCACACCACAAAGGGGCTCTGTTTTCAGCCAGCACTGTAATTGCAGCAACGATTGTGGGAAGCTCCTGACTCTCCTGTGCTCTCTGAAGCTCTTCCCACATAAAGGTGCAACACACAGACTCTGTGGGGTCAGCCTGTCTAGGTGCCACGGTGTCCCAGACACGGTATAGTCCATCTGTGCACACCCCAAAAGGTCTCTGTTTACCGGACTCCACTGTAGAAGTTTGTTTCTCAGCCTGTTTCTACATGTCAAAAACGTATTCCTTTGACCTCAGTGAGCCAGCCCCAGATGTGCTATATTCCTTTTGCATCGTTAATACTTGTGCTGCTCTTGAAAAAGAGAAGACTATCAAGTGGTAGCATCCTGATTGAGATGGGGAGAGGAGGTTAAGACTGGTTTTCCTCATGAGTGATGAGGTTTTGACTTTTCTGTCTGCATTTGCACCAAAATGTTAGAGACCTTTACACTCCACAGCCCTTGAGGTTGCTCAATTTTCATCCATTACCAGCAGAAGCACCTGGAGCCAGGAGTTTACGGCTTGGCATGCTCCCTTTACGTACTGCACACAACACACATTGTGGCAAACACATCCTCCCATCGTAGAGTTCACCATCTATGCAATACTCTGATCTGCTCTCACTTGTTCTGTGGCTAAAAGACCCAAACATGGGCTGTCCAGGTGCTCTGTGTCTTCTTGCTTACCAGTTCGTTCACCTGATGAGTGGAACTGCATTGAGGCAAGCCCGAGGGTAACAGATTCACTACTTTGAGTAGTGGGTTAAAAGGCCTTTGGATAGAGACACATATTTTACTAAGGGACCATGCAAGGACAAGCAGCTGAAGCCTTCAGTAAACGTGAAGAGGTGCTTAACAGAAGCTAAATTTCTTTTTGTGAGGCTAAGAAATTGCAGGAGAAAAACAAGCAAACACCATAAAGCTGATCTTAAACCCAAAGTCACACACAGCTCAGCACTCCAGAAAGGGAAGCAAGTAAACGGGCATAA
The DNA here is from genome assembly GCA_013398175.1 of Climacteris rufus. Classification (NCBI taxonomy): domain Eukaryota; kingdom Metazoa; phylum Chordata; class Aves; order Passeriformes; family Climacteridae; genus Climacteris; species Climacteris rufus. Next base: position 125,927 of record VZRZ01003083.1, read on the forward strand.
AAAAAAATAGGAGGGGTGAGCATACAGAAACTATGGAAGCCAGACTGGACTAGAAATATTTACAGTGCAGGGCGGAAAGGAGTATCAGTGCTCTGGCTGGAGCACATGGCCACTTGGCCTGAGTGACAGACTGCGTGTGGAGGGTCACGCCTGCTTTAGCCCGCTGTAACTCTCGCAGTTGCCACCAGAGGACACCAAATTCCTACATTGTCGCTCCTGACTAGAACGAGATCCTGACCCTTCGGCTGAGAGTGGGGGGAAAATGTAATAGTCGTGGAGCTGTACCTCCAGTCCTTAGGAGGAGAAGCCAAGGCCAGGGGACTTCTGAGGTGACCTGTGCTTGTCTAGGTGTACCATCACACAGCAGTGGCTCTGTCTCCTCCCTTAGAGTCAGAAGCCAATTTCAAGCTTGTATATTTTGAGTGACTGCATGCTTTGAAGACCAGTAATAATACAGAAAATAACAGTGATTCAAACTAGAATGATCAGAGACCAAAAGCCACTGCCAGCTGAACAGATGCTCTTATCCCTTATTTCCATTGAAAGAGTCTTCCAAAATTCACAGCTCTGCCAGGCTTCATCCTGACATTTCAGCAGAATATTGCAAGAATGCCATCAAGTGCTAGAGGCCTTTGTTTTTAAGATGGGAAGGCTGGGCTCTGGAACCAGCTATGGGTGCAGGCATAGGCCTGTTCATAGGATTTTCTGAACAATTAATCTGCACGTTATTATTTCAAGTGATCTCAATAAATTGCAAAAGCTGCTCAGAATCAACTGGATAAAATTCAATAAAAACACAGCAAAGTACTATGACTGGGAAGGAGAAATTAAGTGCACAAATGGATGGCTTGGAATAATTGGTTAAGCAGCAGTACTACACAAAAGGATCTGGAGGAATTAGAGTGGATCACATAATGAGTCAATAGTATGCTGCAGTTGCAACAAAAACATTTCTCTTGGGATATGTTAATGGAGTGTCATAAGTATGTCACAGAAGGTCATTATTATGCTTTATTCCAAAACAGTGCTCACTGATGCTGAGCTTTGTGCCAAATTTGGGGCACTAGCATTTTCAGAAAGATGGCGTTTAGAGCAGACCAGCCAGACCAACAGGAAGCTTAAGAAACCCTAGGGAAAACTGGATAGACTGGGGAAGGCTTTTCTGGGAGAGAAAGAGAAAAGTGAGGATGGCTTTTCTGAACACAGGGGGCTGTTCAGAATTGCCAGCAGCAATTACCATGCATCTGTTTTCCCTGGCAGCTCAGAAGAAGGATAGGCAGAGGGGTCCCAGATCAGTCGGGAACAAAGGCAGACACCAAACCTAGGACTAGTTTGGGTTTCATCTCAACAGGCATCTCTGCTTTTCTTACATAAGAGGAAAGGTATGCAGGTGGGGGATGGGAAGGGCCACGAGTTTTGATGTGACTGTCAGTGACAACCTGGAAACTTGCTTTCAGGTGAGGAATGGTCCTTTTAACACAACAAAGCGACACACCCAGGAGTGCATACACAGACCACACCTACTGGAGCCAGCTTCCACAGGGTTGTTTGTACAGCAAGCAAAGAAGAAAATAAAGATTGGAGATGGAGCTTCCTTTTTGCCCATTTCTCCCCCAGGTCAACATGTACCTATGAATAGTATAGCAAGGCTATGAATAGTATAGCAAGGCAGATCTTGGAGACCTTCGAGGTCCTGCTAAAATCACAGCTGCTGTTAGATTCCCACCCCTCAGACCTGGTTTCCACCAAGCACCTAAATAAATTTGGGCATGTCCCCATTCAGCAAAGGCCTTAAGCTTATGCTTACATTTAAGCACAAGCTTCAAACAGAGTGTGTGTTCCATGACTTCTGCAAGCAAAGGCCTTTACCTTAAAAAACATAGATGAAACAACATTTCATTTAGCTAAGCTCAAATACCACGCTCAGACTCCATGGATCTACCTTCTCTCTGACACTGAAATAGATGCCTTGCATAAGAAGACTCTCTTGCTTCCTCTCTGCTGTAATTCATCAGCTCTTCCCTGCTCCGGGGCACGTACCTCTAGGGACAGATGAAATCTATTCCTGTTTGTTACTGTGCAGAGCTAGATCTCAGCAGCAGTGATAAAGGCCCTTGCACATCCTAGCTTGCTTTCTGATACTTCCCTTTTCTCTGGAATTCATACTCCTCACCCGCCCTTGCTCCCTTCCCCCTTCCCTGTTTGCTCATACTTCTGGAAAGATGACTGAAGGCTAACCAATGAGTAAGGCACTGCTGCACGTCATCGCCTGTCTGCTGCAAGAAGGGGTGAACAAGTTCGTTTGTCCACAGGTTAAAGTGAGGTTGCCATCCTAACAAGGAGCATGTAATTGGGAGACCGAGCAGTGGGAAACCTGCCCTCTCTTCTCTCTCGTCTGGAGAGTTTAATTTCTCTTGTTTTCTTCATTGCGTACAGCACTTTATGCCTGCACAGCATCTTTCAAGCAAGGATCTCAAAGGGCTTCACAGACCTTAATTAAACCTCATAAATCCCTAATTGATAGATGAAAATTCTGAGTCACAAAAAGGTGAAGTGATGTGCTCATTGTGAAACAGTGAGTCAGTTGCAGAGCTTGGAGCAGGGCTATGGCGATCCCAACCCGGTACTCAGCATCTCCCTCACTCGTCAGACTTCACGGAAGACTTGGAGAGCAAATTCAACAGCTGCCTGATGCAGTTCCCAGTGGCCATTCAGCCACTGGTGGGGAACAATCACCAGTGGTGTTTGGCAATGTGGTACCGGACCAGCTAAGGGAGGAGGCTGTGCTGCAGGAGTACTGTATAATCTGGGAACAGCCTCAGCCACTCCACTCCCCACTGACTGTGACCCCAAAGCCACCCTGGGGCCCAGGGCTCAGTTAATGGCTATTTCCAAATCCAGAGGTGACAACCACAGGACAAGACCAGTCCCTTAACTCTCCCCAAATGGCAGCCTGGCAGGGGAGGGCCTTCATGTCCTGATAAATGCCTGTGGGAGCAATGCTATTATCCCTACCAAGGACCCGCAGGGACACAGCGCAGCCTGCACCCGGGCGGGCACCCGGGCGGGCACCCGGGCAGGCACCCAGCCAGCCCCTGGCTGTCGGCTGGCCTCGGGCAAGTCCCTGCTTTTTTCCTCTGTTTCCCTCCCAAGCCTTTGTTTTCACATCCACAGCATGTATGCTCGGCAGGGCCGGGACCCTCCCGCCTGGGCGTTTGCGCGGAGCGGCCCCGTCCGAGGCTGGCTGGGCTGGCAGGCCGGCACGGCCCTGCCGCCCATCCCGCCTCGGTGCCGGGGAGCCGGTCCCTCTCGGTGGACATCGTCCAGTCTGCTTTCCAATTATAGCATTGCAGGGCTGCGACTGTGTTTAATTGTCTGCGTTTTATAAACACTAAACGGCCTTGGCTGACGCCCGAGTTAATGATCCCCTGCAGAAGCGACTTTGGCCGGCCGGCTCCCAGCTGGGCCCTCACCACGCCCACAGAAAGGGTCAATTAAAAGAAGATGGGAGAGGATAAAAACACAGAAACACGACTTAAAAGATGATGCTGCACCTGAGGAAGTGACACATCCCCCCCCCCCGCCCCCGTCTGCCAGCGAGCTGCGGTGCCGCTGCTGAGTTGGGCTTTCCCAAAGGCACCAAACTGCAGTGCCTCTGCTCCTCAAACCCAGCCGCCTGCCATGGCCAGCGCCAGCTGCCCACGCTGAGCACCCGTTCTGAGCCATCCCAGTGACCGCCTGGGTCAGGGTCTGACAACGCCAGAAGACCTACCGAGCAGGACAAGCAGATCAGTACACCTACCCGTGTCAAACCTACTTTTCTTTCCTCCAGGTTTTCCCCTCTCTTAATATCAGCACAGGAAAACAACTCAACACAACTCACCTCAAAAATGCAAACAGAATGAAAACCCCCAGAGTAAATAGCCAAGGCTTTTATGTTAATGTAAGAGTCATTGACAGCATCAAAACAAAGAGAAAATCTCTGGGTCAAATTTGCAAATGATGTAAATAAGCCTATTGAGTTTCAGTGAAGGGCACAGACTGCCATACAGTATGTATATAGGTATATATGTTGCCCTCATGCCCCTCTGCTACCCCATCCTAAGTCAGTGGCACAATGGACACTGGAAGGGGAGCAGATGACACTTCAGTATGCTCTGTACATATCACCACTAAAGCTCAGCGTTTCTATTTTAAAAATAAAGAAAGGAAAAAAAAAAAACAACCAAAACCCCAAACAGGGCGAATGCACAGCTGCAAGGCGGCCTGGGTAATTGTGCAATGCTGGGAACTCTTAGGTAGTTAATAATTATACTCAACCTTCGGTCTAGTTCCTAACAACACCCCTAGGCGTGTCGCTCTTACAGAATAAGGGCACACGCCCTGCTGTGTCTCCTTGCTTAACAGGAACACAAAGTACAGTAGTAGGAGGTGTTTCCTTGAACTCTGAACAATTGGACATTTAAGGATTAATTACTGTTAAGGAGCTTTGGACTGGCAAACACACTAACTCAGCTCTTGGCTGCGTCTCCCAGCCAAGTTCTCTCAGTCATCCTAATTAGACATTCTGATACCATCTTTAATTATATGATCTCACACGCTATTTTTTTTTTGTCTTCTTTTTCTTCTTCTTCTTCTTTTTTTACTTCTTTTTACATTGAGCCCCTGTCTCCTGCAGCACGGCGAGCGGGCAGAGCACAGAGGTGTGAATTGGGGGTGAGGAAGGCGCCGGGCTGGGAGTCGCTCCCATCCAACTATTGATGCAGCAGCGGGACCATGCACTGTTGGGACCCGAGCTCCCCACGCTGCTGAAAACACCCCAGGTCTTTCACAAGAGGGAGGAAAGCACTGAGCCTGCCACAGCTCCCCCGCTGCCATGGGCAAGACGGGACGTATACTGTATTTGTCTGTATTGACTACAGCCCGGCTGGAATAATCCTGCGCCGAGCGATATCCCGCACCAGCCACAGGGGGTGCGTGTGTGTGCGCACATGTATATACACACACGTGCTCTCCTGTACACACCTTGATCTTGTTGAAACAACAGGAGGAGCATAGTGCCTGTTATTAATGTTTTTCACCTTTGTAAACATTGCATTGCTGGGGCGCTGCTCCTGCGCCCCAACATGCAGCACCCAGTGGTGCTGTGGGCCTGGCACCCTCCCATCCCCCTTGACCCAGGGCATGCTAAAAGCTGGTGAAGCTGCTTCACATTCAAGCTGATCCTGTTGGACTGCAACATCCTTCCTTGGAAGGGATCTGGCTACATCCGAGATCAGTAACAGACATCACCTTTTTTTCTGTGTTGTTATTTGCTGCCCACCCTCCAGCAGCCCCCCCTTCCCCCAGATGCAAGGAGGGAAGTCTTGGACCGCATGCTTTCAGCTGAAATGCTGCTCTGCTGAGTTGGAAACTCAGTATACCCGGAGGTCAGCTGAGGTTCACTAAGCCAGGGAACTCCTTAAATGGTATAGTCTGAAAAGCCATCGCCCTTTGTTTTCGCAAGCAGCACAGGGATGGATGGGCAAGTTCTCACTGGGACCCCTTTCCAAATTCTGGACTCCCAGCCTTGTGTGAATGTGGGGGCAAAGAGGCAACGCAGCTGCTCCCTGCTTTTCTCAGTGCCAGTCTGTTCCCTGGAAATGGCTCCAAGATCCTCCCCCGCCTCTACCTGCCAGAAGAACTGGTTGGCCTCCGCTGGGATGGTGTGCGGCTCTCATGCTTGCCCCATGCTCCTGGCGCTGGTGAACCTGGCACACATCCCAGCACGGTCTCTAGGATCTGGGCTAGCCTGTGGACCTGAGCACCACCGAGCGCTTCACCACCTTTTCCAAAATCAGAAGGGAGGAGAGGAGGCCCTGACTGTCCCACAGGCATGCAGCAGTACCCCACACAGGGAGGAGTCCTCTCCTCCCTGATCCTTGGCGTTCCTTGCTGATTCAGAGTCAACATAATGGGGCTGAGATGGCGCCATCGATCCTGCTGGGCAGGCGGAGCCGCTATATGGTAGGGATTAGTAATGACTTTCCTCCCCATGGCACCGGGTCACAGGATTTAGCCCTTTGTACAGCCCCACGGTGGAAAGAGTTTGCCTACTTCCCTGCCACCAGAAACGTGCCTGTGAAGCTGCTGGTGGTCCTGGGGAAAAGAGAAATGGCAGCAACTGCACAAGGAAATTAAGAGTTGGGACCATGTGAGAAAAGAAAACCAAAATCAGAACCAGTCAGGCACCAGGGGTAGAGGATAGACCTACCCTATTAAGGCAGCCAACCCTACCGTCAGAAGGTCCTTCCTTCAGTCCTTTAGGACAGGCAGCCCTATGCAATCAGGAACCTCTTACAGCCAGATGCATCTTGGAGAAACTCAAGTTGCCAAGACCTTCACTGTACAGCTCCTGCTCTCTGCCACCCCAGGACAACCTTGTTCCTTATAGCTGCCTGGGAACAGCCTGGCCACAGGTGAATACAACTCCAGCAAACCCCTCACCTCCACCAGGACAACAAGAGGAGGGGGAAAGAAGATCATCACTCCAGGATGAGCACCCATCCTAGCTGCAGGTGCTGACAGAAGAGGACACCCAAGGTCAAGGGAAGAACCTGAAGCTGATGTTTTGAAGGCATCACTCTCCTTTCCTATTCCCTCCCTTTTACCACAGGCGGTGTCACAGGCAGATCTTCATTTCCTCAGCTGCCAGAAGCAGAGAATGTAATTAGATACCAGTATGGCCTCAGAACGCTGTTCAGAGTAGAGATTTAATCGCAGTCCTTGTGGCTCACAAACATGATGTTCAATGGGAGGCTGCAAAAGGCAGCCAACATCTCCCATCACCCCTGTGACCTGTAGCACCCGGGGAGGTGTGGAGGGTTGCAGCCTTCTAAGGCAGCATCAGCCTAGACAAAGGCTGTGGCAACCAACTCCTGAGGCTCGAAGCTGTGCTGCTGCTGCTCACTGCTGGTCCTGATCCCTGCTCCAAGCCCTGGCTTTGAGGGGTCAGAGCAGGGATGTGCTGGGCTAAACCACAGGGCAATCTTAGATGCAGAGGGCTCATGAGCTCACCTTTCCCCTGGATTAAGAGAGACATTCATGGGCCTCTGGCATGTAACTTTTCTTTCAAACCCACAGGCTGGTGTCTGTCGCTCTACCCTCATTAACATGAAACAAACAGTTTCAAAACTAAATCAAGTACATTTCAGAGTGGTAATATGACGCAAGCAACTCAAACAAGAATTAGTGAATTAGAGCATCCACTGCTTGAATAGTTTGAGCTACCCAAAGGAAAAGAACTGACCTATTTCCTCCCTTTGCCCTAAACCCAGCAGCTCCTGCTGTGGCCGTTCACATCAGTATTCACCAGCAGGAGTGTGTGTCATCATTGGGAGCTGCTGATGAATTTGCCCAAGTCTGGGAGGCCAGTCAGGGTTACAGAAAGGAGGTGGGGGGCCAGAGGGAGCCCTTTGCTCAGTTGATGGATTGTGCCTGACCCCTGAGATCACACAGGATCATCAGCTGTAGATCCTTATTTATCTTTCCAGGGAACTTGAAAAACAACTTCTATCTGAAAAGGAAAAACAGTAGGAGAGTCTGCAAAAGGCAAATAGGCAACAGTTCCTGGCACTGCCTGTGGACTTGCAGAGTTGTACAGTCATTTGTGGGATGCAGGATCTAGATTACAGCCATGTAAGGCCTGTCTCCCTCTCTTCCCCCACTCTAGTCTGTGGAATGGCGCATGCAAAATAAAAAGGGAAATCTGAGACTCACACTGCAGCAGGCTGAACAGTTTACATTCTTGTCTGCCGTGATATCCTCCTCCCAGCTTAGTCCTTATCTGTTTGACCTTGCATAGCCAGCATCAAAAAGGCTGATATTTAGTGCAGAGGAATTCTGGAGTTCAAATGAGATAGCACTGCAAGGGGGAAAGAAATGTGCTCACAATATGTTCCTTCAGGACTATGTGGAATGAAAAGCAGAAATGCAGAATGGTTGAGGTTAGAAGGCACCGTGGGACAGTGTCTAGTCCACCTCTTTGCTCAAGCAGGTTCAGTTAGAGCAGATTGCTGAGAGCCATGTCCAGTTTGGTTTTGAATGTCTCCAAGGATGGAGACTCCACAAACTTCACTGGTCAACCTATGCCAGTGTTTGACCACCTTTACAGTGAAAAAGTTACTTTCATGTCCTCTATTACAAATTGTGAGCATTGCATCTCATTCCATCACTCGGGAAGAGTCTGATTGCATCTCCTTTGCTCCCTACCCCATCAGGTATTTACACACTTCAGTAAGATCCTCCCTGAGCCTTCTTTTCTCATAGCCAAACACTCCCAGCTCTCTTGGCCTCTCCTCCCAGCCTTGTCCTGTCTTCAACAAGGAGAATCTTCCTGAGGTGTACTGGATCTCACTACACTAGAACACATGTGAAAAAACTTCATGTAAACCACAGCACTGTGGGAGGGTGCCAGCAACTTCCACCCAGAATGAGAATGATTCTGCATTGTTCATTGTCCTGACACCAGCCAAGCACTGCTGAATGGGGGACTCACTACTGCCATGTGAGACTGAGCAGAATGCACTTGTTATGACGACATGAAATTTCAGGAGACACAGACATGAGTAGGAGAAGAACCATATAGTGTAGGGTGTTTTTTTTTTAATGCATCATTTTTTCCACTTTGGGATATCTGATGTAATAACCATGTCACTGTTTTTCTCTGTCACATCCTTCCCACATGACAGTGGAAACATCACTTTGAAGGAGTATTCTGGATGCCCTCCTTTCCCCCACACTCCCACTTCAGCTCTGCTTGCCATTAAGCTTTCTTCAGATTTAACACATGCTTATTCTTTCCATTGGCTGCAGAATTTCTGCAGTGTTCTTGTAGCTGCTCCTGCACTTTCTAGATAAAATTCTAAAAGTGGAAAAAAAAAATCACAAAAAGCCTTCATCTGACGACATCCTGTGGCATGATACATTCAGGCCACTCCTCTGGGCTTTCTCTTGACATAAAAACGCTGTCCCAGATGGGGTCCCCCACATGTAAGAAGAGCAGGCTACCCACACATGCTGCCTGGAGAAAGGAGCCAGTGCTTTGGTCAATAAGAAATATGATCATGAGGCAAAGTCCAGAGATGAACCTCACATCCTGGGAAGGGGTCAGGCAAAAGAGAATGGGGAGCCTCTTTTAGTTCTTGTACACACTAAAGACATCATTGGGATGTGTGCTGATCCTGATGGAAGAGTTTTTGGTGCAAATGCCCCACACAACCTTTCTTGCAAAAGCAATGGGTGATCTCTCTTCCAGCACAACTCTGCACAGCCTGTGGTAAGACACAGACCCCTCCCTCACCTTGCAACACAAGGTCAGGGCATGGCAGGGTAGAGGGAGGACGAGCCTGTTTCAGAAGGACGGGAAATTCCCTATGTAAAGTGATCTAAAACAAGATGAGGATGTTGGGAAAAACATAAATTCCACGTCAATGTGGTAGAATTTGGCCTCCCACAGCTAGAAGACTGGTAGAAAAGAGTTTGCTCTGCTGTGCAATTTCATCCTTCAAAACCAAGTTACAGTAACTGCTGTGGACATTCCGGGGTCCACAGCTAATGATGATAAAAAGCAGTCGCAACCAGCCACTGCTGGAAGAAAATCAGGTGGGAGGCCGGGCCTCACAACCAGCATTTGCAGTCAGGCAACACTAAGCCCTCCTGAAGGGCGCTGTCAGCAAACAGGAGCTTAGGGAGCACTTCAGGTTGGCAGGAGGCAAGCAAGAACATATCCTCCTGTTAGCCTTTTTTTGGGAGGGGGCGGAGGTGGTATACTCTGCCAAAGGAGCTGGTTTGACAAAATCGAGGCTGGATGCCTCTGTGCAGCAGCGTAATGGGAAAGCCCTTGGAGAGGCAGGAAATCCTGGAGGCACTCCCGTTAGAGACTTGTGTACAGTAAGAGATCAAATGGGGATTCCCCCATGCCCGAGGCCCAGTGGAGATAGATATTCAGTGATGATGCTCCTGAGTCCTTTGCCATATTTACTTGTAGTTGCCATGCCCCCCAGAATATCTACTCTTTCCATTAGCCATACCAGGACAAGTGCATTTAGAAAGCTTCCCATAGGCTCTCCCTCACCCCCTCTGTCACCCTTGACCCTGTAGAGAACCCTAAGGCTGGCTCCAGCTCTACAGACTAAATCCTCCTACACTGACTTCGTGTCAACTTTCCTACAGTATGGATTCCTGACAGCTGAGCTCATTTCACACAGGCATGTGCATGTATTCCCTGTTCTGGTGACTGATACCTCCAGCATTCCCTATGACTGCACAAATAGTTTCCATACACCAGCCTTATAACTTACTTATTCCAACATCTCTCATCTCCTTCCCCATGGAACCTTGAGAACACAGGGGTTAAAAAAATTAAAGAAAAAAAAAAAGAAAAAAAAAAAAGGTACAGGGACCAACAGGAAACCAGAGCAGACATTACTCCTAAGGAAGTCCATGAGTAAGGAGAAGTTTGGTCTGGTGCCAGCCTGGCTAGCCATGATTCACCTATCTCCTCCCCACCACTGTTTCATTTTGAACTTGAGTATGACACTCCACTCCTAACCTGATGTATCTGAGTGCCTTCCACTCCAGAGGCTGGAGTTTTCCCCAGGCAACCAAGGGAATTCCAGCCAAATCTCCTCCTTACTGCCAGTGAAGCAACCATGCTCTCCACCCCAAGTTTTCAGAGCAGAAGCTTTGACTCCTTCTGGTTGAGGAAATGGATTTAAAACAAAAAACAAGCAATCTCAGTACAAATCTTCTACCTCTATCCCTTTCCTTTTTGAAGCCAAGATGAAAGGATTAGTGCTTTATTTGCCTCTCAGCCCAGGTGGGCTGCTCTGCGAGCCTCTGCCCCATCTACCATTGTTGCAGGTAACAGCTGTCAGGATTGCAGCTGCTCTTATGAAGGGAGCCTTGAAATGTGCCACAACCAGGTACCTGGCAATGCTGTACCCAGTTGTTCATAGTGAAGGAACATGCAAGCTTTTAATTGTTCATGGCAAAGGGAGCTTTTTAATGACTTCAATTAACAGAGAGAACTCCAGTTAGTTCTTGCTATACAAAAGTGTCCACAATGTCATTAAAACGAGATTTACAAGTGTCATAACTCTCAGCAGCATAGTCAACAATACAGCCAATCATTACAACTGAGCACCAAAAGAGAAGGGGGGAACATCATACCACTGAGGAACTGGAGGAAAAGAAAGGAGTATGGGGGGAGAAGGTGAAGAGGAAAAAAGAAAAGTCATTCTTTTCAGTCTAAATCGATTTTATTCTACAAAATGCTACTCAGTTAAAATTGTAAAAGCAAAACCATTTTAATATGTTCTTTCTTTCGTAGCAGCAAGCTTTCTCTAACAAGCTTTTTGTTTTAGTGCAAATACTGTAGGCCTGTAATTCAGTAAAATTACAAGAACAGAAAAGAGACAACACCAGAGAGAATGCCTCAGAGCTGAAATTCCCCAGGACTGCAAGAACAACATCAAGATCACCACAAGCAAAGAAAGGTCCCACCTCAGCAGTCATCTTTAAGAACCTCTTTTGCAGAAACTATTTCATTGCAGACAGACAACAATAAAGAAAACCCATGATCTAAAACTTTTGAGGAGAAAACAGATAATGGTGCCCCCAAACCTTCAACAATCCTCATGGTCACCTATTCGTCACTGAGGCTTGATTTCACTTCTGACACTTGCTTTGCAGCACCAAAATGCTGATGGTGCTTTCAGTTTGTCCCAGGTGAGTGGAATCAGAATCAGGCCCCTTCTGTATCTGAGGATCTTAAAGCAGACTTTAGTGACACTAGTAACTTATCGCTCTAATAAAGATGCACTATCCCTTACTGATGTTACTTTGAACTACACAGTATATCAAGATATATACAACAGTTTATCCTCTCACTGAGCAAAAACAATTGGATACCTATTTTCTACACATTTTAATATGGTTTTAACATCAAGTAACCACAAACAAGAAAGTGGAATAACCCTTTAATCATACAGGATAGGAGGGGAACAATTAAGTAAAACAGGATGGGATTTTATTATTATCTTGTAGTCTGAGATTTGTCCTGAACTCCACCCACTGTTCACAGAGGAATGATAATGCATCTTTAAAAACATATCTCTTTTTACATTTTATACAGACAACAACAAAACCCAGAATCTTTTAAGGAATCAAAAAAAAATTATTAGCCTAAAAAAAAAAAAAAAGATTGTAGTATTTTTAATGCTTTCTTTATTATATCCAAGTCTTGAACAGAAACAAAAAAGATGTAAACATGATAAATAAATAAGAAATATGTATATTGTTCCCCCCACCTCTTAAAATGTTTGACTTGGCCTTCCTAACGAAAATGAGCTTGTGTTATGATAATAAGATTTCTTACATTTCAAAAGTCTGGTTTAGAATGGAAAAAAAAGCAACAAAAAGAAAAAAAAAAAAAGCAAAAACCAAACACCAGGAATGTGATTTGGGAGGATGTTAAATTAACGGTGGGCAGATCTGCTGGAGCAGGCACAAGATGGCTGCCTGCCAATAAATAATAAGAGACCTGGGAGAAGGGAGGTGTCTTAGGTTTGTTTTCATTTTGTTTTTTTCTTTTCATTTAGGATGAAGGCCAGGTGGATCCTACATACAGTAAGCAGCAAAATTAAAGGTTCAGATGAACTAAACAGACCATTTAAATAATAATTACAAAAACACAACAGAGAGCTACTGTCCCCAGCATGTTGGTCCCAAATCCCATCACACCACAAGTAGATTGAGACTTAACCAGTCTCCACACCTACAAGAAAAGAATATATGAAGGCAATGCCACAACTGGGAAAGGGGAAGGAGGAATGAAGGCAAAACTGGAATGGCAAACATCACTTAGAAGCTGAATGTTTCCTTCAATGCAGCTGCTACTGCTCCTCCCAGTTTGGCATTGATTAATTTGTTAGGAGAGGCTTTGTTGGGCTAGTCACTAGCGTGTTGACCCAATTCCAGCTGAAATTCCCTGGGCCTTTTTTTATTGACTTCAACAACTCTCTGTCAGCCCTAGCTATAACAGCTCCCACATCCCCATTACATGCAGAACATGGAGACACTACATTTAGGAATCAGCAGGGAAGGTACTTATGGAAAATACCATTTTGGGGATGGGAACGACAATGAGTTCCAAAAGAGCACACCAGAAAACCTGAAAAGAAGAATGTAGGGCCGGATCAAAACGGCAGTAAAGTTGTACCTGCCTGCCAGAAACTAAACAAAAGTAAGGCTGATCCACAAAATACAGAAGGACAGAGACCAGCAATCCCAACACAGACATCCTCTGAGAGATTTGATACACAAAAGGGGCAGGCACAAAGTATCTGGGGCTTTTTCCAAACAGCAGAAGATAATCCTCTTTTCTGAACAGTTTCACATGGCTCCCATCAGTATCACATGCCAGGAAAGGGGAGCATCCTGTCCTGTCTCTGAAAAGGTCAATGACCAGGCAGGAGGCAGTGGGCAAGGACCAGCTGCAGCTCCTTTTGGCAATGATTCAGCGACCAAAAGCAAAGGTAAGTTTTTGTTGTTCCATCAGTTAGGTCTGAGGAGGCACCTGACTTCCTGAAACCCCTACAAGGGATTCCTGATCTCACAGGAGACAGAATCCTGGTCAGCTAGCCTCAGAACTAGCTGCATCATTGTAGGATTCACCACTTGCCAGTGTTGCATTCTGCTCAAAAATGGGTGGAAATGACGTGCAGAGACATTTTATGACCAGTTTTAGATTCTCAATCCAGAGTGGCCCAAACAAGCATTTGGCAAAATGGAGAGAGAGAAGCTGCAGTTTCACCTAGTGATATCATCTACATAATACCCTGGGAAAAGTGGATTCTCTGTCCTGACTACCAAGAAAACTAAGATTTACTTTATTAGAAAGGAACTTTTGATATAAATGTAAGGACAATAGAACTCCTTTATTAATTTTACTTACTGTGTAAGCTCAGTTTGAAACCTCTAGCACCAATATAAGGATGGAAATGTTTAAACATGTTAGAAAAAGCCTGAATCAAATCAGCTTTATGAAGCAAAAATATCACTCACATCTTTATTTCTGGCAGGTTTGGTAAATACCTGGGTTTAAAAATAATAGTAATAATAAAAAGAAAACCCAAAAGCCTTTAGAGCCAAAAGTAGTGTCCCTTTGAAATGATTCAAGGAATGGGCAGTGGCCAGAGTTTGAGGGAAGCCAGCCCTGCTGAGTAAAGGTCTGGTTCCACAAGACTGAACCCTATTAATTCCCAGCGGAGTTGGTGGGGACTGCAGCAGTTTTGCATCTCACAGGACTAGCCCTATAATTGTACACTGCATTTCTCCAGGTCCAGCCTGAACAAGAAACACCCTGGTTTTGGTTGATTAAAAAACAAATAATATATAGATACAGATATATATATTTTTATATATATATGTGTGTGTATAAAAGAAAAAGACAATCTAACACCAAAATAAATAGCTGCCACCACAGCTTTAATAAGCAGGACCAAAGAACTACCTCCCAAGTGGTTTAGCTGGCAAGCTGGGCAATCCTAGTGTGCACAGGGTCATGGTTTGTCAGTGTCTTGACACCAACAGGAATTGAGCTTAGCTCCAAGTAGAAATAGGTTACACACATTACTCTTTTCAGTAGTGAACATCAGCACTGGAGAGCTTGTGCCCTCTGTGAGGGCTTAGTAATAGCAGTCAAGCCCACAGGCTAGAGAAGACAAGGACCCAAGACTAGGGGAAGAGCCCTTTGGTTTGTTTGTCTTCAGGCCAATCAACCACAACAAAACAAGATTAATTATAACGGAAAAAAAAAAAGAGGCCAAAGACCAAGGTGCAAATAATACTAATCAATTTTCCTCAGCCGTCATTTTGTCATTTGCCAGAGACTGAACTAGAACAGAGCTTCTGACAAATAGGTCAACACTTGAACCATGCCATTTCTGCCTGGTCAGGAGCTGGGGCCTTGTGGCCCGTGCTGTGCTTGCACCATTACCTTCCTCTCAACCCCAGAAATGGGGAATCTCTGAACAAACAACACCCACTAGTATCAGCTGATGGATACGTGCTGCTTTGTCTCCCAACAAGGAAAAAAATCAGCAAGGGTACAGCCAGGTAGTTTCACCCTCTCAGCTGCTGCCAGTCTCCATCCTATAGTTATGTGGTGCCACCTCTTTTTTTGTAGCATGCTCTGCAAATATGGCCAAGGGGAGGGGAAGATTTACTAACAGGAAGAGATCAGCCTCTGAGTCAGGAGCCCTGATGGGAAGGAAGATGTAAGACTCCCTAGACAGCAGGCAGCCCAGGAAAAGTAAACAACACGCAGCAGACTTGATACCCAGCAAACTAGGGTAAAACCCTGCCAGTGACACTGCTAAGTGTCAGCCCAGTAGCTTTTCTGATGCTACTTTGGCCCTGAGATGCTGACTTGGTTTTCTGAGGAGCCCAAGGGGAAAAATACATCTACATTTTAAAAAAGAAAGGCTTTCACATGAGCCTTCTGCTGTCTCTGTGCCCTCACTGCTGAGCTCTTCGGCTCCTCTTGGTCCCCCTATCTCCTGGTCCTCCCAGCTGTCACCCTCCTGTCTGGGTAACCCTACATGTTTCCCACAACTACTCCCAAGAGGAAAGATCCTAACAAGACTTTAGAGTTCAGAGCAACTGGATGAAATGTAATGGGATCAACAACATTGGAAATGATAAGCAGAGAGAGAGAGAGAGANAGGAAAGATCCTAACAAGACTTTAGAGTTCAGAGCAACTGGATGAAATGTAATGGGATCAACAACATTGGAAATGATAAGCAGAGAGAGAGAGAGAGCAAGAGAAGAGTTGTAAGATCAACCAGAATGATTTAAGCACAGAGCGCAACCGATCAGGTCAATCCACAAAGGAAAGGGATGACTAGCAACTGTCTGCAGCTCGCCTTCAGTCCTGGCCAGGAGTGCTCCCCAAGTCCACTACGGCCACAAAGAGGTTTCCACAGGCAGTCCCTACAGAGGGGACATCACCCTCTCCAAACAGCCCTGGCGTGTCAGTCCCACCCTTGCCGTTGCCTGCCTCCAGGGAGCTGGCGTTGGTCCTCACTCTCTTTCCTGGAGCTGTAGCACTTCCCCATCCTTGTTCTTGCTGCCCTTGTGCTTGAACGATCCTGTGCCTGTCTCTAATCCCATGGAGGGTGCTCCCCCCAAGGTGCTGTGGGGGATGTAACACACTGGCAAAATGGGGGGCCGCAGGGGGATTACAACGCCAGCAAGGTGGGAGAGTTCAAGGAATCTGAGGACTGGTCCCCGCTGCTGCTGCTCCTCCGGTGAGCTTTGGAGCAAGACTCAGAAGGGGAAAGAGGAGACTCCTGATCCAACACGTTAGGGTAGGTGAACACCAAGTTGGAAGAGCCAGGAGTGATGGCTGGTGTTGAGGTCACCACAATGGGAGTGTTGAGTGCCTCCTCCCCATAAAAACCTCCAGCAATGCTGATGGGCTTAATGACAGACCTCTGGGCTTTGTCAAGGACCAAAGAGGAAGATGGGATCTCCTCCTCCACAGGCTCCTGCTTCACCACCACCGCTCCACTTGCTCCAGTCCGAACGCTCTGGAGGCTGCTGGATGGTGGGCTCCGACGTTCCTCAGGGCTGATTTTGCACACAGGGCTGTGAGCCACCAGCATAAACTCCAGCTTCTCCTTCTCCTTCTGGAGCTCTGCAATCTCCTTTTGCAGCACTGACTTCTCCTCCTCCAGCACTTCAGTTTCCTGCAGATGGAAGGGTAATGAACAAATAAATACCAAAGGCTCTGGAACTGCTCCTCAACTGGAACAAGGCCATAAAGTCCAGATCCCATCTAGCTCAGGCAGATACACCCCAAACTCTTCATGAGCCAAGCATACACCAGGTCATTGCCAGCTGAGCATCTTGTGTTTCATATGTCTACTAGTAGGCTATTCCCAAATTTCACCCATCTAAAGGTTATAAATAATCTTCTCATGAACTTGCCTTAATTTTGTGATGGCCAGTTTCTGCCACTCTGTCATGGCCTGTGACTTCACTCTTTTCCCTTGCTCTCTGCCTGACAGACACGTTAGCAGAGGACCCAGATCTCCCATTGATTTTTATGTTAGGCTAGTCATATTCTTTTCACTTAGACAGAGGTAGTGTATAGCAATCTCTAGACTGTTTTCATTTTATTTCTGGAGTGCATATTCCACATTAGGTCTGACACTTGTTTAACTCGTGCCCAAAGGACTCATGCTGGATCATCCCTCGATTAATACATTTACCTTTCCCATGGTCATATCATGCTCATGGCTCATAGTCAACCTGTGAGCAATTAGTACCTTGCAATGGGAAGAGCTCATAATTTCACATAACTCAAACTCAGTCCTTCAGGATATGACTTCCCACTCTGCACACTCCTCTCACTTCTATCACTTTAGTCTTGACATTTCTATAGGATGTCTTGCCTCCCCTACACTGAGGACACCTCCTGAAGTTGAGGCAGCAGCACATTTCACTGGCGGACTTTCACTGCTGCTGTGCTTGTTAACAAGCTC
Source organism: Climacteris rufus (assembly GCA_013398175.1). Classification (NCBI taxonomy): domain Eukaryota; kingdom Metazoa; phylum Chordata; class Aves; order Passeriformes; family Climacteridae; genus Climacteris; species Climacteris rufus. The sequence goes on from VZRZ01003083.1 coordinate 143,519, forward strand.
ACTGGATAAAACCAGCCCCAAGCTGGTTCCTGAGTAGGAGCAGTGGAGCCTTTCCTTCAGCTTCTTTCAACACAAGCCATCCTTGCCTCCTCTTCAACCACTCCCTTACCCACCCTTTGGTTCTTATGCTCAGCCCTACCTTCTTGAGTTTAACCAGTTATTACTCCTGCAGCACCAGGGCACACATCTCTGCATTGCTTCCTTTTTGAAGGAAATCAGTTACCCTCCCCACCCCAAAGAAACGTTGAGCCCAAAGGATGTAGCTTTGATAGCTACACTTAACATCTCCCTTGTTTTCTACCGCTTTCAGATGATCCTTCCTCTTCAGTGCTTTTGTCCTTAAAGCCTGTCTTTGAGGCACATAGTGTCTTTATCTCTGCTTATGAAAGGCGACCAGAGTCAGGGAGACTCCTGCAAGTTGAAAGGCCAGAAGGGAAGAGAGCTCCTAGGACATTCTGGGCACTCAGCAAAGAGATTTTAGGGTCCTGAGCTTCAGTCCCCCTGATCAGCTACTGTTCACATAGGAAAAATACCCGTGGGCAGCCTTGGACGAGGAAGGCAGAGTGTGTTTGAAGCATCTTCCTCGAACATGCGAGTGGAGGAAGAACAACGCCCTTCGAGCTGGTCCGAAGGGTGGGCGCCAAGGAAGAGAAATGTAGGCAGAGCACGTACCGCCTGGAGCTTCTCTGTTAGCTCTCGACGCCTGTTACGACACTTAGCAGCTGCCAGCTTGTTCCTCTCTCTCCGGATCCTTCGCTTCTCCTCTTCCTCAGGCGACAGCTGTGGGCAAGTGCCAAGAAAATCCAATCAGATCTGAGCAAGGCATTCCTTTAAGTTTGTGAGGATTTAACCGCAATGCAAAGGAAAAAAGCCTGATCCAGCAGGATGCTGAGCGCTCCCCCTCTTCACTGATGTCAGCAGAAGATGAAAGCACACAGTATCTCTGCCTGCACCAGGTCTTAGCAGAAGGGTGAGGAGAAGATGGAGCAGGGCACAGGGAGAAGATTGTGTAAGAGGACAGTGAATCTGCACCAAGGCCAAACAGATAAAAGATGCTCTGATTGTTTCACAACTTGGGTGGTACGTTAAGCAAAACCAGAGCACGATGTTGTAAGTGCCTCTTTCCTGAAAGAAAATATCTGCTCCTTCCCACACAAAAATAGTTGTTCGCTTGAAGGTCGGGGATGGGGTATAGGGGGAGAGAGGGAAATCAGCAGAGCTCCCATGAAGTCCGTGAAGCAACAATGATTTATACCACCCAAATATCTGACCTCAGATTTTTGAGCACTCAGCGAGATAACACACTGCTTCTTGCATCAGCAGGCAAGGCTCCAGTGATATCAAGGGCTTCCTGAGGCCAGCTGACATCCTCACTGATGTAAATCAGGAGCAATTCCAAAGAAACCCATCCAGCTACACTCTTGCGAAACCAGCGGAAGTGAGCAGGAGCCCACAGCACCTGGTCAAGCTATCCTAGCTTTTGGGGTTTGAGACGAGGGCTTACACAGCCAGCAGCAGCAGCAGCAGCAGCAGCAGCAGATAGGCTTGTGCCAGGGCCAAAGCCAGGGAGCCAGTACAGCAGGGCATGGAGAGGGCGAGCGCTGTCCACTGCAGCGCACGGTGTGCGGGAGCCATGCAGACAGACCAGGGTGGGGACCCAGGGCACGTGCTCAGCCCTGCACCCCCTCTGCTGCACACCTCAGCTTCACCCAGCTGCTGTGTGCTGCAGGGGCTCTGGCCTGGTGACTGCAAATGAAAGCAAAACCTTGACACCTGGCAAAGCACATGTCAGATCTCAGAGAGTGCCGGCAGAGAATGAAAAGAAATACCTCTTCAGAGAAGCTTCAGTTTTAATATCTTTATAGACTGTCAACGTCACAAATAAGACATTTTACTGCTTAACTATCTTTTCTCTTTATTGTTAGTTTTACTCTAACCTCAGTCTGGTTTGTTTTGGCTTGCTCTTTCTCCCTAATTTTGATGTTTGGAGTTTCAATGAGTTTACTTCAGCCTCTGCGCATTCAACTCGCTCATTTCTGCTCTTCTCAGGATCTGATCTGCACCTGTGATTTCACCTGCCGTGTAACGTGAGTCCCTGGATGCTCACTGAGCAACACAAGCTATTCTAGGACTGCAGGACACCAGACTTAGGCCCAAGAGCTTTTCCATCAGCAGATCACAGTGCTGCATCTTTGGGTGGGGGTTACCTCCATTCTGCTGGGCAGCATATTCCCCCCCGTAAGGAGCGCCTGGAGGCACCGCTCTCCCCGCTACAGCTCTGCCCACTCACTTTCCAGCCCACGAGTGCCGATTAAAAACATGTTTGCGTGCAAGGATCTACAGCAGGGCAAAGCATTAAGCATGCACACAGAAGCTATGCTGACTTGGGGCCTCTGTGTACAGTTTTCAAGAGCCCTTTCATGCTTTAGAAGTGCAGATCTCATTGAAACATTTTGGTAGCAAAACTTCTGTTCCAAGAGCCTTAAGCCATTTTAAAATTATCTGGTCTGGAGGCTCTGCTTTGCAAAATCGCACAGACAGGGCAGAAGCCCCTGATCTGGATGTTCTTAACATTTTACCAGGTCTAAAAAGGAATATTCTGTCAGTGGTTGCTGGATTTGAAAGCAGTTGGATTTGGGCCTCTTTGTGCCCCTGCCGTATGCGTTATCCATAGCTTGTCCAAGCCCAATACGTGCATTCGCTGTCAGGAACGTTCATCAAAACAGGCTCTTTTCATAAAGCGTTACACGATGTTTCCCAAAAAGGCACTCTGATGTGGTGTTCAAAGCACCAGCAAGGGAAACCTGAGCCAAAGGGCCACAGTGAAGCGCCCGGGTACTGCCTTAGCACGTGTCTAATCAAAAGGACTTGGCTTTGAATGACCCACAATGCACGGCTTGCAAACAAGCCACAGGCCAGGAATTGCTTGGCAGGCATCCTTCAGCAAATAACTCTGAACAACAAATAAAGCAGAGAATATGGTGATCTCTTCACGGCCAATTTGTGAACACAGAGGCAGCATTTGTCAAACAAATTAGTTGTTGCTAATTATTCCTCCAGTTCTCGTGAGACCTTCCTTGCCTTTGGACACCAGCCCTGCACGCAGGAAACTGGGAAGTAGCTCCAGCTGGTGGAAAAGGCTGGCACGTACCCGAACCACCACGGCTACCTCATCCTTCCTCCCAAAAAAGGGTCCTCAGTGCAGTCCAACCAGCTCCCCACACAGAGGTACTGCTAAACTCTGACTTTAACCTCTTCGGTCTAAACCAGACAGCAACTCCATATAAAATAATTGGACTGTGAATCCAAACAGATGACGTGGAAGTAAAAGTAGGGCTGCGGAGTCTTATTAGAAACAGACCTCACGCAACAGCGTGTGCTCGTGCATGGAGGGTGCGCAGTGTGCCTCACTGCACTGCTCTGCAGCGACCCACACAAATGCTGCTTGGGAACAACTTGGGGAGGTCGAGTTTAGTCACGTTTGTATTAAAGAAGAAAAAAAAAAAAAAAATCAGCCTAGCACTGTGGATAGCTGTTCACCACACAGCCCTAGAGAAGGCTGATTCTTACCAAGAAGAGAACAACAGGGCTGGAAAGATTTCCAGAGGATGAGATGCCTGCATCTATCCACCACCCTGCAGATCAGGAGGCTGAGCACAGGGCGCAGTGGTACAAGCCACCCCATGCCAGTTATAAAAATGCCTCTGAGTTTGGATCAGAAAAATCTCGTATGAGATCCCCACCTCACTGCTGCAAAGAGACCAAGCCATTACATGTTTGTAGTGTGAAGGTGGATTTAGACCCCAGTCATCCAGAAGGCTCTTGATACTAGAGCTGAGGTGCTCTAGGGAAGCCGTTCCTCCCTGCATGATGCTGGCTGGTACTGAGGGAATTGAGACTGGAGCAGTGCTAGCTGCTACAGAGATGACAGAAAACACTAGCTGATGTAATTTAGGTGTCAGATTTGTCAAGGACATACATGAAAGCTCCTCTGCTTGCTTGGAGGTTTCCTTCTGCGTGGAGTGGCAGAGACACTCAAACTGAAACCCAGGGCTCAACTTCAGAGTTTCACCTGCTTTTGAAACCAAGCCGCAGTGTGGCCCAGTGGTACAAAGCGTTTGATGAAGACTGGGTAAATCTCACCATACCATGAAGAAGCAGCAGTAAGAGTCACCCTCCAGCTCATGCCCTACACCATCCTAAGAAGCCCCAGCACGCGTAGAGCACCAGGGATGGACGTCAGCGCTCCTCTGTGGCGCCGGGAGATCCTGTGAGGGGGCACGGGGGGAAAATCCCTGTACATCTGTTTCCGAGGCACTCCCAGCTGCTCTCCCCACTGCAGTTACCTGCTCATCTCTCCGTCTCCGTCCCACTGTGGTCCCGATGGTTTTGATGACACCGGGGCGCTGGAGGGCTGTGTGTCCGGCCACTGAAGACAGCGGGGGCAGCGGGTGGCTGTAGGGGTGCGAACGGGAGTAAGGGCTTGACATGGAGGTGATGACGGTGGGCTGGACCATCCACTGCAGGTCTTGGCTCGTTGTGATGGCGTTGATTGTAGGGATAAAAGCACTGCCTGATCCTGGCATATCTACTCGAAATTTCTAGGAGGAAAAGCAGAGGAGAAGAGGGACAGAGAGAAGAAACCGTCAATGAAAGCAGAACATAAGTGGTTACTCTGAAACCAGCTAGGCCCTCAGGAGTGGCACCAGTGAGGATCAAAGCAGCACCTCAAGCAAAAACACCAGTAGCTGGTGCCTCTGCAGCATCCCGAGCTGCCTCTGCCTGCCACAGCACCCTGAGGAAGGCACTGGGCTCAGGCACTTCCCCTCGGGGGCAGCCCTGCCCTCTCCCAGCCCCCTTCCTCTTCCCCCACATACATCCCCAACATCCCCTAACCCAGCCTCCCCTCACAGGCACCGTCCCCACCGCTGCCACCTCCTGCCAGTGCCCACCGCTCCTTCCGGCACAGAGCGAAAGGGGAATTAAGGAGTTTCTAGAGAAACAAGCCCAAAGAAAAGGAAGAGAAACTTCAGTTCTGAAATGCCGTTACCAAGTAGGGCAAAGCCTTGTACCAAAGGATTGCCCTGAAACTTGGGCTTGGTCCACGTAGGTTTGGTATAGCAAGAACAGCAGCTTGCTTCTCCTTCAGCAGTTCTGTGCTCACTGAGAAACCCGGCCCTGGGATGGTTACGTGCGAGGATATGTATTTTAATAGCAGCCTATAAAATAGGTCTTAGGATTCAGATCGGACAAGTTCCCTGCAGCTCTCTGCACTGTCTAGACAAAACAAGGCAGCAGTAAAACCAAGGCAGCAGGTAATGATCGCCTCCAAAATATATGTACACCTTCTTTCAGACAGAGGTAAATCCATCTGGATAATATGCTGGCACTAAATTGCAAGGAAAACAATCGCTTGTCCCCGCAGGGGGAAGCAGGGGAGAAAGAATGCTTTTGTCTACACTGAGCTCCTCCAGGAGGCTTTCAATGGTTAGACTGAAATTAACAGACAGACAGGCCTCACTCCAGCAATCACTGAGCAAGGGACAGGGCTTGTAGGACCTGAGGCTGCCACCACCACTGGTTTGTGAGCCTTGAAATGACTCCATGAAAATTCACATTCCTGGGTCAACAAACTAGTTTCCCAGAGAAGAGAGAGCCCTTGCATCAGCCTGACCTCAGCTCAGGTAAGCGTCCCAGATAAGGGACACCACTTCAACACAGATTTCCTTTTCAGGGTGTGCCTACTCAAGTACCTTAAGTGCTTTGTTCAACCAAGGCTACTGCAAATAGTATTTCACGTTCTGATAGCTACAGCACTTCAGGCCAGCATTAGCAAGTCGCCAGTGACTGAAGACCAGGAGATCCAGTCTGAATACTGACAACTACTGACTTCCACCTTTGGGGAGCTCAAAATCTAGCAAGAAAGGATGAGAGAAGGAAGGAGTGAGTCAAGTTAAGCAGGCGGGGGAATTACACAGAGAGGATGACACTGGCACCAAGACCTTGGCAAAACCCCCAACAGGACCTCAGAGATTCACTTGAAGCTAGAGTCCAACACAGCCTCAGCTCATCCCACATTTCAGAGTGCATGTCACCTCTCCCAATTAGTTACAGAGGCTCAGAGCCACAAACTGTCAACACTACATAAGAATTTATGGGTGCAAATCCCCTCCTTTGCTCTGCCTGTTGAAGTCTATGACCACATGGCACAGAAGAGAGGATCCCTTGTTGCCTTCACAACCAGAACACAAAAGGACCTTAACCTCACAGAAGGGAGGAAGTGCGACACCAGTTGAACCACAAGTTCAACTCGAGGGATGTGAGCCCTACTTCCAGCTTCACAAACGGCTTCTACCATGACTTTTACCTAACTGTGCCACCTTCCCTTCTCTATCCAAAAAGCAGAGAAGAAAAGTTCTGTCTTCTTTGCATGGACACTAGAAAGCTATGGCTGCAAAACATTCAGAGACCTTCTGGTGCTTTGCCATGCAGACACCATTTGCATTCCAGAGCAAACCTTCACCTCCAACACCCAACAACATGCTAAAAATTTCCAAGAGGAAAGAAGTTGTTGAGAGAGTCAGATCCACCATCATATCAGCCACATAAAATACAAGCACCTGACAAAAAAATCAGGCTCCAAGTTACTGATAAAGCGAGTACTCCACTTCCAATTGCTCCTGTTTCAACCTAGGACCCTCCTCTAGTGGAGGTCCCCTGGACAGCAAAGCAGAGCTGTTCAATTCAGCCACATCCCTCTGCAGCTCCACAGTGCTTGCTTGCAGACCTGGAGAAGAGACCGGTTCCTCTCTGTGCCATGCCTCATGTCTTCACCAGCTTCCCTTCTAATAACTCAAAGTATCTCAGAAATAAAAATTCCCCCAAACCTGTATTCTGTACTTTCCAAAGGCAGTATTTTTCCTGGATAACTAATTAAGGGACACACCACTGTGGCAGGCTGAGTCTTCTGATACAGTGTGCTCAATCTAACACCAGGTTTAACAAACATTGCTTCCTGACTGATCAGGCTTTCCTCACGTACCTCGCTTTCCCTGCTAGGACGCTGCACTGGAGCAGCTCTGCCATGCCCAAATGCTGCTGGCCCTCCACACTGCCCAGTGGCCATCAGCTCTGACCCCTGGGATGCTTCTAGTTGCAGTGGCAGGCCCTGAACGCCCTGCCACCTCCCCTGCACAGCCCCTTTGAGCACCTACCTCCTCATACAGAAGTGCCAGACCTTTCCCCAGACCGCAGCCCCAGCTTTGCTCTCCTCATCCCTTCTCCTTTCAAAGCATTTTGATCTCCCTGCCAGCCTGGCAGCACTGCCTGCCCCTCACCCACCTCCCCATTTCTCCTCTTTCCAGACCCCCTCCTGCCTTCTCCTCTGCTGATGCATAAGAGGCTCCTGGAAGCATCTCTCTGCCAGCTCAGATCTATCTGCAAGGACTTCAGAGCACTACAGAGCAGATGTGGCGATAGCCAGATTGCAGGGCTACACATGCAACACGTGCTCAACCACGAACCCACCATTCTCCTCCTGACCCAAGCAAGCACAGATGAAGGTATCATTAAAAAACCCCAACAACTAAACAGCAAACAGAAAGAGTCCTGTTATTAAGAGTGCCAAGAACTGAGGTCAGTCTCTGCTCTGCCTTAAAAATATGGGGTTGGATAAAAGCCTCCACAGATCCACAGCTGGGGGAGGCTCCAGCAAGTCCTGCCACAGGCAGGGACAGACTACGTTAGCAGCTCACAACTTAGCAGCACACACAGCACGGGAACACTTCAGGCTTCAGCTTTGTGGTTCCTTTCTCCACCTTAAGGTTTCTATACAGCAGTGTGTATTTGCTCCACTCTAGACCTTCACCAACATCTGTGACTAAGTGCTGAGCAGCACCAGAAACCAGTAGAGAAATGGGTAGAATGGCTGGGGGAAAAAAATCAAACCTAACAAAAAAGCAACCAAGAAAACACCTAGAGCATCTTCAGCACTACTCAGTTATCAAATATAGGGTCTATGTGACAGAGCTTATAATAAATACAAAGTCCCTGATGGCTCTCCCATGTTGAACATCACCTCGAAGGAAAACTGGACACAGTGCTATGATATTTCAGGGGACAAACTGACACAAACTCTTCCCATTAAAGTGTATGTTTACCACATGGCAAGTCAGTGATTAGAAAGTAGCATGACACAAAACTTAAAACAAAAATGTTCCAGTGCTGTGTTGTATGGGAAAAAATAATTTAAAAGCATCAAAGTTTTGGCTCAGGGACACAGTTTCCATTTAAACATGTGACTGACGCATCTCTTCTTGCTTTTGGGGAAAAAAAAACACAATAAAGAAAAAATTTCAGCAATGCATATTTTCTGTAGTGATAAAACTGCAGATCTCCATAGACCAGAATCAGCAGAACAGCCTCACTGCTAGGGTAAAGGCAACGCTTACATTTGATCCTAATCTACAACATCTGTAAGGATCAAGGGAAAGACGGAACACAAGGCCTTGAGAAATCTCCCGGATTCTTAAAGAAAACATTTATGTTCTCACTAAGCCAATGTCCTGCTCAAAGCCCTGTTTCAGATAGTAACCCTAGAAACTGGGCTCGGGTCCCCATATCAAACGCCACGCACGAGAGCTGCCTGGGGAAGCTGTGGAGCCCCAGAAAAAGGGGAAAACCCAGTTATCGCTGGGACTGCGACAGCTCAAACATGGAGCGGTGACAGAGTTCCATGACCTCCAGCAGCAAGTGCGTGAATCCAGCGCAGCTGTTAAAACCACAGGCGAAAAGGGAGAGTGAGGATTTGCAGTTTGCCGGGCGTTTCCAGCTTCTCAGCCCCCCCTTCCCGCTCCCCCACCTTGTCCCGGCATTTACTGGAAACCAGGGAATAAGCTTTAACTGAGCTAGAAACCCTGGAAACCTCAGTCCGCAACCCGCAGAGGGCACCAGCGAGATGCGTTTGGAGCAGGCGGGGAGCGGCAGCGAGTCATTTCTGGTAAAACTTCTTTAATGTGAGGAATGTCACGGGCTGGTACGGCTGGCAGAGTTTAAGACTGGAGTTTTTTTCCTTTCCTTTTTTTTTTTAAATTATCCTATGACTTTTTGATGGGAAGGCTGCACTGTGTTCACACTGCCAGTTCGCTCATACAAGCCACACAAGAATTAATATTGGGGGGTGGAGGGGGGAGGGAGGAAGCCCAACTCTGAAAAGGCAAAAAAAGAGTGAGGCTGGGCCAGCTGATGTAAACAAGTTATGAAATAATCCAGGTTTGTATAACTGGCCCGATTGTGTAATGCCTTCCTCAGAAGTGGTGGATTTAGTCGATCTAGGCATATAAGTCATTCTGAAGCGTTTTCTTAGGAAAATGAAAGGGCAAAAAACCAAACCACACGACTGGGCTTTCAGGTCCGTGAATTCATGCCGCTTCCACAGGAAATATCCCCCATTCTCGAAGCGCCGCCCGGCAGCGGGGCTTGCCGGGGAGCGGGGCCGGACAGCGCGGGGAGCGCTCCGGTGGGCCCCAGGAAACTCCCGCTCGGGAAGCGCCACGGCCGGCCGGAGAGCGGCCGGCGGCTCCTGGCAGCACCAAGACGCGGGCTGGACAGAGCGGAGCGCGCCGGGCTCGGGGTCCCATCGTGGGAAAGGCAAAGAGAGTGTCAGCGCCTCGGAGCCAAAGTTTAGCGGGGGGAGAAGCGGGCAGACCACCGCAGGCGCTTGAAAGACCCAGAGCCCACTTCCAGCCGTCCCTGCGTGTTCCACGGCGGCTGCAACAGCTCCGTGAATAACTCGGGCGGCACCTCCCAAAGTCGCAGCGAAGCCGCCCCAAGTGCCGCGGGCGAGCCCCGGGCACTACCCGGGCAGGCGCGGGGAACGGGGACAGAGAGCAGCTCCCGACGAGAACAAAAGCAGGAAGGAGGAAGAGTTCGGGGCGCCCCTGTATTCGCGTTACCGACCTCGGAGAGGAG
>VZRZ01003083.1:155705-247678 GCA_013398175.1 Climacteris rufus
TTATTTACTATTTATTATTTATATTTTATTTTAATTTTCCTATTTATTTTTATTATATTTTTTATTGTTTCTTTCTTGTTATCTATTGTTATCTATTATATATATTCTTGTATATAGTATATATTCTTACTTCTATCCCCCCCCCCCGTTTTTAAAATTTCATTTTCACATTTCTTTTTATTTTTTAAGTGGACTCCTGCATCCTTCTAGGATCTGGCTGCAGAGCCACTCCAGGCCTCCAAACCAGAGTATGTCACAGGAACATCAGGTAGCAGCCCTGGGCTTCCCTGCAGCAGAAACTCCTGGGACAAGGCCCGTACCAGCCTGCCTCGGGTGGCTCTGGCATTGCCAGGTCAATGACCAGCACAGGCTGGAAGGTGGCAGAAGCAGATAGAGCAGAGCCATCCACACAGAGAACGTGGGCTCTGAGGTGATCTGCATAGAGTACAGCAGTGGTGCTACTTTACAGATTGTTTAGATGCTGCTCTTAGACATGAAATGTCTCCTTTCCACCCTCCCTGGAGGATTTGCCCAGCCCTGGGCAAGTCCTTTTTGCTGGGAGGGCAGGAGAAGTCATCTAAGTTCAAGCTTTGATATCCCATTTAAGCCGTCTCACGGACAACGTATTTTCCCCTAGGAGCCCATCTGCAAGCAATGGCATTCCCTCCACGCACGCTGTCCGCCTTGGCAGGGAGCAGCAGCACCCTTCTCAGTCCTGGTGCCTTTGGGGAACTCTGAAATGAAGCAACCCATCGGTGCTACATCTTCAGAGTTTGATTATTTTTTTTAGCACTGAGCCAGGAATTTGAGACTAAAATTCCTGCTGATGCAGTTTAGTTTTCAGCACCTTCATTTTTCAGGCAATTGAAATTCTCCCTCCAAATTAGCTGGCCTATTTCAGGCAGCACCTGACTTTGGGGGAGGTGGGGAAAGGGCTGTAAAAATATCCCTGTGTTTCCAACCCGCACTGCATTAGGAGTGAGGGGTGGGGAGGGGGAGAGGTGCTCTAGCAGCACAGTGAGGCTGTGACGTGATTTTCCCCTTGGCTGGCAGGTGATCTGCACGTGCTGCTTTCTGCTGGAAAGAGAATGAGTTCAAGATGTGAGAGGAATCAGGCTGCAGTTGTTAAGAGATGAAGAGGGAAATGGTAAAATAGGAGTCAAAATAAATAAACTTAACAAAAGCAGTGGCTGGGTTTTGGCTGGTCACCGCCCTTGGCTCTGCCTCCCCCTCAGGTGGAGAATGCTGCTGGCTTCGAGGTTTACCAGACGTCAGGAACCACTGCCATCACCTGAGGTTACCAGCCCTTGCTCTGGTCATGTCTCACATCAGGCTGGTGGGCTTGTACAATCCCGGCCGCTGAGCAGCAAGAAATGCAAAAAAGTATTTGGTGTAGGGAGAGAGCGACAGCCAGAATCAGGGAAGCAGGATGGGGGTGCTGGAGCGATAGTGTTGAGGCATTTTGCGAGAGGAAGAGAGGTGTTTTTCATCCCTCCTCCTAGAATTGTTTCTATGCTTTTTCTTCAGCAGTTCATTAGACCTAAACTACCTGCTCTCCTCATGTTCCAGCTCAAGCTCCTTTCGAGCACTGTTTTCAAATATTATTCCAACATGATTTTGGCACATCTATCCTGTCCTGCTGAATTTGCATGAGACCTAGTCTGGGAACAGCTCATTTGAAATGACATTCAAGGGCTGTTTTAATATTTGGCTGCAGTTAATGTGGATGCAATTAGTTGACACTTGTAAATCCTCAAGTTAAAAGCCCTGTAAGAAATGCAGGAAGCTGAACGCACACCTGAGGCCAAACCCTCAGCTCCTGCAGGGAGATGAACCTCCTTTCCAGGGCTGGACTGGCACCACCTTGCCCTCTGCAAGCACCTGACCCACACCCATCAGATGTGATGCTGCAGCTTTACCATGTATTTACATTGATTTCACTGGAGTTCCTTCTGCCCTGAGAGCACAAAACCCTTCTGGCTAAGATGGGCTCACACATACAGAAGGGATCAGTACCACCCATTGGAAAAAACATCCAACGTACCAGCCCTTTGTAATACTTTTTATGGTTTTGGATCGAAGTAACTCAGACTAGCCTGGCTCTCAGTGCCCCAGACACATGCATTTTTAATCCACATCTAGACCAAGCTTCGTTGTGCAATAGGCTCTCTGCTTCCAAAAAAACAAGAGATAACATGTACGTCTGCCTAGTCCATTCTTGCCTGAACCAAAGACAAATTAAGACCAGCCCAGGTTCCAGGGCAGGAGAAGATCATTGTAAGGCAAATGAGACCTTGGCTCCTCATGCTTCTCGATTTCAGCAGCAATTAGCAGACTGAAACCCAGACCTGGGAATGCTTTTCACGGTGTTTCTACAGGAGCAGAGGATAAGGGTACTACATAGCAGCTTAGAGTTGGCCCTTGGCAAGCACGTGGCAGAGCCAGCAGTGAGCACCTCCTTCTCCAGCATCCCCAGCAGGGCCAGGCTCCACAAGCCGCACCGTGCCACCTGCCTGAAGGCAAGATCATTGATTTCCAATTAAAAAAAGAAAAAAAACAAAAAAACAAAACCAAACCAAAAAACAACAAAAGCGACCAAGATTCTCTTTCTCCTTGTTCTTCTTACAGCCTTTAAGACATGTCCTGTGAAGAAGCCTGCAGTAATCACTGCACCGTCAATGTGCATTGCCACCAATGTCGGAGAGCGCAGGTGTGCTGTGGATGTCCCTGAGGTGGGGCAGGGAAGCGGTGGCTGCAGGGGGCTGGGGTGTGGGAGCTGCAGGACAGCCTGAGAATGATCACACACCCCTTATCCGCATACGATTCCTCATGTCCTGTTTTAAAGCTCACTCCCACTTCCTGCAAATTGGTGCTATCTCGGTCACCGTTCATTATTACACAAGTGACTCTCTTGCTTCCCGAGACTTTCCTTGAGCTCTCTGAAGAAGCAGTGTTCATGTATCCAGGCCTCTCCAGCCCTTCCTGACAATTCTACTTTAATCGGTGCGTGAAGTCTGCTTTCATATTGTCTCTTGAAGTGCTAAGAGCAAGTGTTTTGATGTTAACTTCTGGGAACGAGCTTTTAAGCTACCACCTCACGCTTAATTACAGTTATTTTTTAAGTACTCCAGCATATCCAAGGGAGAACAGAGGTTTTCTCCTTCAAAGGGCTTCTGGATGTGGTTTGTCAAACACTTTTTGCCAACCATAATGCTTTTCCTATCCACACACCGCTGGACCATGGAGCCCCCACCCCTGCTGATAACCCCACGGCACGGAGGCTATGGGGCCTCCCTCCAGGAGCACAGAATATCTTTAGGGCAGGGAGTCACACCCCTCAATTGTTCTCAGGTGACTGCAGCCCCACTGTCCCTGTGTTGGAGCACGCAGCTGTCTCAGCCCCACATTCCCAGCAGGATGAGTGCTGCCATACTGTCCAGGTCAGGGTAATGACACTAATGCTGCCAGATGATGCGGTGGACATCATTTAATTCTTTTCTAATGCGGGTGCAAATAAAAGCCTGGGATAAAGCCAGATGTTGTGATGTTCTTCCCTCTTGTGAAGCAGGGCTGGGTGATGCTGAGGGCCTGGGATGCAGGCAGGGCTGCAGCAGGGCAGTCCTGCAGCAGGGTGGGCACCGGACAGCCAGAGGTCCTTCTGGCTTCCACAGGGGCAGCTCTGCAGAGATCCCAGACGCTGACAAAGCTAAACACTACTTCAAAGCAGAAACAGCTTCAGCCCTCTTAAAATGTCTCAGAACAAAGATCTTACCATCCCACTGAGTAGCAGGTGCAAGTCGTGGACTGGGAACAAAGGCTTATTAGGAGTGACCACGACGCACAGTTTATGGCATTCTGCTGGTGTAGGGAAGCAGAAAAGAGCTCCAGGAGACACCTGCCTAGGGACAAGCAAGCTTGTTCTTTAGCCCCAGAGTACCCGGGCTGTGAGAGATGGGAACAAGAGATCCCACGAGTCTAGCTCTAGACACCTCTTGGCACAAGATAAACAGTCTTATCTTGATACTTGTATTTGTTTGCCCGGCTCCAAACCTGTTTCAGCAGCATGAGAGCCTGCCTTGCCCTGCTTCTGCCTCCTGCAGAGACACCACCTCTGGTCCCAAAGCCAAAGTGCCCAACAAGGCTCACCCGCGCTGCAGCCCAGGGACTTCCCCACGAGATCCCAGGCAGTGCTGCCAGCACAGTCCTGGCAGGAGGTCTTTTAGGGAACAGGAGCCCTGCCCTGCAGAGCTTGGGCCTGGATCTTTCCCCGTTGCTCTGTCTGGTAAGAGACTTGAATATTTTCTTGCTGTATTGTGTGAACAGGGCCTCAACAAACAGATTTGCTTGTGTCAGAACAGTGGAAAGGACTGAAAAGCTGCCTTGGGAGTAGAAAAACCCAGGCCTGGCAACGCCCTCATAGCTCAGCTGGACAGATCCTGAGCACTTCTTGCCTGAAGTGCCCATGGTCAGGCACAAACTGGATTAGGCCACAGCCACGCTGAGGAGGGGCACCGAGCCCTGTGCCATCGAAGCCTGGGATGGTGGGATGGGCTCCAGCCGGTTTCCATGCACGGAGAGTTTCCGAGGTTATTCCCTGAAACACGTGGTGCCGGCCAAGTGGATCACCCAGCTGAGCTTATCAGACAGCTCATTGTTCCTGCCTGAGTGATTCAGCCCCACCAAAGTACTCTCTGGCAGCACAGCACCTAGGAGGAGGAGGAAGAGGAGAAGGAGGGAGGTGTGCAGTGCACCCAGATAGTTCTCCTGATAGTGGGAGGCAGATAAGCACACAGGAGTTAATGGCTGAGCTCAGATCTAGTTGAGGCAGTTTGACCTTTCTGCTGGTAAGCCTGCCTTCAGCTGACATGACAGAGTTTGACACAAGCACTCATGGGAATGTGTGGCCAATAAGTGAGACTTACTTTCCCCACCAAGTGATATTGATTAGCACAGCGCCTGCAGACACGGCTCGAGGCGAGCAGAAGAGACGGCTGAAACACAAAGGTAAAATGATTTGTTAACTGAACCTGTGAAGTGTCCTTTCTGTCTCCTACCATAGTGACCTGTGAACTGCTGAAAACCTTGGAAGGAGGGAGAGACTTTCCAGTCTGGGCAGAGGCACTGGAGCTGGCGGCCGCTGTCCCTGCATGGCCTGGCTCCTCTCCACCCCGTGGGTGTCCTTGCAATCCAGCACCTCTTTCCATCTTCCTGAGCCACTTTGCCCTCTGGCATCCCTGGAAAAGAAACACCCGTTAGGAGCACAGATGCTCTCTGAGAATTTGGGCATTTAGAACTGAAAATGGACCAAGCATCCACCTAAGCACCTAGGAGGGTGTTCTTTCTCTCTTGCCATCCAGGAGAGGCTCTGCTCAAGCAATCCACCTGTAAAGGGTGGCACAGGACTGTGACAGTGCATGACGCCAAACCCAGACGTGTGCAGCCTCCCTCCAGGAAGCAGTGTGGTGGCATTCCCATTGGGCTGAGGTGCCCATCCACTGCAGACCCATAGACCCAGGTCTTGGTGAGCCTGGTGATTCCCAGCTGGCTACAACACTATAAGCCACTATGGAGTATGGAGTGGTTGGGTTTCAGCTTCTTGCTGCCCTGGACATCTTCCTGGTGACATCATGAAGCTGAAACATTGCTCACGCTGCAGAGAGTGGCTGCCTGGAATCTGATAACACCTGACTACCAGCAATACCAGCCAAATTCTCTGGGACTTGAGGTGAAGACTATGCCCTAGTCCAATCACCTCCCATAATAAACTCCTGGCTTGCTCAGGAATACAGAATGGGGTTTTGGAAAGCAGCAGAAGGACCCAGAAGCTTGAGTTACATACAGTCTATATGCAAAGGCACTCGAAATTATTTTAAAGCAATGCATGATATTACATCAGCATCAACACTGAGTCCAGGAAAACCTACCAAATATTTTTAATGCTGGGTTAGTTCTTGGAGGATTACAAGGCTGCTCCCACCCAGGATGTTATTGAATCTTTCCACCGTGCCCTGCACTTTTCTTTTCTCTGCCTTTTTCCACTTGCTACTGTGTACAAAAAGGCAAGGAAAAAGCAGAGTTTTTCCACTTGGGGTCTCAGGGCAACACCAGGAGGCACCTGCTCTGAACAAGTGGCCACCTACCATCCCTCTGGCTAAGATGTGATCCTGGGATTTGATCACTGGGGTCATGATTCAAATTCAGACACTTCGTAGTAGCTGGGGCTGGCAAGTGCTGTCCCTGGTTGCACGAAAAGGGTGTTTAGAGAGGGATGCAATGCAAGGGAAGAGCACTCTCAAAGCTGGAGGGCCAAGTCGGAGCAAACGCACCAGAGGAACTCTCGGGAGCTGGCGAAGGGGTGGGGGTCAGCAGTGGGAGTGCTCGGTGGGCTGAGTTTTGGTGCATCCGTGCCCATGTGGCTTCAGGCATCCCACCCCTCAGTCAGTAATCCTGCTTCCACGGTGGGCTTAATGACACGCATTAAAATACCAGCAGATCCCCAGTGAGAGATGCTGCTGGCAGACAGAGCCGGTTGAAAGAGAAACACTACGTGTTAACCTGCATGGGGCTGCAAGTGGGGACAGGCCCTGGGCTGCCGGCGGACACCTGCTGCCCGCCCCCGGCCGGGGCGCGACGCGGGAGGGCCCCTGTGGTGCGGGCAGCCGCGGCCTGGCAGCCCCTCTGCCCGCCAGAGAGAGCCCTGCGGCCGCTCGGGCACAGGGGGAAGTCTGGGGACCCTCAGGCTCCCGGGCTGGCTGGGTGCGGGCTGGGCCCTGAGGGCGCATCCAGCCCCGAAGGCGGCGGCGGAGTCCCGCGCTCCGCTATTGTGCTGTCCTTTGTCAGATCATGCTGTGCTGGCGGTTTGCAAAGCTGTCTATTATCGGCACGTTAATAACCTTTCACAACGTTTAATTACTTGGAAAGGTAATCAGTCTTGTGGTAGTTCTTTTAAAAGCATGCCCATTTCACTTGCTCTTGGCAGAGACCTCTGCTTTTTTGTCTTTCATTCTCGCAATAAATAGGTTACAACTGATCCTGCTCCCAAAGGCAATACCTATTTGTAAAACAAAGAAGAAGATTGCTCCCTGGCTTTCTGGGTACCAGCCCTGCAGCCGGGTGCCATGCCACAGATCTCTCCTACCAACGCTATCCTGCATAGATTCAGGGAAACTACCTGCCTTTGGTTTTTTTAATGGCTTCTCATGTTAAGGTGCCTGGTTTGACACGCACAACCGAGTTCTCAGAGCCAAAACCTCTACTTCTCTGCCAGAGCTGGCCCCGGTGTTGGCTGCACATAAAATGACAGCCAGGGAGTCAGATGCAAGTGGCCTGGTCCCCTCTGCTCAGTCACTGCTGCCCTTCGGCCGCCAGCAGCAGCGCCGGCACAGGCTGTGACAAGCTGCGATGCCCGAGGCTGGGGCTGGGAGGAGGAAGTAGGAAGACCCAGCAGCTGCAGGAAAAGGGCAGGCAGAGACCGCCCAAGTCGGTGCAAGGGCCACCAGGCTGTATCCAAGGACAGCTAACCATGACATTGTGAGGGTCAGGGGTCCCAGACCACCGCCAGCCACATTTTTGTTGCATCCAGCACTCCAAAGAAGTGGTAGGATGCTCTCCTTCCATGCAAGAATGCCACCACTCATGACACGAGGCAACTTGTGCACATTGCCTTTGGGCTTGTG
This sequence comes from Climacteris rufus, assembly GCA_013398175.1. NCBI lineage: Eukaryota > Metazoa > Chordata > Aves > Passeriformes > Climacteridae > Climacteris > Climacteris rufus. Next base: position 163,382 of record VZRZ01003083.1, read on the forward strand.
ACCGTGTGTTGGAACCTGCAGGAACCACAAAGGTTTGGCCCTCTCCTGGAGCCCACCAGCTGATGGCTGCATCTTCCCAAGGCAGCTTGGGATGCTGTGGAGGCACCGTCAGTTCCCCCATGGCAGCCCGGTGCAGGCCTGGCACCCGGGAGCCAGCAGGGCAGTGGATGTGCCTTGGCAAAAACACCCTGTGGGGCTTCTGCAGAGGGCACACACGTGCACACACACACATGTGCACACGTGCGTGCACACACACGTGCCTATCTGGGAGCCCATGGGCACCTGGAGTGTGGGAACCTGCTCTGTCCATGCCAGGGGCCGGCCCTGGGGAAGGACACACAGCATGGCAGGCTCAGGCTCCCACCAGCCATGGCCACTGTTTGCAGGAGCGGAAAGTATTACACCAGATTGATTCAAAGTGTCCTTTTCCACTGATGAACTCTGTCCTGTGAGCCAACATTTTCCACCTCAGACATGGGGGTACCCACTTTTGGGGGAGAAAAGCAGTAAATGGTATCGGAAAGAAACACTATTCATGAGGGCAGCAAAAGCCTCTGGCATTTTCTTCCTTTCTCCTTAAGGACAAGTTTGTCAAAGGACTGAATGAAAAGTCCATGGGAGCTTTAAAAAGACTCTCAGCCTGCAAGTACCCCTATGTGGAGGCATAGATGAAGCCTGGTCCCAGTCCTGCAGCCCATCCATGCTGGTGTTTTTCTAATTTTCTTGGAAGTCTTGACAGCTTTGTTTTCTTGATTTTTTTTCCTTTAAAAAAGCGCAGCTTTTAACAGCCCTGGGGCAGAAGGCTCTCACTTGCTAAATCACAAGCTTTGCCACACTGAAATGTAGGGACGTGCCCGCAAACGGGAACTGGCTGTCTTAGCGTTTGTTCTTGACTGTTTGCCAGAATCCTTAAAACAACAGGAGGAGGTTCAGCCACCTAAACATCCCTGCACTCGCTGGCTCGGGGAGCCTGTAAACACAGGCATTAGCATATCGGACCCGTGGATGTGTTTGCCAGCAGCCCAGGCAATTCCACTGCTTGTGGCTGGGTGGCCATGGGACAAGGAGCAGGAACAGCTGGCAGTGCCAATGGTGTGTCCCTTCTGGCAGAATGGTGGGATCCTGTGTCCTTGCAGTGCTTGGTGCTTGCAGGCAGGAGAAAAGTGAGAATATCAGGAAATGCCATTCAGTTCTGTAATGTTAGAAATATGGCTGTCCTAGACTTTAGAGCCAGGTAAGTGATGATCCCTGTGCTGCCCCACCAGAGACTTGCTGACAAGAATTGGATTTGTATCAATGTGTTGAATGGTCACGTTTGTCCTCTCCCAGCTTGTTTAAAGAACAGCGATGAGAAGGGACAGCCATGGACCAAAATTTGTAGATCAGAAGGGATAATTAGCAAAATGCTGCCCTTAAAGATTCACAAAGCAACCTCTAGTGCAGCCAGTGGTGGTAAATTCTTCCTCAGCAAAAACCTAACCCATAGCTCTCCATGCCATTCAAGAGCCGTATATTCTTACTTAGCTTGCACAGCACCCCTCAGTCCTCAGCTGCAGATATACTGAGACTTTTATTTCAGTCACAGACTTGGAGAGAGACCAGGTGCACACCTCAGACATTGCCTACAGTAATTCCTTGGCCACCTCACTCTTATGCTAATGTTTATTTAGATTGGTGGGGCTGGAGATGACTTAGCAAGGGGTTGAGAAGCAAACCTGAGGTCCATCCCTCAGCTGGGCTCTCAGCAACTGACTTGCTGTGACATTTGAACCTGAGAGGTCTGGGGCAGCACTGCATCTGCCTCCAGGCTCGATCCCAAAGTCCTCAAGATCCTCCAGTTCTGTTTTGTTGGCTTCAGTTTCCTTCCTGTGTGTCCCCACTGGGTCACTTCAGAGGGATTTAGGATTTCAACAAACTGCACTGTTCACCTCAAATTCTGCAGGGTGCAAACTCTACAGAAAGATTCCTCCAGTTTTCACCTGCAGCTCTCAGCACCAGCATTCCCTCAGGCTCTCCTCAAGTCCCTGCACACCTTTGAATCACTGAGGAGCTCAGGAGCTTCATCTTTTACCTGAGCTTGGCACCTCTCCAGGGTCTCTCTTGGTAAAGTAGATGGCATTCAGCTCAACTCACAGAGCACCTAGACTTTTCCTCTGCTCTCCTGACCATCTGCTCCTGAATTTTCACCATCCATTGGCTCACCCAACCGGGGGGCAGCACCCTCACTCCCGGCTCTGTCTCAACCCCATCACTTGGATGAAACCTCATGAGCATGTGCAGGTGGCTGCCCACCCCTGAGCCATCTCCTTGAGTCTGCAGGTCCCACGAGGTGGGTGAACCAAACCTCCTTCCCTCACAACGTCACGGCATTAGGTTATAAAGTTCAGCTTGTCAGTAAGTAAGCCAATCCCACCCACGACTTCTTTCCACATAATTATGGTTCGCGGATATACCAGGAAAAAAGGAGAGCCCCTGCCGGAGATGCTGACGTCTTTTTCCTTTCAGGTTCAATGGCTGCTTTATTGCGGTCGGGTTTTCTTTCTCCCCACCACCCGGTCTTTCTCTGACTGGAACTGTTCCCCTCCGAAAACGCGGTGACTTTTGCTGAAAAGCAATTCTGCCACTTCTGTAGCGAGGCAGCACTCACGAATGGCACAGTGGTAGTTACGGGATGTGTGGTTTACCTCAAGACGTCACATCTCCTCCCCCTGGAGACATCAGAAGGGTTATTGCTCAAATTCGGCTTCGATTCTATAAAGGAAAAAGGCCCTGTGACTTTCACTACTACTTTTAATGTTCTAAAAACCTTCCCATTCCCTTCCCCAGGCTGCTTCAAAGGGCAAATAGGTGGGGCACAAGATGCTGCCTTTTGGTAAACATACGCATTCGAAGTGTGGTCTAAAATCCCATGAGTCAAATGGCAGTATTTCCCACCCAGGGAAAGGAACAATTGATTTTGTTTGGAGATTTTTCCCAGGTGAAGGCTGGTCAGAAAGAAGGACTTTGAGTACCACATTTGCATTTTATGTTCTTGAACACTTTTGGAGAGCAACAGGAATGAAATATCTGGTGTGCCTCTTTCAGTGCCAGAGCTGTGATGCTTGGCTGGAAGATGTCCCTGAGGAGATTGCCAAGGATTGTCTCTGGTCCACACAGGAAAAGAGGGCACCAGGCTCTGCCATGGCAAACACCAGCCTAGCAAAAGTTGGGCACCCTCTCTGTGACAGGAAAGCTGAGAAGCAAGAAGCACACAGGCTCAGTCGTGCCGGACACAGGCAGATCAAGGCTGCACTGAGAGCTGAGAAAGGAAACCAGCAACCAGGCTGAAAAAAAAAAAAAAAAAAAGACACAGAAGGTAAACAACTGCTATCACCTGTGGAAACACAGCCACTCTCTTCACCTTCACAGAGGTATGGAGATGCACTGCTGCTGCTGCCTACCCCAGATCTGGTCCTCTCTGTGGTTTCCCTCGCAAGGATAGCTTCTCTTTTCTCACAAGTCACCCCGAGATTTTAGCAACTTTCCCCCTCTGCAGACGCATGCTGAGCTGAACTAGTACAAGGATGATGCTGTGACTCCTCGGGGTGTGAGGTTTTGCCCGCACAGCAGCTGAAGTGCTTTCCATGAGCTGTTCAGCCTCGTGTGAGCCACAGCGAGCGGGGTCTGCAGGCACTGCTCCCAAGTGCTGCCCACCTGCCGCTGTGATGATGTGGGGAAGGACAAAGGGTACAAAGGTAAACTATGCCATGGCCTTTTGCTCATCTCGGCTTTAACAGTACAGTTGTGGTGTCTGACCAAAACCATGACTGACTTCCCCTTTGCTAAAATCATCATTTCTGATTTCCCGTGTGGTGCTCAAGGATGGGGTCCCCAAGGGAGGTACAGGGTTCCCTTTTCTGTGTATAGAGACCCTATGCTATGCCTGATGATTGCAGGGGTTACTCATGGGTGCCTTCCTCCTATGGCCTTACGACGCTGGGACCTGCCCAGGAAACGCAGCTCGTTTCCTGCTGGCAGCAGGGCAGCACCTCCTTCACTGAAGAGCTCGGCTTGTTCACCTGCCTGTCACTCCAGCTCCAACCTCTTGGGCTGCTCTGGGAAGGTTATCACTTGTGGATGAAAAGTACTTGCCAAGGGAATGAGCTGTGCCCCTCAAGTGTGGAGGGAAAGAGACCTGACACCAGTCCCGCAGCAGGAGCTGGACACCAGCCTCCCTGCTGGTTGGGATGAGGGGTGCACACCAGGGAAAGGGAAATGGTTACAATACAATCAGGTGGAAGATGGAACATGCATGTGTGCATTACAAGGACATTACCTCCAAAGGAGTATGAATAGGGAAGGAGTTCCTTCAACAAAGCTGCCCCAGTGAGGAGAGGCCAGGGATGGGCACCTTTGTACACAGCACTCTGTTTCTGCTGGGGCTGGCAGGTTCCTGGCATGAGCTAATTAACTCTTCAGTTGCTGAGGAAGCTCAGAGGACCTTAATTTGACAGTCACCATGAAAGCATTTTGTCTGTCAACAGACTCTTTCATCCAAGGATCTCAAAGTGCTTTACAAGTATTAATTAAGCTCACCAAAGTAAGTATGAATGATTATTGTCATTGAACAGTGGAGAACTGAGGCCAAACCTGCCCAAGAGCAACTGTCAGGACCCATGGACAGGCATGGAAGGAGGAATTCTCGGCTGAAGTTGCTAGACTGCAAATCCTTCTGCAGTGAACAGCCTCAGCCTGCACACTGGCTGAGCCTGCTGGACTCTACTCAAGGGTGTCCTCCAGTAGAACATCACATTTGAAGAACTGGGGGAAAAAAATGCTATTTTCGTTTTGGAATACAATGCAATCTATGTCACAGCAAAAAATTTAGGCAAAAATGACATGAAAATATAAACTCCCCGTATCAGTGTGTAAGCGTTTTGAGTAACAGAAAAGGAATGTTGTTTCATTTATCCCGTATCCTGTAGTAGTACCTTCTACTGTTTTATGGGAGATTAGTAGTTTCTGAAAGTAATGCATAGTAGATCAGGTGTTGAGGAATTAGAGACAGAATTTAAACACTATTTTACATCTCAGATGATCAAATCTTCATTTATAAAAACTTGCTTATTATTTCCCCTTCCTGTTGTGAATCTCAGGGCTTGGAACACTTTAATTTTCCTATGCCTCCAGCCAGCCGGCATCACAGAGTCTCAGATCAGGGTTGCTTTGGTTGCAACTTCAGGTATATTTTTAAAGTGATAAAGACTCACTGTCATCATCTAGTCTGAGCCCTTGCACAGCCCAACCCAGAGGAATTCAGCTGTTTACCTTGTAGATAGCCCAAATACCTACATCACATCATTTGGTTAATTTTCATGGATGTATCTGTAACTGCTGAAAGTCTCTCATGTTTCCCCACCTTTCAAACCCTGCTCCATGTTGCACGAGGATGCTCCAGTATTGGGCTGCTCGTTTGCAATTTCCTTACCTACAGGAATGTTGTGGGAATGAATATAGAAATATTGTGAGATTTGAAGATATCAGAGCAATGAGGAGGGGAGTCATAAATATACCTCAGGCAGATAATAGCGGCTATAAATTCTATTTCCTTGATCTGGCTTGGCACCGGTGCCCTGCAGAACTCCTTGCTGTGCTTGCTTCTCTCTCCATGGCAGCTTCACGGTTTATTACTGATATGACTGCAGCACTATGACGTCTTCTGGACGGTTCTGGATAAAAACAGCCTTTTCACTTTGAAACAAGCACTTTACAGAGCAGTGGCAGTTTAACTGAACAATACCTGTACAAGGTGTGTTCTGGGGGTGAACTGATGATTTGTCTTACACCAGCACAACTTTCCTGTGCAATTGATTTTTGGACAGCGATTTGGCCTCTGAGTTCAAACTGAGCCACCATAGCTGGGGCTCTGTGCCATGAACACTGTCCAGAGTGAAGAAACCGAGTAGGTTTCCTTCTTTGTCACAGAGGATCCTCATCATGGCTGCACTGGAGGTGATGGGAATTTCTGCCCCTGTGAAGCAAAGCCAGGGGTGGTCTCCCAGAAGGGGATCTGATGTGGGTGTGCTGCGCACGGGGAGGAAACGCCTTTGTATGGAGGCAGCACAGTGCAGCCTCTGCTCCAGGCATATGGTTGGAGGAGCTCATCCTCCTCCTCCCCATGCAGAGGGTCCCCTGCCCTGTGTCTCTGCCAACCCAGATGCCCTGGCCCAGGCCCCACCCTGCCTGTCCAGCGTGCAGACAGTGGTGGGCCCACAGGAGCCTCCTCACACACACGACATGAGGGCACGTTCCATCGCTGCTGAATCCCTGGGCAGGCAGGATGGTGGCACACTTGCTGACCACTTAATTAGAAAGGGAGAGCCCCTTCTTTAGTTCTAGAAACATCCTCAGCCAAGCCATTGCAAACTGAGCTCGATTGAGTGTTTCAGATCGGTGTTGCCTGTTTCCAATTACATCTGAGAGCATTTCTGCAGAGAAGAGCCAAGGTCTTGATTTATAGGCTTTTGGGCAAGAGAATGCAGTGTTTTTCATTATCTTTATCTCTAAATCTGCTCTTGTTACTTGTTGCTTACAACAAATTTGCAGAGTCTAATGCAAAGGTCTTTTGTTAAGGTTTCCTACACTCAGATGCTAAAATCCTTCATTAAAACCCAGGTTAATTGCTTGTGCATCAGATAGGCCCTTTCTATTTCACCTTGCTCAGTGTGCCCTTGGGAAAAGATCATGCATTTTGGGATGCACTCCCCCAAAGGTGAGCTGGAGACACACCTCAGGCTCAGCCTGTGTAGCTCACCCACGCTGCCATCCCACCCAGCCCTGGCCACGGCCAGAGCCTGAGCGCTCACTCGCACCTCGCAGGCGCCGTGGACGGTGGGAGAGGCAGCCAGCCTGCTCCTGCACCACTCGCTCTGCACCAGACATTCCTCTGGCTGGATTTTCTGCTGCATTGGCTTCCCACATATTTATCCTGACATCACATGGGCTGGGGCCCTTCCCGCCTCTGCCCAGCAGGAGTTTGCTATGTAAAAAAAAAATCTCTTTCAGAAAACGATGTCTTCTGTGGAAGGAAAAGGCTCAAATGAAGCAAAAAAAAAAAAAAAGAGTTTTATGAGCTTTGCTTCAATACTTGTTGTGCAACATCTTTATGGGATTTCATTATTTATGATTTTATCTAACTACAGACTATGCCTAATAGCTCGGAGGTGCTGTTGATTAATTTTTTCCAGGTCTTTGATGTACCGGCAATAACTTGTCCATGTTGTTCTGTGTCAGTAAAGTGGAAATTGCCATGGCACAGGCAAGGTATCATGAGGTGGCCAAAGATGGAATAACTGCCTGTGTCCACAGGAGAACCAAGGTTTCCCTCAGCCACGCTCTCCCCGCTGGCATTGACTGATGGAGCTGTAATGAGTCAACTTACTAAAACAGGAAAAACCAAACTCAACTGAAAAATGCTTTTTTTCCCTGGTTTAGTGAGTTGAACTAACTCCATGTGAGCAGGTATGCACTAGAGCCGGCATGAGGATGAAGGGAGCAATCAGGCAGCAAAGAGCGGCAGGAGGAGGAAGAGGAGGGAGAAGGGCAAGTGGGGGCAGGCTGTAAGATCATCTTTTGATACCACACCCTACGTATGGACACTGTCAGTCTAATTCCTACCGTACTGGTTCCATCCTTGATGTTGTAATCTGTTTCTGTGAATCTTTTCAATTAGGTAGTGATTTATTGGTTAGTGGGGTGGGTTTGGACATCCTCCAGCAACAGACACGAAATCCATTACCATGCTGAGCTCCGTCCTATTGCCTGCAATGCAAAGGCATAAAACTTCTTATCCAGGAAATGATTCTTTTTCAAAATGATTATAAGATTATATGACTAGACTATCGCGTGATGTAAATTTGTCTGTTTCCAAAAGCTTTGGTGCAGTTACACCACTTACAAAAGGATTTGATTCAAAATTTTTAGCTGTCCCAGCACATTAGTTGCTGGTTTACTGGAGGTCTTCCTGAAAAGAGTGCATTTATCAGCATAAACAGACCTGTTTCTTCCCTTACGTAGAGGGTTTCAGTCTGCCTAAGTTAAAGTATTTGCCAGTTCAAAATTTATTATTTCTTGTCATCGCTTCTCTTATAGTCATCACCTCTCTGGTATTAGTCCAATTCTGTGGATTTGTCAATCACCACCACAAAGAAACCTAGAGCCAAAATAAACCTGGCACCACTTTATTTCTGTATTCCAAATGTACTGGCACAAACGTTGTCCACAGAATCTCCTATTTCAGCAAAGTGCTTGAAATCCCATTGACTTCAATTAGTAAGTTAAGCAAGTGCTTAAATGCTGTATTTGTACTGGGGCCTGAAGACCATACCTTGGCCAACTGGATTTGTTGTTGTCTTTTTTTTTTTTTAGTTATGCTTTTAGAGGAATTTCCACATTTCAGTTCAGTCAAAACATCAAAACTTTGGATGAGATCAAGGAGAGCTGAAAGCTGATACTATGTTGTCTTCTGGCATTGTTCATTTCCAAACTGTAGTCAGTTAAGCATTAAGGATTCAAGGAGAGTGAATGAAAAAATGAGACGGTCTTCAAAGTAAGGGGCTCAAAACTTGGGGGGCGGGGCAAAGTCTTACTCTGCAAAACAACACAAGGAAGGGAATTACTGATGTGTCAGAGAAACGTGGACCCTACGAATAGGCCTTACCTCATGGTAGCTAATGGTGTCTGGCAATTTTACACTACACACTACTCCTGTTCTCCCTGCATGCAATTACATGGGCATATCAGTGTAATGCATGGTTATTACAAAATAACCACAGCGTGCTGGGAAGAACATTTCATGTTTCTCAGTTGGACAAGGCTCATCTGGTCTTAATTTTAAGAAACATCTTCTATTTTAAGGTTTTCCCCATTTAGCCAATGGAATCTATGTTAATTCGACCTCTATTAAATCAATTTTTTTCCATTATTCTCTCTGCTGATCAAAGAGCTCTGGGGCAGTTTCCTGAGAGGCCGGCATACCTTGCTGCTGGAGCAGGAGGGCTGAGCAGCAGCGTGCAAATGCTCCCCCACCTCCCTCCTGTTGGGAAAGAGGCTTCCCGTCTGGCCACTCGCCCTCAGCCCCAGCCCCACGTGCTTCCCTTGCCCAAACCTGTCTCTGCCAGGCATGCTTGTGCTGCCCACCAGGAGGTTTTGTGACTGTAGGAGGTAGAGCTATTGGGCATCGTCCCTTTTCCTACTGAGTTTGGGCACCTTGCTTGGAGCTGAGGGGGAATCCTTGGGAGCTCTGCCCGCACGGTGGCTCCTCTCAGCCACGTGACCGCTGAATGGGAGAGTGGTGGTGGCAGCTTCTTTGCTTCCTTGTTTCTGACAAGACTGGCAGGGAGTGCTGCCTCACACAGGGCCCATTCCTCCAGGTGACGAGTGCTGAGCACATCTGGTATCAGCTGGAGCCTTCCGAGAGGTAGGTGAACGAGTGTTGTGGCCCTGGGTGGTGCCAGCCAAGGTGGGTGATGCCTGCAGGGTTGACAGCGAGCTCCTGGGAAAACCTTGCCTATTCCCAACCAGTGTCAAGAGACTTCCAGCTTCTAGCAATAGTCTAAAGGACTGAAATCTCGCACCCGGTGACTCAGGGCATGGCTGTGCTGAGTGATGCAGTGGGGTGAAGTGCCCTGAGTCTCTTGGGGAGGAGCACTACCTTTAGCCTTGTGCCATTCCTATGCTGCCCTCCTGGGCCTGTCCCGGCTTTGGTCTGTGGGACAGAGTGTGCCAGCTCGGGCACAGGTCAGACGGTTGTAGGACAGAGCGAGGGCAGCGGGAGCCTCTGCACCGCCCTTCCCGGCATGTCTGCTCCAAGGCAATGCCGGTGGGATGTGGCAGGAGAGATTCAGGTTGAGGGTGGAGCCACTTCCCACTCTCACACTGAGACTGGACATGGCTTCCCCCTACCCCAGAAGGAGTGGGAACAGTGCTGCTGGTGCAGCACGGCTGGGCCTGGCTCCTGTCCCGGCACAGAGTGGCCATGTCGCCCTGGACAAATCACATCCCTGCTTTCTGCCTCAGTCCCTTGTTTGTAAAATGGACACAAATACTTCAGAAGGGTGTTGTGAAACCTAATTAATTAATTAATACCTGTAACGCACTTTGATGTCCTCACATGAAAAGTCCTATATAACTACAAAGCATTTTTAATGTTATAAAGCAAGAACTTCTTGCTGTCTTGCCTTGGCAAAGAGGCTGATTAGATGTTATCAGTTCTGCTGCTCACATGCACAGAAACTGCTGCAGTGGGGTTTGGATCCTGGTTTGTTTTTAAAGAGTCACATAGTAAAATGATGGGAAGAGTTAATTTGGCGGTCTGTTCCCTGTGACTTCAGGGAGTGGCCAGAACTGACTTTATATTTTCTGTCAACAAAATAAGCTAAATAGCCCTAGAAAAAAAAAAAAAAAAAGGCATGCCAGACAAATATCTGTGCATACAGGTGTGTCCTGATCACACCTGCAGTAACTGGACCAAAAGGCTTTCTAGCCCAAGCCTGATAAAAAAGTCGTACCACACAAGCACCTGCATTCAAACAACTGCACACCGCTCACGTTTCATAGAAGGCAACTGGTTCCCAAATAAGAGTCTGTTTGGGCCAAATCTCATTGACTATTTTTGTCTGTTCTGCTGTTAAGACTGTCCTCTTTGCAGTTTTACTACTTAAGTGATGAAGACCCAACCTGGGCATTTGGGACTGAGGAGCCCTGATTCTGCCTTCCTTGTGAAACGCGTGGTGCTGTGATGCCAGAAGGCACCATTGAAGAGCCTGTGCTTTGATTTGCACTCATTTGATAACAAATGTTAAGAAGCTGTACTGTATGGTCCTTCCTTTAGAAAGCTCAGTTATGTCTGTGTGCAGTGGAGGGATGAAAGTGCAGCTTTAAATGTTAAAATTCCCAACAGACCTGTCCTGCACTGCATTCAAAGATGCGCTAATAAGTTAATGACAAAATACAAATGCCTTGACTCCTGCAATTTAGCAACTGTAGTCAAAAGAGTCTTAATAAAGCTGTTTTTCTTTACCAATTAACACTGTTTACTTTCTGCATTTCCTTGACCTTGAAGAGCAATCCTGCAGAATTCCACGTACTCACCTCCACCTTCAGCCCTTACAGCACAAGCACAATACCCAGCACTGCTGTTCCAGACTGACAGCAGCACAGTGCCACAAGCCTCTGCTCCCTCCCTCTCTGGCTGCCAGCACCCACTTTCTCTCCCTTCCCTGAAACCAAAAACTGGCTGTACACCTGGACGCTGTCATTTGCTAATACGAACAGGTCAATACACACATGAAGCACATTGCAAAGGGCTCGGGCTCCTTGTTTGTTGTCATTTCTAGAGGTTGCCTCAAGCTTGGGGATGCCCAGAGCTTCCTGCAAGCAATAAGCAATTGCTCACAAGCACATTTTTGGTCTTTTTTGTTGTTTTGATTTTAATGACAACTTCTCCCTGTGCTCATCTGGGCAGCATTTGGAAGGCGGGGTTCTGTGCATGCCACTACATCTGGCAGCACCGTGCCTGAGCTGGGTGCTCTCAGCCTACCCTGCCCAGTGGAGTGAGAGGGGAGGGAGCCAAAGTCCAGCTCAGGTGCGAACAGCTGGAGGCAGCAATATGCATAATATATGCACAATGAGAGGAAACTGGGTACATCACCTTTGCAAAACGAAATAAACAACACTTTTAGAAATTAAAAAAAAAAAAAAGTCCTCAGAACCAGCTTGGACAAAATCCTTTCCTTCCCCCAGCAACAGAGGGATGCAGAGGCTGAAGTGTTTTCACACTGAAAGCATGGCATCGTTTGTGAGCTTTCTCTACAGTCTCCAAATAAACAAAACCCAGGGTGTGTTTTGCATTCAATAGTTAATCACAGTTGGCTGGGTGTTTTTATTTTTCTTCACTGTAAAGGCATTCTTGGTCCGCCTCCCAAACAGCTTGTTTTGTCTGAGAGATTTAATCTTGAGTGGCAGGACAAGGTGCAAAGACAAACCTCAGAACAATTCTTATTTTTCTATAGCAAGATGTCAGCATGTAAAAGCTAACTATCCTGCAAACAGGCCCCTCAGGTTGGCGTGCACAGGGCTTCTTGCTACAATTGCCAGTAGCCCGGATACCCTGGCCCACAAAGCAGCTCATTTCACACAGTTTTAACTCTTTCCTGTTTGTGAACGGTTCTTTAAATGGTCTAAACAATCAGAATTCAACGCAGGTTGGACCAGTTTCTAGCCCTAGCTCCTCCCTGAAGAAGCATCTTGTTTGTATACAGGGAACATTGGCTCCAGAGGCCCAGCCTACTTTCAAATCCAAACATAGTTTTTCTTCAAAGCAACATCAAGGTACCTTTCATAAAAATGAAGGGATGATGCAATACATACATAGTGCATCAACAAGTACTCGAGCTGCTCTGCTCAGAATTAGCTTAGGCAGTTACTTAAGGGTGTTGTGCAAACATCAGCCACATTTTTGCAGCCATCCCTACTAACACAAGTGAATGACTGAAAAAGTACTGAATGCATTTAAATTTTATGGTTTTGCACTTCTAAGATCTGAAAACGGTTTGAAAAAATAAACTTATGAAATCTCAGCACTTATGCTCCTGACTTTGTTTCCAAGTGCTGTTGCCTCTGAACAATCTCTAAAGGAGATAGTATCAGGTTGTGCTTAGATCTGTATCACAGGCATAAAAAAATTAATAAAATCATGTCCAAGTTGCCTGAGAGGTATGTCTTCAGGTCCTTTAGTCCCACATTTTTCTTGAAGCAGGACTATCTCCAGTTCCTGGATAGGACCACCGTGGCTTTGCCTACTTCTGGCTCACAAATCTCCAGGGAGATGCCCCAACCTCTGGGGGGCACCTCTTCCACTGCAGGACTGTGTGCTCTTGGAAATGCTCTCTGCTGTGCACTTGGTATCCTGGAGATTGGTGTATTTGATGGTGTTGCTTCTGGAGGCAGAATTTTGGTAAGTCTTCCCCATAAACATAAACCAACAGAGCTGGCAGGAAGCAGTCATGAAACTCCCTGCAAATTCATTTCAGCAGCTTCTTGCAACTTCCCTAATTCTGTGTATGTAACACCAGACATAGGGAGATACTTCTGAGGTTTCTCTCAGGTATATGCTTTAAAATGAGTACAAAGTCTTAGCAAGGATGGGGTCCATACAAACAATATGTTAAGTGATGCTGGTAACCTCCATTACCTCCTAAGCGTTTTCCCTGAACTGATGTCAAGCATATGACCTGCTCCGTGAGCCTGCTCCAAAGTATCTCAGGAGCAGAGAAAATAACTAACACTTCACAGTATAGCTAATGTGGAGAACTTTTTACCAGAGTATATCACAGTGCTGAATACGTGGTTCATTTCTGAAGAGCCATGACCCATCATCCATTTCTAAAGCCCCACAATAAAAATAATGCCCAATTCAACAAAATGGCCATGACAAATGCAGAAGAAATACTGCCATCCATAACAAGCATGACAAACCAAGTGATTAGACTATTTTTGAATCTCTCTTATAAAATACTCCAGCAATGGGCCATGCCAGAGAAGGGGAATCGGATTCGCCCAAGCAATGTCCTGACAAACACCACCTCCTCTTCAAACCAGCCACCTCCAAATGTTGTTTGCAGCCTTGCTTTGAAAAGCCTTTTCCTCATGAGCAGGCATTTACCCAGCTTTGCATGAGCAATCCAGGTCGTTGCTGAACATCCATCCACTGGAAGAGAGGAAGGCAGGATCGAGTTGCGGGGGTTTTCCGTGCAACCTGCCCATAATTAGCCCCAAGCAGCGGCTGAGTCACTCCCAAGAGTCCCGGGTGCTATTAGGACCAGACACGCCACGGCCCAGTGTGTAATTATTCCAGCCACCACCGTGCGGAAACGGCTCCATTTACTATCTGACCCCATTAGACAGAAGCTGTTATTTCTTCCTGGCTACCAGTGCTGTGGGTGCTCTGAGCCAAGTTCCCACAGAACAAACTCATTCACCCAAACTCACCTCCTTCCTGCTGACACCAGCAGACGCCATCCTCCTTCTTGGTTCACCTGTGGGCTGCCTGAGAGCTCCCCTATGGTCAAGAGGCAAACAGGTATTTTGAGACACAGCAACTACTGTATACAAGGGACAGGGACATGAGCGCACAAAGTTTTGACTGAAAGAATGCAAAAGGAAACACAGCATGCCAACAGTGTCTGCTTCATCAGAGAGCAATGATAAAAACACCACTGAAACAAGCCATGGAACTGAAGAAATACAAGGAACAAGCTATTTCTATAGTAGAGATTTGTATTTGGACATTTTGCTTCCTCTTTGCATAATAAGGATAGAAAAGCTCAGCTGGGAAGCTGTGGTTACTGACAGGCACTGAACTTTTTATGTGCTTCTAGGACGATGCAAGGAGAAAGTTCTCTGCTGAGTCTGCTCTCTGGGAGAACAGAAGAACAGGGAGCAGGCTCAATTGGCCAAAACACACAAGAAATCACCCCTAGCTGGCAGGGCTGTACTTGAGTTGCAGCTGGATTTTGCAGCTGCCTTTTCCTATCAAGGCATTAGGAGGAAAAGCCTGGCTTCATCAGCATCAGTAGGGTGGCATTCCCCTCTGGCACAGCTCCTGCGTTGGGCACAAAAATGAACCTGGTCCCAGCTGATGAGCAACCAAAGCCCGTTACTCCTGCGGCCGGGATCGCACAGGCCACACACAGCGACTGCGCCAGCGGAGGCCCTTTCGCTGGTCCTCTGAGGAAAAGCCGAAGCAGCTCTGAGCTTCTGTCCCCCAGGTTGCCAGCCTGTCAGACCGAGTTCAAGTGAGCTTTGCCGGGAGGGGCGTGCGACGCTGCTGCTGCTGCTGACGCTGCAGTTCAGAGCAGAAACGCACGGCTCCAACCTTGAGCTGCTGCTCTCGCACCAGCGCCACGTCCCCTTCCCAACACACAAATAACCTCGACGGCTCAGAGTTTTAAACAAGTGCTGAAAAAATTTTGCTGAAAGGGAGAGTGGAATCAGGGAAACAGGATCAGCTTGAACTATTTCAAATAAACAATGAGGAAATAAAATGTACCCTGTTTGCTGGCAGGCTCGAAGGCTTACAAAGTACTCACCCCACCCAAATCAAGGGCTTGAAATGGAGCAGCAGTGGAACAGAAACCCCTGACAGTGTAAGATTTGCTGTTCCCTGGTACCGTGTTGCCATCCTCAGGGACAGAAAAAGCATCATAAGGGTTTAACTAGAGTTTGATGAAAACATGGAGTACCCCAAGGATCAATTTTCACTGTGGGCAGCTGCAGCACGAGGCATTAATTCTTCACCCTTGCTGGTGACAGGGGAAACACAGGGAGCTGCAGACACAAATAACGTTAGACTTGTAGCGTGTATTTTGCTTTTCATGCCTGCAATGAAACACTTGCTTTACTTCCTGTTGTTTAAAACTGCATTTATTCTTTAGCCCTGCAAGAAAAACCTCCTGTGTTTTTTTTTTATTTGTACTGGGGGCACGTTTGAAGGCCTATATTGTAGACTCAGCAAGTGGCAGGGCAGCCGCCAAACCTCGCTTCCTTTGTTGATTTCTTGATGATTTAAGACCTATTTTCAGCAGCCGACACTGGTTTCCCCCCTTGCCTTTTTGTTTGGTAACTGCCACTTTAACAAAATGGTGTTTGTGCAGTGCCTTGGAACCAAGAATTGGGCTTTTTAACATAAGACAGGCAATGGGATAAGAAAAGTGGGACTAAAATCACCTACACACCATGACTTTTCAAGGCATGTGCTCAGAAATAAATGGCAGAACCCTCAAGTTCTTGCAGAACAATACTTAGACTTCTAGATTTTCATTCCCTACATAGCTAAAATTATTTGCATGTTTCTGATATTTGTGTGGTTTACCTTCCCCCTGAATGAATTTTGAAATTATTCTCTTAATCTACAGAAATCAGTAAATTACAATATTAAAAACCCCCTGCACTGTTGATAGACATTGTTCAGACTTTTACTGGCTTTCCCCACAGGGACAAACCCTATCAATGCAAAGTATAAACAGGAAAAGATAGTGCCTGATCAATGTTGTATTTAGGTGCAGGTTTCCTTCAGGAAAGAACTTTTCCCCTGCTAATTTGCTAATGTGGAAATTAAATGAAGATTTGGTGAAAAAAAAAGGACCCAGTGCCTGATTACCCTCTCTGCTTTGGTAACAGCCTTTCCTCAGAATTCTTGTGTTGTGGTGAATGCAACACATGACTTAATAAATAAAAACCAGTTCCTACTTACTTTTACAGCAAATAATTCCATATTTAATGTAGGCTCACAAGATGTTGGCATACACCTTGTTGCCTTGTTAAAGCAAAGACCTCAAGCGCCTCAAGCTTGCTAAAAATAGCAGTAACTAGTAAGGATGAAACAAAATTGTCCCAGAAGAGTAGACACCTGAAAATAAAAACCGAAAAGGAGATGACTTACAGGATTTTCAGTAACATTTAAGAAATAAATGTAACTTTTAGGTTTAATGAGCGTTACAATACATCAATTACAGAGAGGTAAGTAATTTAAAGGAAGAGTGTTCACTGGCAGTTCAGCTTGGTCACAGACTTCATTTGCTTCACAGGGCAGGGAACAGCACCCTGTAATTAACAATCATGGTCAGAAGCTGTGTCCAAAGCTTGTTGCCTCCTTGCAGCACACCTTTCTCACAAAGCTAGAAAGGTGAGAAACTGCCCTCCTCCACTGACAAAGGACTCGCCCCTTCATGTCCATGTACCCCTGCTGCAGAGACATGGCATTAGAAAGGTATTTCAGACCTACACTGGTCACCCTCATGTGCTGCTACAGGTTTCTATTGCCTGCTGCTTCTCTGGTTATGGGTACTGACACAGAAGGACGTCTAAGCTGCAGTTCCTGCTCATCACTTATACAGATTTCTGAGCTCTGCTAGACCCCCAGCCTTGTGTTAGGGGGCACTGCTCGATGGAGAATACTCAAGATTTAATCCTCTCTTTCCTAGGTAAGAAGTCTCTGTGTAAAACCACCTGAAGTGAGACTTAAAGTCATGGCTAAATCTCATCCACCTACTGATTCATCAAAGGTGCTTATTGCTGTAGGTACCAGACAGGATGAGAGAAAGGCATGTTGCACAGAAACATGCCTAGGGAGGGTTGAACAACGCACAGGAGATCTATGCTAAGTCCAGTAATGATCACTTCTCAAAACCTGACTCAAGTCTTCTCTCTGGATGAATGGGAGGATGTTCAAGGACAGTGATGATACCAAAACCTGCTGACTCAGCAAATATAAAGTGCTGATCAACAAAGCAATGGCCAGCACAATGGAAAGATCAATGAAGGCCAAATGACGTATGATATAGTTAATTTTTATTTATTCTTCCAGCTGTTTTACCAGTCTTTCCAGCAAGTTCACAAAAAGTCTGACTTTGAATCCATAAGGTTTGATATTATTTCTAACACAGTGGCTTATGTGTGCAGATGAATGAAGTCTTGACTCTAAGTTTGCAATTTAAGGACCTTTGCAAACCGTGCATTAGCAGGGCTTAGTAACTCAAGACTCACTGCATTTTTTCAATAAAACTATGACACAGTAGAGTTTAGGTTTTTTGACATGTTTGAAACACTGCTATTTTTCTCCTGTGTTTTGTGGTTCTCATAACCCAAGGGAAACAGCCTAGGTCTGACTGCTCCCTTCAGTTGCATATATCCCATAATAAGGAAGGAAGAGCTGAGAGTCTCAGCGCCCTTAAACTGGCCACAATGGAAATTATAATAAAACAGGAGATATCAGAAATAATTCCAACTTATTAGATTCCAGCTTTGTGGCTAAGTTCAATGCTTTCAATGAATATTTGGTTTGGTATAAAACTATTCAAACTAACTCTCTCTTCTGGTGTAGTATTTATATGGTAATCCTCATTCTGGAGAGAAGCTTTCACTCATTTCAGTGTCTCTCCTCTCAGTACCCCATTTGGAGAGCTAACACTCCCAGTACTTCTCCTGGGAACTATTAGGAAGGAATCTCTAAAATACTCGGTAGGTCAGAGAGTGCAGGGTGGCCTTGAAATAAAGAAAATGTTCATTAAGTGTAACAAAAATGCCTTTTTTTCCATTCTGAAAACTGACAGGCTTGAAGACTATCCTAAACATGAACAGTACAGTTTTTCATCTTTTCTACCTATTTCTCTTTTTTTTTCCCAAAATACTACCAATTGTAGCATGACATTAAAATTAGACTGAAACTATTGATTTGTTTCCATGTATGTTATGAAAAGTTGGTAAAACTATTGGATCCAACACAATGAATTGCTGGTTTAAGCTTTTTGTACCTTCAAAGTATTTTCTTACATGGCTTCTGAAACTCTTAGTCCTTTAATAATAAAGCAGTTCATTGTCCAAAATTACTAGGACTGAGGTGAGGATGCATTTTCGGTTGAAAATAAATCAAAATTCTAAAGAGTGGATGTCTTTCCAAAGCGTTTTGCAATTGCTAGCCTTTGAATCATGATAACTTCTGAAAAGATAAAAAAAATAATTACTGGTGCCACTTGGGCAATCAGGTGTATAAAGCACACAGTCTGTTCATGGGGCAATCACTACAACGCTGAATCAAAGACGAAGCTATAAAATGTAAGATTACAGGAAAGTACTGAGGCAACTTGGCGGTTTGGTTTGTACTTTTTGAAGATGGTTAGAGATCATTTCCATCAGATTTTGAACAGTATGAGAACAAATGTTTTTCATTAGCCACCCTCCTTCTCCCACCCCATTCACAAGGCTGGCTTATTCTTGAATATGTGTCTGACTTTGGCTTTTACCTGAAGAAATGCAGGTGTGAGATCATCCTGGTATACTAAACAATGTGTGTTCTTAGTCACTGGAGGTTGTTCAGTTATGATTTTGCTATTCACATAAACCCATTGCCTTCCACACCTCTAAGCATTCAAGAGCCTCATGCAGCATCTTCACAGAGGGAATTCAGGCTCAGACCTTTGGAGCTGTTGAAGTCCTCAGATAATGACTGAGAGTCACAATGGGGTGGGTCACAGGACAAAATATATCTCCTCTATAGACTTACAATAAGGCTCCTAATTTTGTTTGCAGCTTAATTTTCAGCCAAGAACTTCAGTATTAAACATAAATTAAATTTTGCCCACAAACTAGTTAAAAATACCTGTAGTTTCTAGAGGTGAGTTATCTGCATAATTCTTAATTATTAAGATTCACTACTCAAAACTAATCTGTATTTCCTAGGTGGATATAAACCCTGAAGAGCACTATTTTTTATGTGAAATAACAAGTTGTAGTAAGGGTAGGAGAATATTGCCAATCAAGTACTTAGATGAGATTTCATTGTATGTGGTGCTATAGTGAATAATTTAAAATTAAATATTTTCCAGTTCCACTGTATCATCTGCATATTATTCATTTAGTTCCTTATATTTAGCAGAAGTAGGGCACATTTTCCAGATACCATTTATAAGCAACATAACTGTTGATTTTATTCCTTACTGGAAAGTACCTTGGTCTACTCACAAATTAATTTGGGAAGTGACATCGTGACCATTAGTCTCAACTGGTGCTCCTGACACAAGCAGGAAAGAAAGGATGAATAGGTGGGATTTTGCTTTTTGCATTTCAGAATTAGGGGAGGTAATGTTTCCAGTTATATACACTTAAAATTGTTTCTGAGAAGATATGTTGAGCTTTAATCATTAAGCTAAATACCTATAGCCTTGAATTACTTCATCAGTTATTTTCCAAGACATCATTCATTCCTTTGCTGAAAGTTTGCTTCTTAGCAGTATTTATCTTATTTGGAAAAATTACAGGTCTATGAAAGAGCTTTATTTTGTTATACTGATTTATATAACTAGTTACTTGCATGTTGGTACTAAAGAAGAAGAACTTTTTTGTAATGGCAAGGGGAATTCATTAGAAAAACACCAAAATTGTACAACTGGAAATAAAAACAAAGCATAAAAGTCTAACACTTCACATAAGATGAGCTTTCAACAGAAATATTGAAAAAACCACCAAACCTCAAACACCTTGCCATATTAACTTCAGACCAACTGGAAAGGCACTGAGAATTGAAACCTGCAACTCATATCCATAACTGTGAGAGTAACAACCACAGTGAGACCCAAACCTCCAAGGCAGAGCATGGCACTGTACAGTCCATTAGGCATTCCCGGAACATACAGCAGTTTTATGTTTTCTTAGGATAAGCTGAAAATGGTAACTAAATGTACAAATTACATCATATTTCCGTGGGGAAAAAAAAAATCTATTTAGACCATCTGAAGACTAGGAAACAAGGCATAACATACAAGACATTGTTGGCACAAGAAAGTGTTATCCCATCAATACACGCCCTTTTAAATATAATCCAGTAGATATATAAAGGAATGGTGGTGGCAGAGACAAAGGGGCAGGACTAGTAACAAATACTCAGTTCTGAGCATGCTAGTGAGGTCTTTGTTTCAAAAACTGAAGCTACCAAAACCACTTCAGAGGCAAGAAAGCACCTATCAAGACAGTCCAACCCATTTCCAGGCGTTCTTCTTCCGGGCTGACATGTGCAGACTGAAGGATCTGTCCAGTATCATTTCCGCGCCCAAGGCTGCCTAAAGCTTCCCATTAGCAAATGCTGCCTCCTGGAACTGAGGGACAAATGTCTTGAAATATGCCCTAGTGAAAAAAACAGAAAATATGTGATTAGGAAGGAGTGGTCTTAAAAGCACTAATTGAGGCACTTGGTGTTTCCCATGTTTCCTTTTTCCCCCATGTGAAAAAGCCTCACATATGGTACCAAGAGCCCAAAGACAGACAAGTCAATGGAGCAGGAAAACCATGAAAAGAAGTCAGAATACATGCAGGAGACAAGCTCTTTATCTGTCTCCTTACAGAAACCTTGACACAGTACCATCACTGCTGATGGCAGCAGTTTACATAAGATGTAGAAAATAAATACTACCAACTGTAATTCCTTTTATTAAACTTCAGAATTTATAGGATAATAATCTTTTTTAAGGTGTGCTTTGTATATTTTGGATCTTAGTCTATCTTCTTTACAAAGGATTGAGTGACTCATAAATCCGTAAAATGAGCTGATCCTCAGTATCCCAAATTGAGGTAGAACTGTACCTTTGGGTTTATTATGCTGAGATAGTCAGCCATATAATAAACATATTTTACATGTCCCAATGATACCCTTTATTTGCCAGTTATATGAGAAGCTGCTTCATCATTCTGCCTTTGGTTTCTGCCTACTGCATTTTGCAGCAAACTTTCACTTTCTCTTTTTTTTTTTTAGTTTTGTCTTCTATTCACATCACTGGTCTCTATAAATTTCTGTGCAAGCACAGAACCTTCTCCTGTTCTCCTCACCAAAAAGGAATCTTTAGATTGCAGTGAGAATAGCTGCAATGCCATTTATTACGTTCCCTGATCTCTCTGCTGGTTTACCTCTTGAGGAAAACACACCGATCAGCTTCACAATCATGATGTGTCTCTTAACTGCAGCAGAAGCTTTGGCAATCACTGAACACAATCGTACCTCCTTACACCTAAGAACGTTGCAAGACCACAAAGAGAATGCTCCTCTCTCTTTGTGAGGTTGTGCCTGGCAAATTAATTAACAGATAGCTGCAGTCAGCTTTTGTGCAGAAGCTGTAAACACACGTGAGATGCTGTCCAAAGGTCAAAAGAGCAATGGAAAGTAAAAGCATTTCTGGACTGAGAAGCTGATCCCAGAAATGGAAAACAGAAAGAGGACAACCAGCACACACAGTTTATAGCATACACAGATTGTGCTGTGTATTTACAGAATACACTTTGGTTTATTGAAACAAAGTTCAGAAAACAGCCCTCATAATCATGCCCACAAAAGTGATTGTTCATACTGGCACACACTCGAACATAAACCAGCTGAGAAAGTCTGCCTGTCACCTGATCTCAACAGTTGAATGCCATTTCTGTATCTGTGTTTTTTATAGCATACCTTTGAAATTATATCTTTTGTAAGTCCTGGTCAGCTTTATGTATTTTGCTAGCTCAAAGAATATTACCTGCATGTTGTCAATGTCAGGATCTATCATCCTTTTACTTTTCTGTGCTTTATCTGTCCTAACATTTAATTATCCTTCTCTGCTTGGTTATTTTAAATAGCTTCTCCCTTCCCCTCTGATAGGTTCTCTGCAGACTCTCTTCCATGCACAGGATCTTACTGACTTAAAACTTACCTCTTCCAAAACTGTAAAACTTCTTAATCGTTAAATGGGATACAGTCAGATTTTTTTTCCTACATTTTATTTCTTTTCCTTTATAGCATATCTGTGCTTTGTATTAAACCCACACTTACTGCATTATATGCAGTAATTATACATGCCTTTTCTGTTAGGTAAATTCCAGAATGATTGCTTCTGATACCACAAACACCCTCCCACAACAACTTTAACTACACTTTCATCCTTTCTTTTCACTGATTCCTGCAGTGGAGCTTGTATCCGCTGCAGCAAAACTTAAGTCTAACACCTCCCCACATTCTGATCAGATGTACTATTTCAAAGAGGATGTTCTTTCACTGGTAGTTCCTGTGAACCTCTTGGCAATTTTCCATACACTACAAAAATTCCTTTAGTACTTCTTAATTTTAAATGTCTACTATTTTTCTTTTTATACCTGAAAGTACATGCCTGAAGTTGCCCTTATCATTTGTGGTCTTCTCCAGACTGAAGCAAATGCAGTACCACATGTGTATGCAGGTTATGTTCCTCCATTTCTGCCCCTCTCCCATACACCTTAGATATCTCAGATTAAACAAAATCAGAGATAATTATGGTTCATCATACATACACACACAAAAAATAAGTTAACACTGCTTTCTTAACCCTCCAAACCAAAACAAAAAGACCCTGCTAAGAGATCCAAAAGCACAGTATACTTGATAGGACTGTATCAGCTACAGCAAACAGTAGTTTGAGGAGAAAAGCTGGGGAAGAAGGAGAACGTAAGTGAAACTGCTCAGTGAACACTGCAAATTTTTTTCTAAATTTTTTCTTTCCATTCAAAGTTTGGGACAAAACCATATGTTAAAATACCTGAATTTCCTGTGAAATGGAAATTCCAACATTTTTCTCCTCTGCAGAGATTACAAGTAAGGAGGAAGAGAAGCACCAATCAACTTCTGAGTATCATCTATCAACCATCTGGCACTGAAATCAAAGGGTACATGTTCCTGCACAAACAGGACCACAACACGAACTATTATGTCACAACAGATGACATGAAATAACTTTGAGAGAAATATAAAATTTTTTGAAGGACAATGCTCTGCTACAGACTGCCCAGTAAGGGGTTCTTTCACATGGAATGCTCTTCCTTTTTAAGAGACAACACTCATACTCCAGCATCCTGTACGTACAGGCACAGAGAAACAATTAATATAAACATGAACTTTGGAAAAAGATACGTTTTGCACAGCCTATTCATATCAACACATTCACATGAATTTACACCCTCAATATCTATGATCTGTGCTATACCACAGGAATTCATATAAAATATCTGGTTTTTTTTTTTTTTTAGAAACTTTGCCCCATGTTATATTCAAGTTATCTCAAAACTATTTTGAAATTATTTTTATATATACTAGATATGCTTTTCAGCTCTGGAGAACTGTTATTAAAAAAAAAAAACACAACAGTAATTTGGGTACCTGTTGAATGACAATGAAGATAGCAACTTGACCTATGGTCTCTCAAGGCTGTGTCAAACAGCAGAAATGCAGAAATCAGCTTTTGACCAATGCTCTTCTCCTTCCTGAGAAAGATAGAGATTGTTCTTTCTCCTGCTTTCATCTACCATGTTCTTGATGTGTCTGTATTGCACTGACCTTATACCAAGCTCAGAAGAAATGCATAAAATGCTCCTTTAAGTACAGAGAAATGAATTTGTACAAAGTAAGATATTCCTTATGTGTGCGTTGAGTACAATCAACGCTCATGTAAAGTAAAACACATGTTGAGTGTTGCATCCTTCTCACAATGGTTTAGATCTCAGCTTAAACAGTGTTTAAAGAGTTGCTTTCTTTTCAGCCTAAAATGGGTGCCAATCTTCATACACTTACAGGCACATGTCTAACTCTTTGTTGAGCATCTTACTGTAAGACTCCATTTTTTTATGTCTATTCATTTTTGTTTCCTCAAATGGTCATTTTCCAAGTTCAAGGTAGTAATTTCAAGGTTTCTATGGAAATTTTTGTTCATCACTCCAGAAAAAAACACATTTTGCTGTAGTTAACCACTAAATATACTTGACACAGTACAATGAATTTCAGGTGCTATGCTCAAGGACATCTGCTGAGAGTAAAGCACTTCTCTTTCCTTCACCTTATTATCCAGTGGAAAGGAAGTCTTGCTATTATTGCACGTGGTATCTAAAAGAAGGTAGAATTGGCTCACCCACTGCTTATGTATTTTCTAGTGATATGAAACAGTGAGTGTGGTACAAGGTCTCCAGAAGCCCATACGTATCTAAATCCCAGGATGTGGGTTTGCAGTGCTTAAAACATACTTGACTCAGAATTCACATGCTTTTGTGAAATTTCATTCTAATAGTAATGTTTTTTCCCAGGGTAACTTAGTGATGGTTTTTCTATACACAGAAAATAAATAAATAAAAGAAAATCTGCATCAACCATTTGATAATACTTTTTGCCTTCAGGTACCTATGCTGGAAATTTGCAAAGACTTTAAATTATGTACTTGCAATCGCCCATCAAACAACACTTCCCATACATTTATGGTGAAAGCATTCTAACACCAACACACTCGATTTCTGCTGTTGCTTTTGCTTGACTGGTACTTTAGCCAACTATACAATTGTGTTCTAGTTATTGCTCCTGATGTAATAAAGTTAGAAGAGTTGCCTGGGTGTTTCTATTTCTCTCAAAATACTCATGTGATACATTCGGAGCAGAACATCGAGATTCAAACTCCATGAGGAAAAAAGCACACAAAATGTTGTATCAATGAGATTTCTGCTTTTTATATCTGGGACAAGGACAATCATCATGGGGTGATGAATCATCTTCCCTCATCATTCACAAAATAGATTCCCCTTAAACTCCTCAGTTCACGAGTGCCAAGTTTTCCAGCATGCTGATCTCAAATTCATCCATGCTAGCCCTATTTGCACTCACATATTTCAGTTGTTTCAGCTCAAGATGTGGGAGTTTAAAGTGCCTTTTCCATCAAGAGATGATTTGAGGAAAATGAAGGGGATGAAGTACTCATGATGGTCCACATCAAGATCAGACATAGCAGTACAGCAACACGTCTGCTACTGGAACAGTGTACTCTCTCCTTGCACATTTCTTACTGGCAAATTCAAGCCCTTGAGCCACAATCTTCATCTTTTCACAAAGACACAGAGACCTTCTCTCACTGCATCAGGCATGTGTATTGTGTTCCTTCTCATCTGAAGGCAGACGTAGGTTTTTGCTCTTGGATTTTTTTCCTACTATTGGCTTTGAAAGAAAACTGTATTCTTAAATACTATCCATTATTTCAATATTTTAATTAATTATTATAAAATATTTTAGTAAGTACTGCAACTGTGGTTTAATTCTGCAAGTATTTGGCTCTCATTATAGACCCTTAGTACATTCAAAATCATAGTAGCCAGCATATTTGACAAATACAACCCTTTTCTCCTACTCTAGGCAAGGCATACAGGAAAATATGAGCTCTTTTCTTCAGCTTTCTCAAGTTAATAGATCTGTCTTGGGCAGGCACTCCTGTAGTCATGGTGATATCTGAATAGTTCTACTTAATCCTTCCAAGTCTTCTGGAGTAAGGTCTGTAGCTAGGACCCCATTCTCCCCAGTAGCTACCCATTGTCTGAATTGTCCAGCAGGTAAACTGAGAGTGTTTGATTATTCCCAGGACTGAGGTAAGGACTGAATTGTATACTGTCCAGCTGTATTAGATATAGCCAAGAATCCCAGGCATTTTTCCCAATTGCTGTCCATGTCTTTTAAATGAACTGTACCTCTAGGATTTACATCATTTTGCATGCCATATTTCTTTCCTGCTGTATCCTAGAAGAACTGCTACAAGACATCTGCAAGTTTCTTCAAATCCACTGAATCCTGACAGAAAAACATCAACTCCATAGGTGACTAATCTTCATAAATTAGCTAGAAGAGCAATGTTCTCCCCTCTTCCAATTAAAATTGGTGAAAACAGGAGTTAAGAAGGGTGTAGGTCAGACTGAAGGATAGCCTGAGGCTTCTTGAGATTTTTGACCTATTCCTCCCAGACTAGTATTATTATGCTGACACTTTGCAATAAAATCTTGTTATATAAATTATTTCAACAGCATAGCCACATTAAAATTATAAAAGAGCTTCTCCAGGCTTTATCAACGTCACCTGATTATTCACTTTCTGAAGTACAAAGTATTTTTGCATGGATCATACATATGATGCTACATATGTAGTGTGCCTTTGTATTTTTATGTTCCTGTTGAAACTTGTTTTGACACAATGAAAACCTGTTGTGAAAATACTGAACACCTACAACAATCCCTTCTGGATGCCAGACATGAGGATCTGTCCTCCTGTGACTACACAGGCACATCCAGCTGGTTTGGTTCATGTAACCCCTAATAATTCATCTCCTGTATAGAAGATATTTACCATAACTTTCAAACTTTCTAAAATTTGCTGTTTGTTTCTGACAGAACAAAATCAAAGATGCCAACCTGTTTGTTGTTCCCCCCCCCCCCCCCATTTAATAATTTTCTTTCTAAATTCCTTTTGTCAGGAACTATCTAATTCAACGTGACTAGCACTAATTAACAAAAGGAACTGAAATTAATAAATTGTTCCATTAATTCCAGTAGTAGGTATGTATTTAGGTCATATTCCATATGACTGCTCATTAGGTCCTTAACCTGTAGTTATGCCCTCCTCAAGTATCTCTATGCCTTGCACTGAACAAGGGCTGAATGCAAAAGTGTGGAAATCTACTGAAAGCCCATTCTTTTAATAGGCCTCATGCCAACATTTGAGGCGTAGTTTTTCCCTTGTAAACTCAGACACGAGACATTTGAACCTCTTTGCTATTTTTGCTATATATAAAGCATTTAAAATATATTTCCATTGGGTGAACCATGTTGTCTATTTATTCACAGGCACTTCCACAGCATTCCTCACCAGGCTAAAGACACATAAGCACTCATGGCAAAGCTGAATAACTCTGTCTCCTGCTTTGGGACAACTATGGGGTAGCAGGACATTAACTCTACAGAAGACATTTTACAACACCTCTGTTAGGAGAAAAGGATTGTAGTATCATTCTCTCCACATCTAAGATATTACAAAAACTGAAGTGACAAATAGTTCTCAGCACTCTAGCTTTTGGTTGCCTAGCTGGAACTGGGCTGTAGCAGGCAGGCCCATAACAGGGCCGGGCGCCAAGTGGCAAAGGCTCAGGAGCTAATGAAAATCAGGGCTAGTACGGAATGCACAGAGCACTCGCGAGACAGCAGCATTTCTAAACCACCATTCAAATCTGAACATCACTAAAACTTACCCAAGCACAGCAGCAGAATGATACAGGTACCTTCCAGGATTTCTTTCTCACTTCAAATACACATAACGATACTTGGCACATATTCATGTTTCTAAACTAAGCTTCTTGATGGTATGCTGTTTGGGATGTGGTTTATAATTTCCTTACTAGGCAGCTTTATCTATAGCAAATATTTTGCTTTTATGTGTAACACAATGTCTACACAGTTCTCCATTTTATACATCTCCAGAACTGGTGATGCCAAGCAAACATCTGAAGTGTTTATACAACAGCAAGACAATAGTTCTTAAATTACTGCTACTGTAACTGGCTAAACACACAAATGTACAAAGAAATCAGTGCACAATGCCATTATGCTGCTAGCAATTTTTTATTTCCATGTGCCAAAAAAAATGCATTGCAATCTCTCTTCCTCTTCTAGCATCTCTCTTTCTACTTCCTTTTACTGTGAATTACCTACAAGGAGTTTAGTAAACTTCTTATGCCCATTTCTACCTGCCAGTCTATGCAAAGCACTGACTGTGCAGCCAGGCTGATGTGTAGCACAGTAATCAAGCATCAAGAGAACTGGAGATCTGTGGTGGGCAACCATCAAAATGCAAGTTTTAAAGAAATATTGTTGTTTTCAGCTCAGTTCATAATATTGCATGACAGAAAATTGTCTCCAAAATGACAAAGAAACCAAAACATGTGCGACCAAAACCATAACAGGAAATAGAAGTGGCAGAACTAGTGAAACCAAGTTTCAGAAATTAGAAGTTTAAACATCAAAATTCACTCATGTCCAAAAGCTATTTTCTGTATTTTACTACTATTTTCCTCCAGAAGTTCTTTCTGGAATTATTACCATTTCTGAGTCAATTCACACAGAAAGGTACAAGAAATGGTTATATTTAGACATGTTTTTCAACAGTTTGCTGATTGCAGAACTAACAGGTGGCTTTAATCCATATGAAGCAAACAGAAATACAAATCAGATTTTCATTTTGTTATATGTTTGCATCTGTTCCAAAAGCCTATGTATCAATTGATTTTAGAAAATAAAGTGAAGAATTCAACACAGGTCTGCTGTAAAAATTAGGATGACTTTGCAGACCAACTTCACATAAAGCAAAATGAATTTTGACAATCTGTTCAAATCACGAAACAACCATAAATAAAACAACCTGACTAAATGCAAAATATAAAGGAAGGGAGTTCTAGGGAACTGCTGTGGAGCCAGGATTGTAGATCATTATGTAGGCTGGCAACCAATGTTTATTTTAAAGCAGCAGCATAAGTAGGGTCATCACTTTGCAGAAGATACTAACTTTGGTTCCCAGAATATACACGTTCCCAAATGCATGGACCTTTACTGACAATTACAAATATAAGTTACAGCTACTGAACATAATCAGTTCATAGACCAAGGCCAGTAGCTATGAAAGTAACTTTTTAAAATCATCTGGAAATCAAGATTCTGGTAGTTAATCTCTCAGAGATTTCTGATATAGGTATTTAGGAATTTACAAAGGTGTATTGCACAAACACAATGACTCTAAGTGTTGCAAAGCACACATAGAAAAATGGGCCTCTCATTTTGAAACAGTTTTATCAATGCCTTCTGCTTGCCAGTCAGTCAGTTCAAGAGATAAAACACTTCCTTCACCTTCTCCACAGGGTACATAAATAGATTTGCTTCAGTCAGATGAAGGCTTGTGGTCTTAGATCATAGCAAATTTTGCTTCTGCTTTCTTAATTTCCATTTTCCCCACATGGTAGTGGGTGTCTGTGAAGGGTGAATTGGAATATCTCTGTCACAGCATGGTCACTCCACTTCCTTATCAGTGGATCATGAGAATGATATTCCAAGGTCATCATGGAAAAACTCAATCTTCATAGAGCCTTTTTAAATACAGTGTTCATTTGCAGGAAATTTCCAGTCCTATGAGCTACAGCATGACAAGTACGCTCTATTTTTCCTAGTTGCTGAAGAGCCATACCCATATTTTTCCACTCCAGGTAAAGGTTAACTTCTTAAAGAGACACTGTTTATTCAAGACATGTATTTTATTTCCTCCTATCTAGGCTACATAAGTGCACACTGAGTGCTACTGTTGGAGAGCAATTATTTAGCAAACTATTTATTAGATTTGAAGGAGAGAGTCAATGCCAGACAAGATGCAATTAGGAACCTCTTCAAAGAACAAAAGGCAGGGTAAAGGATGTGATGAAGTGAGGAGGGGGGAAAGTAGAGATGATCTAAGTAGTACGAGAAAGCAGAAAAGGTCAGGCAAGAATACATTCAGGAGTGAAACTTGTAAGGAAAGACAAGTGTAGAGATTCAAGAAGAGAGGAGCTCACAGTAGTAATAATAGAATGTGAATAGTGTTTAAGAGATTATTGAATCCTGTAATGGTAGTTCAGAGGCAGAAACGAAGAGTTACACCACAGATGCATCCATAACGAGTCTGACAACCAGCATCCCTGAAGACAAAGTTTGCTAGCAGGTGAAAGTACTGATTTCATCATGCCATCCGCTTTGCTTTGCCAGATCGCTTATCAACAGGGGCCGAAGGCAACATACCAAACCATGAAAGAAACCTCCGTGGGTATTCATTAGGACAAACCAGTCAGAAGGAAACGGATGAGACGCCACACATCTGTGATTATATAAAACATATTAAAGAAGTTGTTTCTCTTTGCTATTCAAAAGATATATATTTGCTATTAGAAGCAAAATAAATTCTTAAGACCTATCCAAAGGGGAAAAGCAGACAGAAACAAACCTTACTACTAACAGGTCAAAGCAGAGTAAAGAAAATAAAAAATTAATTTGAGGAATAAAATTAGCTGTGGCACTCAAAATAAATACTTCTCAAACAGTACAAAATGCGGTCAAAATGTAAAAAGAATGCTCAGAAGAAATAAAGTAATAAAATAGAAATGAAATAAAGATGCTTGAAGAGGCTGCCATACCAGAATCCTGCTTTCCAAGAGATGTACCAAAAGATCTGACTCATGCAGAAATGTCAGCCAAAAAGGTAACAAACAACTGAACAAAACAGAAGCAAATCAGCAGTCCCAGATTACATTCACACCCAAGTTCTAGAGAAACTCGAGTGTGAGAAAGTTAAACTCTTCAATAGGTTGTAACCTCCTGCTTAAAATAGCCTGGTACCAGAGAAGCATGATGTCAATTAAAAAAAGGTCTGGGAGGACAGAAGGAACTATGGGCCAGTGACTCTCATGTCTGTACCTTACAAATTGGTGGAGTGTCAATAGAAACCATAAATTCATTAAAAAATCCAAAATTAGTGGACTTGAGTAAATATGATATATTGGATAGAAGCCAAACTTGTGTTGCTCAATTCTCCTATTTTCTTAAGGTATCAACACCACACAGACAAGAAAAATTCAAGTGACACACACCGCTCAACTTACCTACAAGTATTTGGGAAGGTTTTTCAAAGGCTTAAAAAGACTGAATTACCACAGCAGGTGAAAAGATCCATGAGTAGATAAATAGCAGGTCAAGATAAAAAGAAAAGGATGCAAATAAATGATGAGTACTATTAGGGTGAAGTCACCTGAGAACTGCACAGAAATGGGTGTTCTGACCTGGGTTGTTCATATTCCTACATGAAATGCAAAAGTGAGCAAAAGAAGATGGAAAGGTTTGTTAATGCTAACAATTTAGTGAGGGAAGGAAAAATGAGGCACAATTATGAGGAACTGCAGATAGTTCTTACAGTACTGGGAGACTGGGAGAGAATATACCAGGTGAAAAGTCAATATTGACATACATAAAAGGTGAAATATGTGAAGAAAAAGACTTAATTTTACTTACACAAAAAAACACAGTCTGTGAAAAACAGACAGAAAGGAGGTCTTGGTGCTAAAATGACACTGTAACTAATCTTCAGTGGTATGCAAAAAACCAAATCAGATATTATTAGAAATGGAATAAAGAGTAAACCAGACAATATCACCACACCACCATATAAATGCATGGTGAATGTATCATGAGCAACATGAAGCTCCCTGCCTCAGAAAGAATATAACAGAAACAGTTAAACAGGGAGAAAGAAGCAGGACAAGGGTGATCACAAACATGGAAAGGTTCTGGAGAAGGAAGGAGTAAGCAGAGCAAGAGAAAAGGTGACAAAAGAGATATGAAGAAGTTCATAAAACAAAGGTTATGGAGGGGATCAGTGGATTAACTATTTGCTACCTCTTTTCATACAAGAGGTAGAGGTTAACAACTTGAGCGAGGAGGAGGAAGGAATGCAAAAAGCCAACAGAGCTTGTTATTCACACCACACCTGTGTGATCCCTTGCCACAGAATTTTATGATGTTATGATGTTAGTTCAAAAAGCAAGCAAATAAAAGGAAAGCTACATAGGGTTCCTCTCAGAAATGTACCAGTTCTGGATAAAGAAATCCTTGAGGATGGTAGAACTTGCAAGGAAAATATGACTACATGCTCTGCTATGCTTTTCCACAGCCATCGGCTACTGCCTATTGATAGAGACATGACAGTGGGCTAAATGAGTGCACCCACCTCGATGGAGCAATTACAAATATTACTCAAAAGACAAGACTATGGAGCTCACCTGTTGCCCATTTTTCACTGTAAAATAGCTAGTTTTCTCTGTTAGACAGTCTCAAGGACGATTTCTGTAAACATAGCTATGTTGTTTTAAAAATTATCTTTTTACATTCCTTTCCCATGGACACTGATCCTTTTGACGGACACTTCTTGTAACCAATATAGTTAGAGACGGAAGTGTTAACTTTCTCCAATGATCTGTGATTTCTAAAAGTGTATATAAGAATTAAACGAAAGGGGTTTCCCCCCTTTTTCCGCCCTTGCTCTGAACATTCGGACTCCAGCTCTCATTAATTCTGCGTCTCGACTGATTACCGGGATAAGCCGTAATAACAGGCATCCCGGTAATACTCACCTACTATTTTTATTTAGCTGTTTATTTTGTAATTGATCAAGCAACAGTATTCATCTGGGCTATTAAATCTCAGCTCCTTCCAAACCTGTGTATTTCTCTACTCTTTTCTCTCAGGAAAGGGAGGACATTTTTTTTTTGCACAAGTTCCTAACTGTAATTTCATGCTCTAATATAGAACTAGCAGCTTTCATAAATGTACAATGGAGTTCTCTAATAAAGCCAAATCAGACAGAGACTGTTTCACAGTATTTCTAGAACACCACTTAATCCTGGTTATCCAAGAACCACCTACATTAAATTCTAACCTTTCATTCCTACAAAGCAGTTGTCTTCCAGGAACGTGCTATTATATTCCACTTCTACCATGCCAATTTCTCCAATCTCTTCTGTTCATTTCTCTTATCAATATATGAGAGAATACTTTTTTGCAGAAAGAATATTGACTATATATTGAAATGCACATATGTACAGTTCACACATATACATAGTATCTATATGAAATCACAGAAAAACTAATTGCCTAACAGATTTTATTTCTATGCACTTCCTATAGCACCTATACTCCCTATCTTTAAATAGTTGTTTTTCTTTCCTACAGTCAACGCTTTAATGAGAAGTGACCAGAAACAAATACCCAGGCCCTTCTGTCTTGGCTGAAATCCACATAATGCATGACAGCACTGAAGATCCCTGGCAGGCACCTGTCAGAAACTAACATACCATAACTTAAGAGTCAGACTTAATTATCCAGGGAGACATTTAAAGAAAACTACATGAAAAATGTGACTCAAGAAGTGTGACTATAATGTGTATGAACTGTATTCTGTAGTATATGCAGAGGAACTATGCAAAAATAAAGTATTGTCCTGGGAAAATTCTAATTGAAAGTTCTATCTACTTAACCTATTAAATCAAAAAATCAAAATAATTTTGTTATTAAGTTTTGCTGGTAAATCAACGGCAGAACACACTACAAGGACAAGTGCAATCACTAAGTATTTTAACAAAATGTTATTTTTTACATTTTCCTTTCTACCATTCCCATATAATTTGATCAGCTGACACTCCCACAGAAAAATCAGAGTTTTGATTTAATGGTCTATAAAATCAAATTAACTTCTTCATAAGCTTCACACGTCTGGGTCGCCCCATCTCTTCTTGTTATGGCTGTCACAGTGTATTGGCCCTTTCCTGTTCTGAAGAGCAGCCCACCAGAGGCAACAAAATGTCAGCTTTACTCGATTTCAGGCAAGGAAATCACTTTTGTTCACTTTTCAATGCAAAACTATCGAAAACCAGAGTTAAATGAGTGACCCAGCTCTGCACCTCAGCCCTCAGTTGTACCTCGCCCTCTGTTCTTCTCCTGAAAGAATCCTCTGAGCTTTGCAAATGTTCAAACACATGCACACACACCTAGAGAAGAATGATGTCCCTGGGTTTTAGGCTTCTGTTTCTTACTCTCAGTTTTCTAAATTTCAAGTTTAAGGTGACATGCAACAGAGACAGCCATGAAAAAAAAGCTTTGTGAGGTGAGTATATATAATGCAAATAAGTTAGTTTTTGGAAAACTAGTCTTTAAAGACAACCAACGTGCACGAAAATCACATCATACAGGCAAACACAATTTGTTATTTTTTTGAATAAGCAAAAATCACACACACACAACCCAAAGAATAAAAAATTATTTATTACCTTAATGACACCTATAAAGAAGGGAAGATTATAAAAAGGGTTCAATGTTTACATGTAAATTTTGTAGTGAGATTCATGGTAGCATAGCTGATAATCAAAAGTTTCATGAAAGTTGTGAAAATTGTTACTTTAAAACAATCTGAAATATAGTAATAGATATTCTGCCTAAAATGTGAAAGAAGTCTGACTAAAAAATGGATGAGTTGAAACTGGCTAATGTCAAAGTAACAAAAAAAAATCATGAGGGCACCCAAAATTTACCAAATATAACAGCAAGTCTTGGACATTACAACTGAGTTTGTCTAAACAGCAACACAACTGTCCCTTTTTCTTTTCAAATATCCTTTTATTAGATAAAGAAATACAAATTTTAATCCATAAATGAAATAATAGAATCACAGAATTGTTTAGGTTGGAAAAGACCTCTAAGTTCATCGAGTCCAACCATTAACCCAGCACTGCCAAGTCCAGCAATACACCATGTCCCTAAGTGCCCTGTCCACACACCTTTGAAATACCTCCAGGCACCACTTCCCTGGGTAGCCTTGTTGGACAACCCTTTTGGGGAAGAAATTTTTCCTAATATCCAGGTTAAACCTGCCCTGGCAAAACTTGAGGCCATTTCCTCTTGTTCTGTTGCCTGTGAGAAGGGGCCAATCCCCACCTGGCTCCACCCTCCTTTCAGGCAGTTCCAGAGAGTGATAAGGACACACCTGAGTCTCCTTTTCTCCAGACTAAACACCCCCAGCTCCTTCAGCTGTGCCCCACAGGACTTGTGCTCCACACCCTTCACCGCCTCCATTGCCCTCCTCTGGACATGCTCTGGCACCTCCGTGTCTTTCCTGTAGTGGGGGGCTCAATTATACATGACACACATAATCTAATTTGATGATATTCAAGGAAAAGGCATCAATCAGGCTGAAAATGCTATGGCCTGGTTCACCAGCCTGACACTTTCTCATCACAGCACGCTTGTGCTGAGCACAGACCGTAGCTGCAGCCCTACTGGGGATACATATGTGGCTTGCACAAGATGTGCCTGCATACAATCTTAGGATGCACTTGACCTTATGGCAGAGCAACAGCCAATATACAGTTGAGAACACTTGAGTCCTTTTAAGCTTTCACCCTCTGAGTGCCCTAAGGGATATATAAAATTACCACCACATTCAGCAAACACCAATGAATGGTCAGGGACAACACTGTTATGCAGAAACACGTTTTATCAGCCAACTTGGGAAAAAAAAAAGAATATGTACCCTCCAAAGATACCAGTTTTCCATCCTCCTGCTATTTTTAATGATGAGTAGGTGGATTTATGTAGGATAAAAGAGTAAACTGAGTTTTAACTTGCTCTCCCCCTGAAGTATAACCTAAGTCTACAGAGCAGCACTCGGTCAGACAGAAATTGGGCCAGAGTGCATCTAAGAACTGAATTTCATTTGTATAAACAAACAAGCTTTATTTACAGTATTCCTTCATAAAATCCCAGGCTTCAAGTCTGCATGTTCTTTAAAGACTCCATTTATATACACTTGAATGCCTATTTAAGCAAAAAGACAAGAAAGCTTTCCCATGGAAACGGCACAGAGATGTTTTACTTCACACGTACACCACAAACAAGGCTGCTAACTTTCCATAATTTACTATATTTTCTTAGGCTTGCCATTGTATTTTAGGACCAATCTTTTGGAGAAGCTGCTTACGCAGGAGGCCACAGACATATAAATAAATGACCTAAAAGAGGCAAAGCCTGAGATACAAACTGAGAGGAAATGGCATCTTGGCAGCCTGCAAGAAAATGTTAATGGTTTTGGTTTCCCTGTTTCGTGCTGGAGGAACAGGTTAAAATTTTGCGTTTAGTTGAGAAACAAGCAATGTGGAGGCAATTGGAATCACATTATTAAATCAGGACTTGATTCATCCTTTAGAATTAAGTGAAGCCAGAGGGCAATCCCTGGGCTAAGACAATAGCAAGCTTCAGTTACCAGATGCTATCTCTCAGTGAGGAATCCAAATCAGTGGGCTGCAAAGGAGCCCGGTAATTTTAAAATCTGCCTAAGAGGACACAGAAGAAGAGAGCTCAACAACATGGACTTTATCAGACAGACATAAATTCCTCCAATTACTTCAGCAAGACCATAAGCAGTTTTTCTCCATGAACAAAAAAGATCCAGCTAAATTGATACTCTGATTTGAGAATTTGCCTTTTAGATTTAGGTGATATGTTTCTAAGTGTGAATGCATACAATCTACTTTTAGATGTATGCAATTTAGGGGATTAATTTTGCTCCTACCTACAGCTACTACTGATTGTCTCAAGGCTACAGTAAAGGGTTAAGTACTAACTTCAAAAGAGATGCCTACTTCTGCTGAGGGCCACAAAGATAAGCAAGGACACCAAGACTTTCAAGTTTAGTCCCTGTATTGAAGGAACTGGATGGGATCACCTGTTTGGAAGAGAAAACAACAACCCAGACCAAAACAACCTTGGGAGAAGGCTGGGCACAGAATCAAAGTCCCTGTGGAATGAACTTATGACAGCTCTGCCCCTGAATAAGCAGGCTGTGTTGAGTTGCTGAAAACAGAGGCAAGGCTTGCCAAAATTGAGGATGAAGAAATCTCTGACTGATGAAATTTCAAACTTGATGATGCTTCTATAGTTGCTGCAGGAGCAAGTAAAAGCTGTCCTTGATGGTGTCTTTAGCTCCAGTGAGGAAGATAGTGTACACTGATCCCTGAAGTCTGAGAAGAAGGGCAGAGAATTTGATTAGACACTGGAACATAAAGTGTGTGTGGAGATCCTGTGGCCCTAGAGCAATGGCCAGGAAGATAAACAGAGATGTTTTGTCTCAAAGAATGCTAAGCACTTGGGAGACCATTTTGCTAAGAGGAAAAAAGACTGCATATAAGCAAAACCTAACCGACAGTATTTAGAAACACAAACAAGTTCTCTCTGATTTAACCAGGGCTAAATTTACTTCAGCTGAGCAGAATGGCATTGTTTCTAGAGGGTAAATAATGTATCCTTTTATTCTGTTTTTGTGTGGGAAGTCCTCATGTGGTGTTTGAACTAATATATTTAATTAGAATGCTTTCCTATATATCAAAATATATTCCCATATCCTTGGTCCATAATGTGCCTATGGTAAAAATAAAGTAGAATAAGAAGTTATTTGGTTGTATTGAAACACACTAGCCTATTCTAAGAAGGCCTAGCTAATATTTTAAACACTGTTTACATAAGATGCTCAATTATGTTAAAAATCTTTCTTAAAATACACTCACACGTATCATAACATCATACTTTTCTTGATACAGATTTATTTATGGTACCTCCTCAGGAATCACTGGTTGTTCCTGCAAGCGAAGCGCTTTTAACTGGAGCAGCTTCTCTGTCTCTTTGCAGCTCAATGATTGCTATTTCAGACATCTCAGCACACTGTCTTCCCCCGCTTCTCATCATCCCTCTCACATTACGTACCCAGTGTACAACTCAGATGCAGAAGCTCAAACGTAAGAGTGAATAACCTCACCAAACATACATGTGATAGTAAGTGTACACATTTAGTGCTTTTTAATAGAACTTCTAAATTTCAAGTGCAGGGCAGAGAAGTCCATTTGTATACACCCACTCCTAAGTGAATGCACTTAGCAGACAGCACATAGGTACTTGTAAGCTTTCAGCTGCAGAAGAAATGCATTTTGTAGTATGATCATAAAAAAGCCACAGTAATGCTTCCAGTTACTGTTTCTTCTCATTCTTCTTCCTTTTTTTAAAAATAAACAAAATACTCATAACATTCTGCTAGAGAAAAGAAGAAAGTCCACACTTGAATATAATAAAATAAAATCATACTTGATCAAGAAATGGTGCTCCTATAAACAGCAGGGTGGCAAAGCCAAATACTAGCAAAAAAATTCTATTACAATGCATCAAAATCCAAAATCAAATGTTACTTGATGTTGTCCATAGAATTTAAATTAGTATAAAAATCTACAAATGCTTTAGTCAATTGTTGTTTGCTTCCATCATTTCCAAATTACAGTCTCTGACCATGCCACTCATTTGATTTACTCAGCTTGAACTATTTTAGTTTCGACTCTTTATGCATATTTGCTGATTTAATTTAATCTTCTGACTTTCATCCAAAACGTTCATCCCAATATGCCTTGTGATTTATGCAGTTTGATGGCTTTACGTGCTGAACAACTGATAATCAGCCTGCTTAAATCTCTTGCTATTCTAACATTTTTACACTTTGCAAAATCAAAATACTGCAGCAAGGCTGCTGCCAATATTGCCTCATTCAGGTAAAATCTGTTCTGCTTCACGAGCAGACAGGGATAGTATCTAGCTTTGGGGGCACCACTGCCCATGGCAGCTTGCCCTTGCAACAGAACCTCTCTGGGAGGCTGCCCTGTCATCATTAACTAAAGGGAATACTCAGACTGAATTGTTTTCGCCTTGGCCCAAACAAGGGCTAGCAGAAAAAATGCAAAGGAAGGAGACAGAGATTTTCTGTTTCCATCCTACAAAAAAAGCAGTAAAGCAAGAGATATTCAGATTTTGAGATAACTTTCTCAAGATCTTATAGGACTATGTCCTATGCTGGAATGGTGGTTTGCTCTACCTCCTCTTGTTCCTCTGCATCTTTTTATTACAGTCTAATTCCGTATCTTTCAGGTTTTTCTTCCTTGCTCTCTCCATCTCACAGACTTCCCTTCAGGGTCCCCTCAACACCCACACAAAACCAGGGAGTTACCTTGACTGACTGCTACCATGCAGGTTACTCCTGCTGCGGGCTATCTCATTTACTTAAGACTGGAAGTTCTTTGGAGCAAAGACTGTCACCACTCCATGCCCATACAAAGCCTAGCAGAAAGAGCCTTCTTTTGTTCAGTCCTCTGGCACTAATATAATAAGCATGATTAGTAGAGTATCTGTTTACACTCATCTATTAAAACACCAGGAATGTATGAGAACAAGAACAGGTTTGGCTTTTGTAACACTGAAAATGTACAGTTACATCCATGAAATTCCTACTCACAAAAGACCATGTAACAAATGGAAATATTTAGTAGGACACAGCAATCTGACTTACTTTGCTCTCTTGGCCATTTCATTGCCATCCCAGCGGGGGCTGTATGGGTAATTCTTCTGGGCCTGGGAGTAGAGCTGGCCACTGTTAGTGAAGTGGTAGACAGACTGAAATGTCAGGGTTGGTTGGTCTCGAGGAAAGTACAGGGGTAGGTCAACTGGAATTCAGAAAGAAAAACAAGTCTTAAAAATACAGCAGTATATTTTTGCCTTTTTCTTACTGGGAATATATCAGACCATTCTATTGGTTTAAAGGTGACAGAAAAGGAGAAACTGATGGTTAGTTCTAAAACATCCTCCTGCATTTCTTACAAGTAATGATTCCGATTCCAAGCTACTGCTGTAGGGACACTCTGCTTTACCAAAACACTTCGGTAAAGGACATGATTTAAAAAAGTTTAGCTGTGTTATTGCTTTGTGTATTGTTACGTTAATCACAAAATTTCTACTAGGATTATTTAGTTATGAAAAAAATCAGTTATTTTATTTTTATAATGAAATTTTCCCTTTCAAAAATTTACAAAATACATTCTGTTATGCTTTCCATTCAAGAAACATATTTACCTGTGTCTGCTTTAACCAATATCTTTTAGTGTCCCCACGGACATCAAAAGCATTACCATTTGCATTTACAGCTGTCTGAGTCCTAAAGTGGTCAAATGATTTGATACAGAAAGTAGTAAGATTCAGTCACATGAGCCGGAAAAGATTTCAACTTGCTGTCATCTGCTAGACAAGAAAACACCCACAAAACCAAAAACACACTGCAAAGTCATTAATACCCAAAATATCTCACTAAAAATAAAAATCAGAACCTCTTAGTTCCCTTTGCTTATCACTGTCTCATGATCGGTGAGGTCTGATGGAACAATAAAATAGTCTACAACAGTTAGAAACTGTATGTTTTCATGGTCAGAAAAGTTTTTAATTTAACTGTTTCGTTGTTAGAATTATAGCTTATATTTTCTTGGTCTAGTTCTAATTTCAGGAGGCTTCAGAAATCTGTAATTAAACTGAGCTATGACAACAGACTTGAATTACTAAATGTCTAATCTAACATCAAAATTAACAGAAGAATGTGCATCTCTTTTAAAGGTGTAGACTCCATTTATAAAGCACCTAAAACTGTACTTTTTGTTATCCTCCAAATGACATTTTTTTAATGCCAGACAATGAAAGAACACTGCAGTGGAATTGTATTTTAAATACTTTCAGAGATTCCAGCACTTCCTATGAAATCTCTGCTCACAGACTGAAATATCAGTCTAAGAGAGGTTTTATTTTCCAAATTCCAGGCTATCATTCTGCTAGTTCCTTCATGTTTCAGTTTTTCTAATCACATCTAAATACCCAAATGTGCACCAGTCACACCGTATCTCCCTTTTTCCTAAATTACCCTCCAAGCTCCAGGACTAAAAGTGTTTGTAGCCATGAAGTACACTAAACCAAAAGTGCTATTCCAGCCATGGTCCCAAAATACAACAAATCACCGTGGAGGACAGCACTTGCTCAGTTCATAACCCAGTGTCTGAGCCA
Organism: Climacteris rufus; assembly: GCA_013398175.1. NCBI lineage: Eukaryota > Metazoa > Chordata > Aves > Passeriformes > Climacteridae > Climacteris > Climacteris rufus. The sequence goes on from VZRZ01003083.1 coordinate 204,284, forward strand.
CACGTGACAACTCCCAGAGTCCTGGTGACTCAGCCCACACAGCAGCTTCCAGCAGATATTTAAGTGGTAATGACATGGGCAGAGTTCTGCTAATTTGAGGGCAGATCACTGCTTTAACAAAGGTTAGATTCAAAGATTGCTCCGGCGAATTCCTCTTTATAATGTGATTAGTAAATAACAACCCTGAAAAACATTGGTGCAACGCGCCCATTTATCAGCAAGCAAGCTGTCTCCTCCCTTCACAAATGGTGTGTGTACTTCAGCCTCTCAAGGACTCCACCGTGGAAAAGAGTAAAGAAACAAGGAGACTAAGTCTCTATTTTAATGTTATAATTATACTACTTCAGCTCTGAGTGCTTAAACTGTTTCACTAGTACTTCTTTTTCCTTCTTAAGTACCAACTCCTTAACAGAAATCTACTCTGCATACTTTTGTATTTTATCACCCTTTGAGAAGAGTAACAAACTTTAGCAAAACATTCAAGTTATAGTGTAGTCCTCATACTTAACTTTTTAGTTGAGAATTTCTAACTTCCATTAACTTCCCCTTGAAAACTCCATCTACATAACACAGAGGCAAGCAGTAACAGTTTTCTTCCTGTTACCTAAAACCAAAGGTTGGCTCTTAAGACAAAGTATCTAGCACTAGAAATGCTGGTTAAAATGAATAATTAAAGTAGTGTTCTCAATTGCATTTGTTATCAGAAAGTACCACCAAAATATATTCTATTTACCAAAACCTGTACAGGAATTCTCAGGAACTACTTACATTATAAACAGATAAATCAGACAATCCAACTAGATTCAAAATTATGCATCCCACATCTGGCCAACAGCAGTATTACACTGAACTGCAAATAGAGTTTTGAAAAATTTAACTTGCCTTTGATTTATAACACTACCCGTCACCTAAACTCACCATACTTCCAGTTTTCTAACCCAAGTGTTTCCTTAATACAAGGTGTGGATGAGTCCAGACCAAGTGAAAAAACCTGTCCCTAATTCTGGAACACAACCACACCTAAAAGACCAGTAAACAGGAAATAGCCTTGAGTTTAAAGTGTTATACATATCTCAAGGTAGCCAGCTATTATTTCAGCAATAGGAAAGGAAGGCAAGAACTTGCTTCTGTCCCAGTGGATGCCCGTCCATTGACACTGTTATTGCACAGAATGAAAAAAAAAATAAGCAAATAAGCAAAATAATTAATGCTGGCAAGGTGTATTGGACATAAAAGGTAAAATTCTCCTCACAGTCACACACGGCTTGCTAAAGAAAATTTTTCTTTTTACCCGGTCACATGTAGGCAGTCTGACTCTCCATCTGTACATTAACAGAAAACCAGATCTGCCTTCATGCAATACATAAGGTAAGAAAGGTGTTACTGTAATTACATCCAAGACAACATTCACACTTTGCCATGAAAACTGCATCACAGTCAAAAACAACACACCAGTTCTGTAAATTAACACCTGAACTAGTAAAACTGCAAAAGCCTGTGTTGGTTTGGCATGCTAGTTACCTAAGAACTACAAAAACGTATTCATGTTGAACACAAGTACTATTTCCAAATAACAGCTGACTCACAAAGTACCCTGGTGATATGTCTGCAGAAAATAAGCAGATGACTCACGTCTGTAAATTCCTGAAAGTACCAATAGACCCCTTGCTTAGTCATCTTTTGCTTGGATGCTGGGTTCACGAGCTCTGTAAACTATAATGAGAGATCTAGCTCTTAGTAGGACTCTCTCTCCCTTTTTTCCTCTCTTCTAAACAGTGCAAATTATCTCCCTAAAAATAACTTCATCTGCGTAAGTGAGTCACTTCAACCAGCAAGCTTATACAAGTCATGCAGTTAAGCAGTAATATTTAGTTATGAAGGTAAAAATGCTGCTGTCAAACTCAGATTTAAAATGAAAATTATGTCAGAGGAAGTCCCATTTACCCCTTCTCTTGCAGAAATAGAAACATTTCCTTCGGAAAATTTAAACAATTAGCTCATTCAGGAAAGTAAAGCTTTCTAATTTAGTTCCATGCTCAAAGTAATTTAATCCTGATGATTTCTTACTTTGGCTTTCCTAAGCATCACACTGTTAATGTAAGAGGAACTCAAAGAAGCACACTGAAGAAAGAAGCCAGTAAAACACTGCTTTCTCCTATGTTACAATTTACAGATCACTTTTTAAAAGTCAATTTTTAGACAGCCACAGTGTGGGGAAAATCATGTCTTTATGCAAGCTCTACATGAGCAGAACTTGGAAGGCTGTTTATGGGTAATTAAGCATTGAGTAAATTCTTCACTGATTGAACCCTAATTTTCCCACACAGTTCATAAGAAAGCAAAAGAAAAAGGACTTGCTTGTTGAGAATGAGTCACGTTGTAAAGAAACTTAATTACAGTTTATAAATAGTTGAAGTTGCTCTCTTTTCGAAACATAAGAAGCTATCTAGAAGTAACACACAAATTTGCTTCTCTTGACTTAGTGTTTAATATATAGATATATTCAAAACATTGTTATCTTAAAGCAAAAATCCTGGTTCATTAATAATTAAGAAACTGTACAATGCATTTATAAGGTTGAATTGTTCATTTTCTTAAAAACAGCAATCTGAGGCCTGGAACAGGTTACCTAGTTTGTTAAGCTTATGTCAACAACTACAGAGTTGATTTTGACTACCTTAGTAACTTTAAAATAGTATCTTTAGCATCTAATTTTACAACTTGTTCAACAGGATATGAAATGTGAAAGGAATGTCTTCGAAAAAGTATGTACCAGTGCTGCTACAGGTTTTCTGAAGGAAAAATGCTCAGAAGAAAAGGGCAGGTTTACCACAGTGCCCTCCTCTCCATGTTTAAGCACTGGAGAGAAGAGATGGGAAAACGCCTCCATGCTTCAAAAGCATGCTGACTATTCAAGTATTTCAAAGCACCTAGATGATAATATTTAGAAAATTTTCCATATACTGTTCCCCTGTTCTACGGAAAAGGTTTATTCATCCTTTGTACGGCACTGGATAAATCTAGCAAATTGTTTTCACAAAAGTCAACATTTACTCACTGAATGTTGCACATCATTTTAATGCTTGGATGCTACTGTACTGGTTATCTTTTAACCTTTGGGATGCTTGAATCTGCAGCAATTTATTACACCTGAAATTTGTTTTGCACTCATAAACACTAGCTGATATGGGTATTTTATCGCTGACATTTCTACTTCTACAAGACAACCTCAATTTAATCTGTACTTGCTTTATGGAGCAGCCTTCAAACACAAGACAATGCAGTGCTTTTTCCAGTTCTAAACAGTCCTAGGCTGGACAGAGCTGGCCAAAGGAGACACTGTTCTGGCTTGCCCCATCTGACAGACCCTCTCCCTCTGCATTACTTAGTGCACAACACTGAAGCCTTGCTCCAATTAAATGTGTTCATTTCAGCATGAGCTTTTCAATGTGATGATTCTAACCATCTAAGAATGATGTTAGCTACATACAGTATTAAAAAAAAGGTTTCACAGTACATTCATAAGTTGAGAAGTTCTTTAGGGATTCCAGATCAAGAATGAAGGAACAATGAAAGGACAATCAACCCATCTACTGATGCTGTGTACCAGACTGTGGGATGCATCTCTTCTTAGACTTAATAGTAGATAATACTTTATATAGCCAAACCCAAGCTCTTCCAATGCTGACTGCCATAGGAGGTACTTCAGAATCAATGATTACTGGACATGTGAAAAGTTTTGTTTAAATTATTTCACCAGAAAAACAAGAAGGATATGCCAAACTCAAATCTCCAGAGAACACTGAAGAACCTTAGCCTGATACTATCTGTTCTCTTCCCGAAATTCCCTGACTCACTCCTTACTTATCATCCAGCTTTGGCGAGAGACTGCCTCTGCACTCAAGTACTTCTGATGAAGTAAGTAATGGAAACAGGAAACACATATTCCAGGCCTCAGAACTGCATTTCTGTCTCTTATTAGTACATATTCATCATCTTTCTGCTTGTTCTTTTTTTGGTTCACTGAATTTCACATTCTCTCTGCCTTGCTTGCAGTTGAGTTCACACTGCCGGGAAAAACAGTGGATTTAAATGCACTGCCTCAAACTGAAAAGTTCCTTGAACTCAGAGTTCTGCAGTTTTCATGTGCTGGCATGGAGCAGACCCACGTGAATTTACAGTGCAACTTGGTAGCAACACATATAGCATATTATATAATATCACTTAAACATCTATCAAGCCCTATTTTAAAAGAAAATTTCTACTGGTTTTTCTGACATGACTTCTCCAATGAGAAAGGGGTTTCAGACAGCCTGTACAATGGGTGGAAAATCTTCACCTAACTTCAAGGTAGAAGAACTATCTTCATTTTTTATATAAAAATTCCAGTGTAGGAGGCCTCTCAGGAATCATATTGATCACTGTACCTACAGAGCAACCTGAACAGATTGAGCCACAAGCATTTTGGGGATTGTAGTATCCAGCACTAGGCTCCACAGGGTAGATTTCTGGCCATTTTGCCTAGTCAATCTTTTCTTGACTTGTATGCTGAAGGTCTTTAGCCTACATTCTACTGGCAAAAAATGAAAGGGGGAATTTGGCTCAAAACACACAAAGAATTACTAAATGCCACAGCTATCCTGCTTTGGTGTGTGATGATTTATTCTTGCAAGAATGAGAGAGCAAGGATGACAAACAACATATCAATGGCATTAGTGTAGGACTTTAGGTTAACAGAGCGCAGTCACAGGAATTTGAATTTGTTAAATATTATTAGGGCTGACATCCCTTCTGGACAAAAACAGATTCTTTGCAGGAAGGTGCTATTTTGAAATCAACATTTCAAAATTTCAAATCTGAAAGGAAAAGCTGTTCATGGAATTCTAGCTGAGACACTTACGGCATTTTGGGTGTGTTGGTAATCACAGCTGGTTTTAAAATAATTAAGCCTGCCCTTGCTAGGGGAAATATCCACCCCATCGGCAAAGTCAACACTTGTATAGTAAATCAGCAAGATGACTTATGTACAAAATACTTCCAAATAAATACTATGAAAATACAAGTAAACACCCTGAAAAAAAGAAATGACTATTTTTTTCCTAACTGCATCAGTTATGAATTAACAGAACATACAATAATAAACAATAAAAGACAAACTGCTGCAGGCAAAATGGAAACAATGAATTGTGATGAATTAAACTATTCCGACACATTACAGAGTAAATTTGTTTAATTAGCTTTGTTTTGGTTTGTTAGTTGGTTTTGTCTGTTGGGTTTTTTAAAATGTAATGTAACCCATTTTTATTTGGGGAGGACTGCATGACAATGCTGTATCCACCTTGTGGTTCTCACTTCACTGATAATGGGAACTACAATACAGTCTAGGCACCAATGGCAACTAGATTTATGATTAGAATTGTTTTGATTTTCTTTCAACATAGGCATATTATATGGTTGTAAAAATATACCATGTCTTTCTTATAACCTGTAACTTTTTTTAAGTACTCCATCCTTCATACAAATCAGCATTTAAAAAAAATGTGATTAAAATAGTTTAAATGCTTTAAGTTACAGTTGTGCTACAGACACAGTATCTAATTATTTGTTTAGTTTTACAGAGGAACTAAATAACAGATCAAATCCAGATATTCTTCAAGCAGTTTCTATCTATGTGGTCAAACACCATGATAATGTGATGCAACTTAACCTGAAAACAGCTTTACATCATCTTCTTGCTTTGGAGTGTCATCACTCACCTCACCTATGTCATACTCTCTTACTGGACTTCTACAGCAAGACTGGGCTACCTCCTAAAAATATCCTATGGAATAGCTCATAATCCTATATTGAGCCCAAAGAAATGGCATAATGGCCTTACAGGTCTTTTCCTTCTCTGATTTAGGTAATCATGATAATCTTAATTAATAAAAAGGCTTATTTTTATCTCACTAGCTTCAGCTAGTAACTTATATTTTGCTTTATTTTTACTTCAAAATTTTTAAGATACTCATTCCCTCCTCCTTCAGTTTTTATTTCCTTTTATTGTTTCTGCTGTTACAGTTTCTATAGTAACTTCTCTAAGTGCTGATGAGATTGATGTTACTAAAAGCTGTCTCTTCTCCATCTGAATTGTTTGAAGCTTGAAACTTGAATACAGTTGCAGTTGTTACAGGTGTAAAAAGCAAGGAATACCCTTGCCTGGCACAGGCTGGTCATCATTGCAAAAAATTTTCCTCTGCTTCTGAGCAGAGATACCCTGCTAATTGCTGAGAAGTTTCACATTATTCTTTAACTGGGCAGGAAGACTTCTAAACCATGTTTTTACCTGAAAAGCAGATGTGTATAAACATTGTCCTGTCGACATTTTATTAAGATTGTGAGGCTTGCAAATAAGCTCTTTTTCATGTTTAAAATGCTGCCTGGGATTTGAAAGGAAACTATTTTACTTCGTTCTCACCTGTGATCAGTGTGACATTATCCTGCAGGTCAAGAGGACCCTTTGCTGACACACATGCTATCCTGTTCTTTCAACATTTGCTCCATGCAGGCTTACAGCTTCCAAATCACAACACAGTGTAATCCTCTCTGACCCAACTAGCCAACTAAGCCACTCCAGATATTTTTAAAGTTAAATGGATATCTACTTTACTGTAGTACAGACCCATTGCATCTTCCTCTCTCCTGAACATTACAATTTATCACTTTTACGCTTGAAGCCACCTTAGTTCTGAAAGCTTATCCTTCTATTGCCTTTTAATGACCTGAAGAACTACTTTGGGGAACATATTCTTTTAAAACACACTTTCTAGACCACCAGCCATCTTTGGTCCTCTTTTGTGAATGCTCCATTTGGGGATGATGTAAAACAAACAGCAGGATCCAAACTTCACGGAGCAGATTTTTGGCTGTTCAGAGATCTTGCTTCTCCCATGGAAGACTCCTATGGGATAATGGTCCTGGTGAGAAGAGGGGTCCATGATGACTTCTTCCAAGTTCAAGCACAGTCCACCCTAATGAGCAGAAAGGCAAACAATAGCAGCAGAAGGCCTACATGGATGAAGAAAGGAGCTCCTGACAAAACTCAAACACAAAAAGGAATCACATGAGATGTGGACACTCCCTGAGCATGAAGAGACAGGACTGGGAATGCTAAAGCTGACCTGGAATTGAGTCTGGTAAGGGGAATTAAGGACAACAAGATGGGCTGCTACAGGGACAGCAAAAGGATGACTAGGGAAAACATGGGACTGCTGCTGAATGGGACAAGGGAACTGTTGACAAAGGAGACAGAAAAGCAGCTTATGCACTGCCTCCTTCCCCCATTTAGACATTTATGCATGCTTGTGACCAGTTCCATCTCTAAAACAAGTGTATTTCTTATTATTCCAAAATAAATTATATTTATCTATTTCATAAAAGGTATTCAGCAGTTGCCTTTGTGTGCTGATGCTATGTCACATATGGATTCTTAGAAAAAAATTATTTTGGTAACAAAGTAATTGCCATTGTGTAGAAAGAGGAAAGAGATAGGGAAGAAGGATTCAGAAAATGTTTCTTATCTTGATGCAGCTCTTATTTCTAGAAATTTCGTATCTCTAATAATCCAGTGGTGTTCTGTACCATCCTGTTTCTTTTCTGAAAGCACCGCCTGGTATTGAACCCAGAATTCATCCATTAAACCCCTGCTCATCATCTCCTTTCCAGACTGAAAACAAGATATTTGCTTTCTACTTGCTACTAAAAGCAATTTTGAACTTGCTGTATTTCATACCTTTAATGTAGTTCTCATCTTAGAGAAAAACTATCTGTGAGTTGCTGAAACATGTAGACACATCGACATGGAGTAAGAAGAATAAGCATCACAACCTGTACTCAGGTCCTGCCCCTGTCAATTATTTTTTGTGACCTAATGACTTCTTTTCAAAAACGGAGTGGATAAAATAGGATTATATCCCTTTTCCGTGTCAGGTATGTTTTCTGAGAATTTTAGTTATCTGTCATGTACTTGGGCACACAGTAATCATACTCTAGATAGATCTATTAAATAAGAAAAATCAACAGTTCACTTTTCTGAAGAGTGCAATTTTTTAAGAAGTTATTACAAAACGTTTCAGTCCATTTGTTGAAGTGCTTGTAGTTACTGGAAGAATGTCAGTTAATGTCTGCAGCAATATACTAGAGTTTTAAAAGTATGGCAAATATATGCATTTCTCAGAAATTAAAAAAAGTAATATCCACAGCAAAATGATACTTCAAAATACTTTGCCAGTCCACCCACATCAGGCCGTCATAAGATACTTATAAAGCCTAATTCGTATCACAACGGTTGTTTCCTGTTTGTTGCTGTCCATACCAAGTTTTGTGAACTGCCTACTCCATTGTACCTTTTACAGCAATTCCAAATAGGAACCTAAAACCAGCTTATACTGGGTGACATGAAAACAAAATGAACACAGAGAAACAGAAAAAGAAGGAAAGAAGAACTCTGTTTTCAGGTTCACTTGCATCTATTATGAATACCTATATATAAAAAATCTCATTTGGCTCTCATTCCAGTAAATACCCAGGATGGAATCAAAAGAACAAGATGTTTAAAGTACTCTTAATGTCAAAAATAAACTTATCAGCTTTCAATAAAAATTTCAAACTAAATCTAGTTGGCAGTATCCCTTAGAAATAAAGAAGAAAAATATGCCACAGAGAAAAATGATCAGCAAAAGACTCATTAATTTTCCAAATGCTACAATTCAGTCCTGCAATTAGCCCCTCTCTATGCCCATGTCTAGTTTAGTGCAGAACGGTGTGCCTATGACTCAGGCTACTTTTCCATCACACTGCCTGATCCACAGAACTGCAGCATATCTGCAGTTTTCATTGCCTTCTGCAAGCAACAGACACAGGAAGTGTCACAGAGAATGCTTTGCTTTGAGTGACTGGAACAATGTACAAGGTTTTGAAGAAACCCCACCTGCTCAGGGTGTATTTTGCTGTAGGCAGAATGAAGTCCTCTCAGGAGCTCTCAAGACCAGATTCAAAGAAATACATGGAACCAACTAAAAGTATTGAGCCAGAGGAGAAGACTGCACAAGAAAAACACTTCTCTGCTTACTCCCAAGCATAAGATCCAAATGGCTTTTTTACTTTTTCCAGCCACTTTTACATCACCGGAGCCTTGTTACTCTCCAGTTTCTTATTTAAGAATGAAATGACAGCCTTGTACACTATTTGCAGACTGTTTTGATCAGCACTGAACTTCTCATTCTAAACTCCTGAAACATTTATTTTGTTCTGCTTGGCATTTTTGCTGAACTTTCCTCTTTCCTGACAGTACCAGATACCACTCCATTCTCCTAACCTTTTTATACACATGGCCATGTTTTCTTTTCTCTTCTTTAGTTTTCAGAGTCATAAATTCCCATTTTCATTTAGGGAACAATAAGAAGAATAAAATAGCAATATATAAGGAAGTCAAAACACCTCATGAGATAAAAGCTTACAGAAACAATCTAATGTAAATATTCCACTCAATATCTGGCACATATTTTTTAGGACATGGCTCAGGCAGACAAGGTTATTTTTCCATAACTTTTTTTGAAGAGACTGACAAACATGTGCAGACAGCAATATCCAAACAGAAGTGCATCAGAAGCTGGCCTTGATAACTTCCACCAAGAAAACATGAATCCAGAATCAGGTGTCCATCCAAAGCCTGATACTCACAGGTGTAGTCTCCTCTAAGCCAATTAATGCTCTAAGTCCCTTGCTTGCTTCTCTCGTCTCTGGCAAAACTTTCTTCTTGCTGAGGCGCTGACTATCTCTGATCTATCTTCTGACAGAGACAACCACTTAACTGCACAGACAATTAAAAAGGCGGACAAAAAGCTACTTCAGCTGGCATTCCCATAGCAAGAAAGATCACTAATTAAACTTCAGCTCTCACATAACCAGGACTGTGGACTTCTTGGGTCAGTGACATTACCCACACAGAACCTGAAATCCCTTACAGTTAGCCAAGGTCAGTTCCAGCAAACACTCCCACCAACTTTACCTTGACTGAGATCCCACACAAACTGGAAATACAAATGCTGGCAGCCTTCAACATTCTCCACCCCCTGAAATATTGTTTAGTTTCACAAACCCTTTTTAGTTTAATGTTTGCCCCTTTCAAGACATCTTAAACAACCACTAGCACAAGCAGTGTTTCATTTGCTACTGCCAACTGGTCAGCTTCTGTCAGTCTCCTTAGTGCTGATAACCTAAAAATCTTGCAGGATAGAAATTACTCTTTGAAAAGCCCAAATACACATTGCTTTGGAGTTCTATTCTTGTGTTTATACCAATAAGGCTACTTGATTCTTAATTACGCACAGATAATAGAACTTGTTTTTATCTAATATTGATCTGGTTAAAGCATCAATGGCTGGGCTCGATCTTAAAGGTCTTTTCCAACCTAAATGATACTATAATTTATATATGGTCATAGACTATATACAGGAACAAGAATATGAGGAAATATCTGTCTCCCAAAACTAATCATAGCTGATTTATAAACAAGAAGAGAAAGTCTATTGAAAAGTGAGCAGTCTATTGATGTTTACTTACAAAGCTTCATACTGAGACTTACTCATAAACAATATCAGTATCAAAAGCAATAAGCCTGATTAACGATTTCCTTTCCCATGAGGACACATGAACTTCTCTAAATGTTTATTTCTTCTGTCTTATATTTGAAAGCACTTGATTAATTCTTAAAACTAAACCACTAAAGCAACAGTTCCTTTGACTAGTCTTTGATCTAATATAATAACTTCAGCAGTTTCATTAGTCTAATGATTAGGTTTGCAGCTAGGTAGCTCTTTGGTGTTTTAAGGTAGATTTGGTACACTCTGCTCTTCATTCTTTAACTACAGCACAAATCAATTCTTTTCAGCATGTGAAGTTGTTCTAAGGATATTTGGCTTTGGCAATTCGGAACTATTTTTCTGTTTCTCTCCTCTTTAATCGAGTTTACTCAATAAAACTACTCTCAATAATTTCACCTTACTTCTAATGTTTTTTGCTTCCTAGTGTCCAAACGAGTTTGCAATTCTGAATGCAAACAGTTGCAAAACAATGCCAAAGTTACTTCTGAAATCTCTGAATCCATCTTCTAAAGGAAATACAACTCATGTTAGTGTTTATTAATCTCAAAATCTCAAACCTAAAATTTCAATCAAAATTTAGATGCCAATAAAATTTACTATGGTTCCTTTCATTTGATTTGCCACGACGCTTGCTGTATACTGACCTATTTATTCTCCTCTGAATACTTTATCTACATACTATAGTAAATATATAAAGTAGAACAGTTTTCAACTTATTGCTATCTCTTCCAGACATTTTATTAAATGCTTGCTAAATATTCAACCATAATATACATAGTTATGTCAGTGGTTAAGAGATGAAAGCCTACATTACTTCACTCAGGAAATGAAGTGCAGGTTTCGGTCCTTTCATTGCAATATCCTCCAGAGCATGGAACAGAAATGCTTTTGCAGTGGATTGTTCAACAAGCGGGTGACGCAATGGCTTACACAGCTAAGCCACTGTATCATTTCTAAGGCCACAGGGTTAATACATAGTGATAAACCATTCAGTTATAATTGTAGCTTTCATGCCTGTTTAATTGAATACTATGAATATTACACAGTTAAAACCTGCTCTGTTATTTTGCAGAAATTTGAATTTTGATTCCCCTGAAATCTAAGTGATTCAACATGTATTAAGGTATATTATCCCGCAGCACAAATCAAATCCACAGGAATTTTATCATTGATTAAATTAACCCACATATGGTGGGGAAGGTAAGGAAGGTAAAGGTAGGAAATCTTCAATAACACTGGACATAAAGAAGTGTCATCTCATAGGAGACAATCATCCAGTGACCAATTCTCAGAATGTAGCTGAAATGTAAGTAAAGACTTCATAAGGATAATTTTCCCCAAAACAGCAGCTTTATTTTTTTTCCTCCCACAACATAAATCATAATAATATAAAAGAAGTGTTTTAAATTCAGGTTTGAGTTTTCTAGACCTCTTAAGGTAATTACTCTGTGGTAATCTTAGGTGATCTAAGGAAAGGGATTAATGAAACCATTTTTTATGACCTCCAACACAACATGGGGTGAAGGAATTCTCTGAACAATGGCAATCCCAACTTCCTGCATCCCAGAACTCTGGGATAAATTTCTATGATGTCATTAAGACAGTGTTAATTTTCCACATGAAAAGCTAGCCCACAATCAAAAATGATGCGATATGAAAGACACCGGTGCTAGAATGCTAACAAACACCAATGTTGCAGCTGCCTAGATTGAAATGTAAGAATTTTAAACATAAGAAGTGTAACAATCAAAACTAAAGAGTAATGTGACTGGATTTCCCCAGATCAAGAGATCTCTGATACCTGTAAATTTCACCTTACCACAAAGAAAAGCAGTAACAGCTACTTAACATAATATGTAAGAGGCAGTATCACAGCCACATTTACTAATTTTCACATGGAGTAATTCCTACATATTTAAATTAAGAATGTCTTTTTTAAAGCAATACAATCTTTATTTAAAAATTTTATAGGAGACAGCAAACCTAGCTATGCTGTTAGGACAGTTTTTCCTACAGAGTTGCAGTCTAGGAATAACTTTTGGATTCTAATGACAATATACTGTTCTTTCTCATGCAATATATTTTCTTTACATTCAAGTGTCTTTACAGCTGTTATCAATGCTTTAATTCCTGACAGATGATTTTAGGCATTGCCGGGTTGAGTATAATAATGGTCTCCTCATTATTGACACTTTTGAAAGGCCAAGTTACGACAGTGAAGTTAATCTTGAGTCGAATTACCAGAAAAGCTTCCCAGGACACCTCTGTCATTCTGTAAAGCAAACATTTCATTATTGGTGTGCATCCTCACCCCTTCTCCAAGCAAAATTGAGATTTTGCGTTTTCTAAGTCACATAAAAAATAGATTAAGCACTGGATAAAAATAGCTAAAACTTTTAAATTGTTTCCTGTAATTGTACTTTTCCCCTTTTGAACTTGTATCTTCGAGAGGATAGACATTTATGCCTGAGGCAAAGTGTTACTCACTGTGAACAAGGAAGCAAAAATCTTTCCACATCAGCAACAGAGTAAGCTTCGTGAATCCTTCTGCATCATATTCCACCACACCACTAGCAATATAAAAACAACAATAAAAATGAATACAATTTCTACCTTCTAATACCGAACAATGAATATGTAAATTTTGTATTACAGGGATTGTTGGTTTTGTTTGTTTGTTCAGAAACTTGCAGTATTTCCTTTGTTTATTAACAGTTACAATTTCTAGCTAATTGTAAATGAGATGAAACATTTAATCTTAATAATATTTTAAATTATGCTGTGGTATTGCAGTTTCTTACCCAAAGAAAGGCCATTCTCAATTTACAATACATTTTGGAAGGAAAGGAGAGCTGCTACCACATCTGCAGTACTAAATAGATAAAAACTGTAGGCACAAATTCCCTGTATCTTACTCAAATTAAGATAATTTATTAACTTGGTAGTAAGTGAGAGGGTAAAATTAAAAATACACAGTCTGAGAAGAGTTTAAAATTGAAAATTAGAAAGTGTCTATATAAAAAATACGAATCAAGATATGCAAAAAATTCAATATAGAACACTTGTTCACTAGATGGATTAAAAGTTTCAACCATCAGAAGCTGTTATTCTCTAAATCTCAAGCAGTATCAGAACTCATGAACCACAAAGCAGATGTCATATAATCACAGGCACATCTGGCCACTTCTATAATGTAGATTTCTGAGAAGAAAAGGAAATATGTCTTGATAAAGACTGAGCTTGCATTGACTTCCTGCTCGTATGTCCAGTTCAAGTCATTGTTATCTATTTATCATTGTATTAAATTTGGTTGCAAGCTAAAAGGCACCTGTTTTCCTAACCTCACTTCAGAGACCAGAGATTTGAAGGGCTCCCATATATCCATGTCATTGGCATCATCCCTTGGAAGCAGAAACCCCTCATCACAATTAGGTAAAGGCTTGGACTCCTGCTTGAGTCAGGATTTAGGCTGGAAACCAAAGTGCCAACACTTCACAGTGCCAAGGCAGCCCTGATTAATTGATTTGTGAAGCTGATGTGTCATCATGCCTGGCCACAGAACTTTCTCCTGCAGGAATGCAAAATGACCCAACAGCCTCTTCTCTTGAGAGACAAAATACTGGTTGGTGGTGGAACAGATGGTCTCCAAGTCCTGCCTTTAAGCTAAGCAATGGTTTCTTGCTCTTGCAAGGCTTGGAACCATACTTGCTTCCCCATTCTCCCATCTCAGCCTATTACTGTGAGACACCTCAAGTCATTTATTCAGAAACCAACACATTTCTTCTGCACAAGGAGAACATCCCTACTGTCCTTTTCCCATCATCACCTATTTTCTAATAAAACCAGATCAGCAACTGGCAAGAAGTGAAATAATGCGGAACTTCATTCAGCAGTAGTACTGCTACAGAGAGACAATCTATACACATCATTCTGTGAAAAATGACTAGATTTCATCTTATCCAGTGGACAGCAGTCACACAACCACGAATCATGTGCAGAAAAAATGAGTTTCCCCCATGCTACTGAAAATATGCACCGAAAGAAAGCTTACGTTCCAAAGTGACTCAGGAAAGCTGCAATGTACTCTCTTCTCTTATGGTATCCCTGAATAACATATTGTACCTTAAAAAAGAAAGAAGAAAACAAATCCACAGCTATAAAAAGATAAAAGAAGCCAAAGCCCTATTTGTCATATATTTCTTGTTGAGGAAGATTTGTTTGACATGGAAGTAATTCTGAATACCTACATTTAGTGTGATTTCCCTAAAGAATCCTAAAATGCCTTTAAAACAAACCCTGGATCTTGCACACAGAACATCTTGTAAAGAAATCTCTTCAATCACTTCTGAGTGAAACTGTTTCACAATAGATTGAAGCACTGTTTAACTGCACAAGATACCAACTGAAAGAAAGAAATGCACAGCCTTGCCTTACTGAAGTTTGAGGAGAAAACTGTGATAGGCAAATCATAGTTACCTGAAGTTACAGTAGACTAAGTATCAAAATAACCTTCTGGTTATAAAACAGAACAAAAATTAAATATCTTTCACAACTGATCTTGGGTGTTTTCTGAAGACTACACCTCCAACAAAATCTTCTGAACACTAAGCTCTTTCATTGGTTTCATGCTGACTCAGGGAGCCACCTACTCAACTGCGAGCATCAATTTCTGAGGCATTCTAGGTTTTGAAAGACTTCCATCCTGGCACAGACAAAATCCAACAACACTAAATTTGGAGACTTAAGACAAGATTATCCTCGCACGATGCATGTCTTCTTGTTGATTTGAATGGCATTACTTAGGAGAACAGAGTGAACAAGGTTTGACTCATAACAGAAACAATGCACGCGTCGTCAGGCTGCAAGGACATCTGGTTTACAACTGGTGACTTGGAAGTACTTATGGTGTGGTTCTGTATGTGATTCCCTAGGTAAATCCCTTTGCTTTCCAGGACAAAACCTAGCATTTTAGGAACTTTTCTTCCCCCACTGAAAAGAATAGGAAGAGTATTTACTTCACTATGGCAATACTAGAATTCCTCAGCTTTCCTAAAATTACTGAAAAAGCTTTGATACAATCATTGCTGAGAGCTATCTTGTACAGCTTAAAGTTAAATTCTATTTGCAAATTGAAACATTTCATTTTAAAAAGCACTACAATTATTTTGAAGGCTTTGTGTAGGATCTGAAATGTTATTTTGGGAAAATGAAAACATACGATAAGTTTGCTTAAGTGACTTTGTTTAAGAAAGGATAAAGACAGTCCTGTGTAGTTGCAGATTTTAAAAACAGAAAGTAATTTTAACAGAAAACCACAACAAAAACAACTCTAATGATAGATTCCAACATAATTACGGAAACACACTCTGAAGAACTTTTTCTACAAGATAAAATTATTTTCTTCATTTAGACAACTGAAGGTAAAAACAATATACAAATAGGAAGTGTGTAATATGTAAATTTCTAAATGTTGACTCCTAAGCCTTCTTTTGAAAATTACACTTACATAATGGAGAAACTTTCAAAATACTATAATCATTCTTTTTTGTTTAAACAGTAAGGTAACTAGAACACAACCTTTTCAGCAACCTTAAGTAGCTATTACTGTACAAACATCTACATGAACTGCTGATTCAGTTCATTTGGATGAAACATCTGAGAAGAAAAATCACGGGAAGTACTCAATCTACAATGATAACTATGGCAGGAGAACTTGCAGGTGGAAAAATAATATGCAAACTACACATTTGTATTTACTAAAAACCAGTATACTACAATGCAGTGTTGTACAATACAGTAACATTTTATTCTAAATCGTAATATGCCTCAGTAAGAAAAAAAACTGCTCCAGGACCTGATCCCAAACTCACTTGTTTTCCTAAAAGAGCCATTCTGTTCAATGTTGTGCTTAGGTGCTCAGCACTTATCAAGAAGGTATTCCCTGTGTAGTTCACCCTAAGTATGCCTTACTTAGACCACCTGGCAGAAGAATAACGATGTCTGTGGAAATGCAGTACAGTGCATAAGGGAAAGGAAAATTGATTGTCTTTACCAGCTTACCTTGTTTGTTAGCAGCTGGCATACTTGGGGTACGTAGTCGATGAGACAACCTCCACTGGGAAAGGCTGGGATGTGAAGGGCAGATGATCCTCCAAGCGCACTAGAAAAAGAAGTTAATTTAACAGCACATTACATGTACAGTCCCTGGGATTTGAAAATTATTTCTACACAGTCCTCCCTATGCTTAAAGTCAGAGGGCCACGAGGAAGTGCATTTTATGCTGTGGCAATAATAAAAAGTATTGAGTGATACCATCTATAAAAACAGTTTACCATGACCCACTGTAAATAAACCACTTAGATCAGGAGTATCACTAATGCAAAACACTCTCTCTAGAAATAGCTTTTACATTATGAACAGTTCTGTTTCTTAGCCCTCATCAGTAAGATGTGGAGTACTGTAGTTCAGATACCGTGTAAGTATGGGCGGAGGGGAGTTAAAGTCCTCAACTATTTCAAAAACCACCTTCAGTCAAGCCAGCTAAGAACAATCAAAATAATTGGGATTGAAGGTAATAGGTGGCCAGATGCAAATATCAATCACGTTACCTACTGCAGTTTTGGACTTCCCAACAGAACACAGATGCTAACCTACTAGATCAAGGGGGAAGTGGGTCAGAAAGATTATTAGGTACAGGATAATGTAAGGGGGGGATGCTGAAAGCAATGCATTTGTTCAGTCTTCAGGGAACATTGCAGAGGGGGGACACTGAGGAGGGAAGTTGAAGGCACACTGATGTCTTCAATTATCTAATGGAAAATTAGAGAAGTTGAAGTCAGAGGCTTCTCTGAAATGGGTTTTAGTGGTGCTCTGTCCTCAGAGATTCTCAAAGCTCAGCTGAACAACTACCATGGGCTGGCCCTGCTCTGAGGAGTGGCTTGGCCAGATAACATCCTTCGCTCCAGACTATATTGGTTTATGGTTATATTCCTTGATTCTATGATTTTGTTCATCCCCAGAAGGAAATAACAAAACCAAGGATATTAACTCTGTACATGCACATACTGGATATCTGAATGGTAGGAATCCACAGAAATAAAATAACTTCAGAGATGTATTTAGGCACCTTAATCATTTGTCTTTATCAAAGGACAGAAGACTGAAAGACACCTGCTATTACTCAGGATAATGGCTTCTTTGGTGTGGAAAGATCTAACACTTATTTAAATCAAGCTGTATAAGGCAACAACTAGGTAAAGTCCATGCTGCCTTCTTCTACCAGTACTGACCTAAATCTTTCTTTATAGTCCCTTACCAGTCAAAACGGTATGAATTTGCATTACACACTGTGGATTACATCAGTTACTAACCATCCAGAACCTCCTTGGGCACCAGTAAAAAGCTTCAAGAGCTAAGTTACTTTGTGGCCTCTTGTTTACATGCTGTTTCCATGACAAATTAAATAGGCTAGAAAGAAAATTCTTCTCTGCAAAATAAGGCTCTTACTCTCCAGCAGAACCTGGCCTTGTATTTCCCTCACTACTTGATAAGAAATCACTCTGGTAGGTATAAACGTCTACAGTCATACATCCCTTTGAAGGAACAGAGTCTACATAAATCAAAAAAATCCCAAACTCATAATGAGGTATATGGAAATCTGCTACTCAGGCAAAACAGTCTGGGTATAGCAGACTGTTCACCACATGGAACAGTTCTGCAGGTCTGGATTTTGCATATGCAATGATGAAAAAAAGCCTTGAGTACACCACCGCTACATAAAAATACAAACAAACTTTTCCAGCAGAAGTAAGACTTGAATGGAATTTTTTTTGTTTAAACAGAATTCAGTTTCCTTGCTGCTATCCCCTTACTAAAATTACTCACACAAGAATATGATTTTGCAACTTTTGGATGGTTAAAAGCAGTGAAGTGTGACTATGAGAGAATTAGAAAGTTGGAACACTTCTGAAACAGTAGTTTGTTCTCAGAAAATTGAAAGTACATGGGGTCTAGCAATTTCTAAAGTTGGAGAACAGAAGACTTGTCCCTCCTGGAACGTTACAAGTGGGTTGTGAATCTTACTTTAAGACACTGGCTTTCATTTTTTAAAACTCCTTAAATATTACATAAATATAACCATAAAGCCTCCAATCTCATACACTGAGCAACTGATACTTTCCATTTTGCAACCTGCCTTGCCTCATTGGACACCAAGTCCAAGTTCCCTCACAGCATGGACATACCACTGGAGATGCTCAGATGACTACAACAGGAATTACAGGCTTCTCTCTCAGTTACAATAGCAGGTATGAAATAAAGAGTCATCTCTAACAGATTACACATGCAAAAAAAAGCTTCCACTCCTATATCATACATCTTCCAGACTGAATTATTATAATTTGCGAGTAAGGGCTTCCCATTTTACCTGTATCCATCTCTTGGAACTAGCCAGCCCATAAAAACTTGTTGACATAAATGGAAATCCAGCCCTTCTCAAATGAAAAACAGACTGCTAAAAGGTGTGGTTTCTGAGAAAGAGGTCCCTCCACAGAAAGAAGGCTGGAATTTCTAGTATAATTATCCTCTGAAAACAGAATAAACCTGTACAATATGTAATTTATGTTCTGCAGAAATAATTATGGGTAGGGATAATTAAGAGTGGACAGACTTCTTTGTTCCCTCTATTGGGTCAGAGGATCTGCTTATTAAGTATTTTAATAAAGTACTGCACTTGCACAGGACCTTGCCTCTGACCACGTCAAAACTGTCTATAAACATTCAGCAATTAAGATTCATCTGCCTTATTAAACTGATATTTACCTTTTATTTTTAAGCACGTAAAGAAGCTATTGCTCAGAGGTTGATTTGACTGTGCTGTACTACGATATATCTGTCATGTTAAAGGAACATATTTGTAGTACCTCACAACCCTGAGACTGGGCAAGAGGCCATAATAATTCATTTTGATTCATAATAAACCTACACCCGAAGAAAGAAGTGACTTACACGTCAAAGAAGGATCTGTGAAAGGTGCAAAATGGAGACAATCAGACAAGGGAACATCACCATGCAGCTCAATATTTAAGGCTGATTTTTGAGGTACCTCATAGTCCAATCAAAAGAAAAAGTATAAAACAAAGTGCTGTAAGAAGCCTTTTATAGTCAGGGACATTCCATTTGCCAAGATATTTTACCAGCACTAGCTAAAGATTGCTGCACGTCAGATGTGCTTTCCAGATAGCTGGGACTCTTGGAGCACAGATCTTACACATCTCTGTTTGCAGTCAAGCTCTTCTTCTTGGTATCACTGTTATATACTCCTTACAAAAAAACCCTCACATTCATTTCATCAAGACAAGCAAAAAAGTTAAACAAAAATCATCAAGAGACATTATGAAGAAGTTATTTCTTTTTGAACATAGACAATTGCTCCCCTACAGCTGCCAGAGTAAGGCTGGTTTCAGTACAATCAACTGAACTGTGTTTAATTTTTACACTTTTTTTTCCCAGAAAACGACTACATTTTAAAGGCTAGGATTCTAACAGTCTGATACCTTCTGTAATTTTCACAATTCATGAAGGAGCAGCCTTAGGGGACACTATTTCATTAGGACTAGCACCAGATGAAGAATAAATACGTGATAGGTCTACCTGTCTCTGAGATAAGGTTGTACAAACATGCTGGAAGCACAAAGATATGTTGGCCTCAGAATTTTATTTGCTTGCTCTTCCTCTAAGCCTACTTAGGCCTGCAAACCAACTTCATACATCTCATTTTAAGACAGAGCAGAGACTCCTTGGCAGCAAGGTCCTGTCCTCCTGGGTTTCCAGAGTCAAATACAATACGGTTCTGATCCATGGTCAGTGAATTAAACTGTATTTTGTGAAGTACTCACTACCGAATTCACCAAGTGCAGCAGTCAGCCTGCATTAATAGAGGTTTTGTTCTGTGACACACTGAAATACAAGTTCAGAAAGCATAACTGGAGTATGTTTACATTTCTACTGCTGACTGGTGCATTCCAAGTGACTTGCTCTGTCTGTCTCTCAATGGATCTATTTATTTAAGCTGACATGCAAAATGCAAAATTCTTTCCCATTTTTTGATAGCTTCTAATCAATTGTCTTTCTCAAGAAATGATCCTTAAAAATGGCATAGCATTCATTCACAGGTTTTGAGAAGTGACTGTTTCTGTTCTTGAGTATTTACATGTAAAGAACCAGTTATATGACCTTCCTTAAAAACATCACTTCATTAGAGAAGAAAGGTGTTTTGAAGTTTCAAGCTCAGAATACTGGGTACTTTAGCAAGGCAGACTTGCAGGCACAGATAGAGATGCTCTTACTCCCATCCATACCCCCTTCCCTACAACCCTCCCCATACTCTCTTGGGCCTGCCTAGTTCCCCTAAGCTCTTTTATTCACACCCCTTCTTCCCTGCAATTCATTTTGCTTCCCTCTTTCTCCAAACAGAAGAAATGCAGGTTTTTCTAGATTGCTGGGAAACTTTCGAGCTAAGTCTGAAAAATGAGGATTTTTTCAGTCTACCCTCTACATCACAGTTTAAAAAGTTATGTGCTAGCACAGGTTATGGTACTACAGCCAAGCATCTTTGCACACATAATACAGTCTAGTTTTGTGCCCCCTTCACCTGTTCCCATTCCCCATTTACAAAAATTGCATAAGCTTTTCCAGGAAAAAACTATCATGAAGAAAAGAACATCTACAGAAAAGTTTCATGCTTTTAAAAGGAGGCACCTTATCCTACAGTAGTTTTTTCTACAAGGAAGGGACAGTAAAAAACATGTATTTAGGTAAGGAGGTCCAGAACTGTAACAAGAATCATATTTATCCTGAACACAGTATGAACATACTTGCTCTTGCCTTGCTCTTTGCAGGGAGATTGACTACTGCTGTATCAAACATAGCATTAAAGAGGCTTATACCCAAAGAAAGTGGTACATAATATTGACTGCACTCAACATTCCTAACTTCAATATATTCTTTCTGCAAAACACACATAAAATGGGGGAATGATGATTTCAATGATTGTGTATGATGCAGTTAAAGATTTGCCTAGCTCTGAAAATGTAAACAATTAAGAAACTTGCCTCTGCATGGAAAGACCTTTTATACTGGTTTAAAGTAACTAAGAGGTTTTCTCTCAGTGTGGCCAATGTTAAAACATGTTCAAATCTATGTACTAGGGATGGAAGGTAGACTTTAGACTTTATAGACTATAGCCCTTTATTTTACCAAGATACACCCTTTTTAACTCTCTGTAATATCTGCCGTATTTTGAAACTGAAGCACACTGCAAACCTACATAAGCATTTAAAGGGTTTATTACTCATGATGGCTATATGCAAGAATAGCCTCAAGCATGTGGAAAGAAATTCTCTTCTTTTTACTCTTTTTTCCTATTTTGAGAGGCAGGTTAAGGGCTTTGATCTCCTTCCCTGTTCTCTTTCTCCTTTGTTGCTGAAATAAATAGTTGACTTTATTTTCTTTTGCAGTTTCATCACTTTAGTACATTACACCATTTGGCACAGGAGACACAAGGAACCACATCAAATAAAGCACGTGACCACAAAAGCTGCCTTACCAACCATGATCCCAGATTTGCTGTCAGTTTACCATTTTTCAGACTTGTCTGACTGTAACCAAATCCCTCCTATCACACAAACAACGTGGTGCTTGGCAGAAGCCTTGAAATAATGCTTCGATCAGCAATACAAAGCTTAGCAGCAAAATAACAGAACATTACTTTTGTGGTGAAAAATTGGACAGTCTAGGTTTGTGACAGTATTTTCTTCCCTCTCTTGTAATACTCTATTTTAAACAAACAATTAACATATTGCCTATCCACTCAAATTTATCACAAAGGAAAGTGTGTCCAAAAAAATTTCCATTCTATTTTTAAAGAAACAATTTTGATGTAGAATTATTTCTACTTCAACACTGGTAAAACAGAAATGTATGTTTTCAGCTAACAGATAAAATTTGAGGCATCTATTTTGTTCAATGTACAGGAAAAAAACCAATCACAAACAGACCTAGATGGAAAACTATGCCAGATCTACTTATTTGGAGAAAGAATCCTGGTCAAACTCAGACTCAGCATCTGGATATTAGAGCTGAAAGGATAACACCACCTTTTTTTCCTTGACCTACTAGAGGCTCTGAGCTCCTCCTAACTAGTGACTGGAATAAAATGTGAAATAATCACTGTAAAGAGCAAATGCATTACTACAGAATGTGCAGAAAACTGCAAGTCAGACTTACTGAGCTTAATTGCAGCTCTTCCACCGACTCTGTATGTTCTAGCACGTTATTGCAGCCATTCTGCTTCTCTGCTTGCCCACCTATAATGTGGCAACTGAAGAACACTGAAGTTTAATAATATTAATAGAATAAAAGCTGTGGGATGAAGTAATCTGTAAGTGCTAACAAATACTATGTTTGGATTATTCCAACTTCTATATTCTGCTGCAGGTAAAAATGTAAGAAAGCAGCAGTTGGCGATAATGTATCACCCATCTTTGACAAAGAGGTTATACCAAGGAAACATTTCTACTCCTTCTCAAAGAAAATAACTCAAGAAGCATGAGATTATGATTAACCCTATAATTAAATTAGAATGTTTCTTTTCACCCCTTCCCTGACAATACTCTGAGCTGGAGGGAGAAAGAATAGATACTCTTGCAGTATAAATTTTTTCTTACTGATGTATGATAGCATAAAAGTCTGAAAATGTTAGTATTTTCTCTGTATTAGATAAATCAGGACTGAAAGGACTTTTCCCTTGTTTAATGTGTCTTTACACACAGAAAGGTTCTGCATAAAGGGGACTGACAGATTTCTACTGATATGTTGAGTGAAAGCCTGGGCTGCCAGTGCTAGAAAAGGGAGCTCTCCACCATCCTCCGATCTCACATTCTCTGAAGAAACAAAATCAAGACAGGGTAACACTTCTTACCCTGCTGATGGGACGTGATGTCACACAGTGGTACCACAGGGCATACAAGCACTCTGCCTACAACACACACCACAGTGCTTTCCTCTCTGGGTGAGGGGACCCACTTTTATAAACTGACCCACAGCTTGCAGCAAGACAGCTGGGCAGGCACTCAGGCTCAGCACAACTCATTGCCTCTGGCACCTCCATCACACCTCAAGATACAAACTTGAGCAAAAGTCCAAGCTAGTGCAACAGAAATTATCAGTGAGGCTTCAAAGTGTACAGTAGCTTAAAGTACAGGTTAACCTCAGCGATGCCAACAATATCACTCCATAAAATGGTACAAAAATTATGGTCACTTATTCATTCTGACAATATAAAACAAAAGTGAAAAGTATAAAAGTAATAAATTTCGAACTATTTCAAAGTATTAATATAGAATTATTTTTCATAATACACTACGAACAGATTCAAAGAGACAATATGAAAAGTTCCACAGGCTGTAAAAGTGTGTGATTCTCTCATATAAGGCTGAAAAATTCTGACAAATGTTGCTTTTTTGTTGCAACTTACTGAATTGATGCTCCCCTTAGTTTTTCTGCAAAATACATGAATAGCAACACGTACTGCAAATGTACTATACTCAGCCAACTGGGCAGATAATAATCAGAATCCATAAAAAATGACAGAAGAACTGAATTTAGAGACACTTCTTATGATATCAAAACCAGAATTTTGGTGTATCCCTCCCCATCCCCTGCCAAAAAAGGTACTCTTTATTAGCTTTAATTCCAATGAATAATAGTAATTTAAAATATTTTTTACTAAATAATGATTTAGTATATAACATATACAGGAA
Organism: Climacteris rufus; assembly: GCA_013398175.1. Taxonomy (NCBI): domain Eukaryota; kingdom Metazoa; phylum Chordata; class Aves; order Passeriformes; family Climacteridae; genus Climacteris; species Climacteris rufus. Next base: position 228,747 of record VZRZ01003083.1, read on the forward strand.
ACAGATATAAGAAACCTTCACAGATGCCTCACAGGTTAAACAGGAAGTCCTGATTCCTGTCCTGAAGAACTTTCACAGCCCAGTATTTCATGCTACACTGCAGAGAGAGGAATTGAATGAGAAGGTAACATGCACATGCATTGCAGCAAGGAGACTTAAACCTTTAACAGTTACAGTGGAGATAAATAATTTCCAAAGCACTTTGCTTATTTCTTAAAGTTTGGCAGCAAATTAAGAGAAACCTCAGTGAGAAGTGAAGAAACGTCAAAGAAGATTTTCACAGAGAATTCAATGCAATAAGGAAATAACAGCAAATAAAACTCCCAACCAACCAGGAAAAGTTGTAAGAAAGAAACCCAGACAAATACAGCAGCAGCAAACAGCACTGAACAGAAAAGGTAGATAAGATAAGCAACATGGGTAGATAAGTAAATAAAGAGAGCACTGTGTAGTCCTGTTTTGTTTTCATTTCCACAGAAGTTCAAAAACTTTTAAGTGGAGATTAAAGAAACTAATTAAGATGTCAAGAGGAAGACCATGTAGCCTAATCTCCTTCAATTTTCTTTCTCAGGATCTCAGGAAGATCTCAGGAAAAAAAGCAAATGTGAAAGAGGCTGAAGTCTTGTCACAACTAAGAGAAATCAAGATTTTGGCTGAAGAAAAAGTGAATTGTAACTGAGTTTCAAAACTTTACCATACTGCACTGGTTTGAGATGACAACATAAACCCAGGAATTTGTTTAAAATGATGCACTATCCACATTTCTCCTTCACATGAACTGTGAAGGAAGAAAATTTTATACAAAATGTACTTTTCAAATTCCTATTATTCAGGGATGTACTTTTAATGGCATTGCCTGTTTTGTTGATATATTTATAACCACCTTAAACGTGAATATATTGAGGGCCTTCTAAGTAGCAAGTAAAATAATACTGGTCATTGGCTCTTCTACTTCAAGGGAAAAATGTAGTGACTTGGAAGAGCTGTGTCAAAGGAACTAAAAGCTGCTTAACATGAAGACAGGAGCTAGGGATTATGAACTTTTGCATAAAGAAGAAAAAGGGGACTGGAGTGCTGGTATACTGTGAGCAGTATTTTCCTCTGAAACAGTAGCACCCAATAAATTAATGAAAGAATCCAGGATTTATTTATTGTAAGGATCACTGGAAATTCCTCTCTGCACTGAAGCCTGGGTGGTATGTTACACAGTGCTGGACAGCATTTAAGATACTGATCTGCTCTTTTATAATCCACTCTGCTTTAGTGATGAAGATCTCCCAAATAACTCAGTTGAACAGAATATTTATCACAAGTCCATGTACATTGTCTCTGATTATCCATCAATAAAGTGGAAAACATAAATTAATAACTGTGCTCTAAGACAGTATCAGTTATATTTACAAATATAAGCCCTATATATCTGTAATTTCTGATCACTCTTCCAGCATGCATTCAATAACATCCAGCTTACTACACTGTGATTGTTCACATGGCAGGTAATTTTCCAGTACTTGCACTAAACCCAGCTAAGCAGCAGTATCTTTACCACAAAGCAGGAAAATTACTCTGAAAACCTGTATGACTCTATAGCCTTGCCTGCCTACCGTTCTCTCCTTTTTCTGAAGAACAACAGTCATTTCCTATAACTTGCAGGCTTTTATGTTTTGTGATTGCACTTGCTCATATTGTTCCTTAGTTTATTTATGTTCCCTAATCTACTTGTCAAATTACAGTAATTATCTCTCATTGTTAATCTTTTCCTATATTGCTTAATGCCTAACACTTACAGTGACATAGTCATTTTGTAGAGCATTTATTTTTTTTGCTTCTGTGCTAAAATACTGCTGTGTTGTAAACTTCTCTCAAGTAATTTTTTTTCCATTCTCTTTAGGCCATACAGTAATCCTCATTTGTGAATCTCATCTATCTGGAGAAACATTTTGTACGAAACATCCTGTCCCCTGCATCATCAGCATCACATTTAATTAGCTCACATGAAGAACAAGAAATGCATACTGAGAGGGCAAGAAAACTCGCAAAAAAATTTCAGAAATGAAATGAGAGCAACATGCTGGAAAACTTCTGGATATGAAGTTGAGCATTTGGGTCATTGATAAGAATGCCCGAGGGAGACAGAAAGTTAAAGGAGAAAAATGTTTTTCTTTCATACATCTGGCTTCTGACACTGATTTCCATGTGTATGCAGCATGATTAAAGGGCATTCTTGCTCAGATCTTGAAATTGGCTTTATCTTATGTTCACAAATGATGTGGAATGCTACAAGTCTGGTCTGGTGCTCCCACTAAATGCTCCAAGAGGCCGAGCGAACTCAAGTTTTATGTAAGCCAAATACACATGTGGACACAAGGCAAGAGAACATCAGTTTTTCATGTAAACACAGCCACTGTGGCTTGACAAGCTAATAGGAACCATGTTAAACCCTTACTCATTTAACAAGGTGATATCAATCTGCTCGGACAGTTTTTACAGCCCCTTTCAGAGTCTTTGCCACAGGAATTTGTGTATGTCTGTTTTGTTCCTATGAACAAAATAATTCAAAATTCATCCTAATACATTCTCTTCAAAACACAGGGAAGCAGAGCTATGTATCACACTGCACAAAGGCAGCCTTTGGTAGGTGGAAAAACTGAGAAAACTTCTTAGAAGAAAACACTGGCACTTTGGAACGCTGGTCCTCCACCAGAAGTAACAAAGCTTCCTTCTGTAAAAAAGCAGACACAAGTCTACTTTTAAAACAGAAAAGGCAGAAAATAAACCCACAGATGTTCACTGTGTTAAAATTGAAGCAGGGACTCCATACACACACACACGAAACTGGAAATCTCATAATTTGTAACTTAGAGCAGTGCTCTGTGGGTCAGAAAGTGAATACCGATATTTCCAGGATTTTGTTTACACTGATGCCTGGATTTTGTTCATGGAGCACATTCATTACAGCATGTGCTACAAGGCAAAGACTGGAGCAAAAAATATTTTCACAAAGATTCCCCTTTTTCCTGAAGAGATAATGAACATTCATAGTGCACATACAGACATCGGTTAGGCCATGAGTCAAACACAGACACTTCCACACACTAAACCTTCTTTAAAGCTGTCCCTGTTTCCCTCATCAGCTACAAATACTTGAAAGGCAAAAATCCCACCTTTACATTAGTACACCTTATCACCATTTAAGGGTCTGATTAATATTACTTAACATTTAAGAGGTTGAGTGGCAAGAAAATAGGGTGGCCTAAATGGAATCTGCAAGTAGATGTATTTATGAATAAACGTCGGATGCTTTGATAAAACCTCTTTAGTTGAAGAATGACATTTTCAGAAAGACTGGCAGCTTTTAAATAATTTCTGTTCTGTCTTTCAGTAAGACTGAACTATTAGGATTCTACGTCTAAAATTGCTTCCTAAATAACGTCTTCTCTTTTTGGAAATTATATTAAGGTTCTTGATTCATATAGATTTGTAAAAAAGAACAGAAGATTACCAGAAATAAAAGCATTGAAGCAGTACTACATGTCTGGTTAAAATAACTTTTATCCTAAAAACACAAAGTGTTTTAAGAACACATAATACAATTTGTGTATAGTGCTTCTGTAGATTTGTTCAAATACATTAATATACAATCCTTGATACAATTTATGTCAGGGAATGAATATTACTATAGGCTAATAAAAGCTGAGTAGAACTCACAACTACTTCAGAAGATGAGTATGACCAGAATTTCTCAAGCAGGTCCTCAGCATCTTTCAAGGTAAAGTTTTCTATTTCAGTATATCCAAAATTCTGCCTTCCATCAACTAATAACATCAGTGTCAACAAAATCCCTTGGATACTAGCTACTCAGGCCAGTTTACTATTTCCTCTCCTTACAGAATTTACAGAAGACGTTGCACACTGTCTATGCTATCCACCTGTAACCACAGAAGTACATGATTTCAGACTGAGACAACTTCACAAGTTTTTTTTATTGTGAAGACCTGTCACTCATGAAAAGTTATTTTTGAATTGACAAAAGAATGTTAAAAAAAAAAAACCAAACCTTCCATATTATTTAAATGTATAAATAGTATTTTAGAATTCTAGTTTACCTGGGGCAGGAATAGCTGATTTGGGGCTTCTACATGCTTAGGTTATTATTTTGTTGTGAAGACAGAAGTTCTCAGAAATCATACGCTCTTTGCTTTTTCTTCTATTTCCTGTGTTCAACATACAGGCCATCATTGGATGTTTTCAAGTGAATTATAATGAATGTGCTAGCTTATGAAGATTTTAGGTCTGCTGAAGTTGGAGTAAAAAAGAAAAAAACAAACTGACCTACAAAAGGAAAAAATATAGTTCAGAATTTAAATCTAAACTTTCCTGCATATAGCTTCTGCCCATTTGGCTTCCTTCTTCCAAATGACTGAAGGCTTTGCCTTTAGTAACTACTGCTATAGTTGGTGTTTCTTTGGATACTGGTCATTTTTAATTTCTTTAAAAATTGCAGGGGTTATACTGACAGCAAAGAAATCATACTCATTTCACATTTCAGATTTTCTATCTTTCACTAAGAGCTCAGAGTGATGATGCCATTCCAGGATACTGCACATGCCCAATTTGACTTCAGATTAAGAATCAGGCATAGGGTTTAAAAAAAAATCAGCTGTTTTGTTATACAAATGAGGGAATGATATATTTTATCCTCTTTTATTTAGGAAAATTCTTATCCACCTTGGTTTAAAATAACAGTGTACTTAGAACCACAGTATTTGGATCAACTGTACCTAATAAATTGTTTTCAGCTAAAAAGGAAAGCAACAGTGAGATGAGAGTCTTTAACAATATTTTCTAATTCTGACTTCACAAAGGACAGCCAATCCAAGAACTTCTCTTATTTTATCCTTTTTCTTTAAATACACTGGTTCAAACTTGATATTTGCATATAGCAGATACAATCCACTATATATATATTTCTGTTACTACAACCTTAGACACATAAATCCTTATCTACATGATGAGATATAACCACCTGCATGTCATATGTTCATACACAAAATGCGTAATATTAAGTCAACAGTTTTTTACCCCCAGGCCCTGAGAAGGATCACAATTCCAAAGTTTTGGTTCACACATCTGTAGTAATTTCATCCTCTTCCACACACGTGCCATAACAACACAATGTTACCAAAGTTAATTCCATACCAATATATGGACATGACCTAATAAAGGTTGATGAATTACTTCTTTATGAGTTTTATGTACGTAAACATCAGCTATAATATTCCATGGATGTAATCTCTGTATTTCTTTTATTCCTGACTACCTGCCAGTCAATGTTTACCCATCTGTATTTGCATGAATCAGGACTATTTACAGGGTAAGTAAGAAGGAAGTTCACAAGTAGCACAGTAAGAAAGTCTGGTTTCCAGTGGACTTCTACAATGCATCAGACTGACTTTTTACATGGGCTGTGTTAAAGCCACAGCACAGCAGGAGTTCTGTCCTTATTAAACATCAGAGAAACCACACTGGAAAGATGTCCTAAATGCCTTTGCCAAATGAAAAGCTTCAAATGCTGTTCATGCCTTCCAAGACATCAGAGAATGCATTCAGGATAGGAATCTTTACTGAAAAGAGGTTTTTTTCCCCCCTGATATTTAATAATGAAGCACTTCCTAAGATTAGAATATTCATAATTTATTTCTCCCATATTGACTCTCTGTTCACTGAATACGTTCACGGAGGGGCTTCAGCCTTTCCTTCAGGTGGAAGTAACAACATCTGCCTCTTAGTGGTTATATTCATGAAACTATGGGAATCTCCTATTTTCAAGACTTCTACCTTCCTGCAAAATTTGGTTTTTAACTTGCCCAGCGGGCTCAAAATGGTTAGTAGGACAAAAATGGCAGATCCCTGTATGTACAGTCAACATGATCATACTAATTTTATGGGAAACAAAATCAATTTTCTTAGGAAGCCAGATTAAAAAATAACCCCGGTTTCCCACCACACAACATATCTAGGGAGGAACTGAAGTCCTTGGCAGAGATTACCAGCAGGAACAGAGCCAAGACCTCAAGCTCTGTCTATGCAGAAAATTATAGCAATTCCAAGAACCCCACGCCCCAAACCAACCCCACTGATTAACCTGAAAGCTTAAATAAAAAAGTGAAAATCAACTGATTAAACTAACATTGCACCAGCAATGCAGAGAGAGGAACGATTTTTCCTCAGACACTTCCTGAATAAGAACAAGCATAGGAAACTTTATCCCATTAGGTAAATCATTTGTCAAAACCACTGTTGCGAGAGCTTCTACAAATGCCTTCTTAACCACAACCCCAAGAGTGGCAATATAATACTAGTAATCTACTTTCTTTACCATTAGTGCACACAGGTGCATATTCAAAAGATTAGGTTCATATACAGTTCTGTAAATCTAAGGTGCTTAAGGAAGGTATAACTTGACACTGTCACAGAAGAAAATACTGATGCCTCTTGAGGGATGGAAATTGAGTTGGTAATGTTATGTTACTCCTAAGGACGCTTCAAAACCGTACTCGTTTGAAACAGCTATCTCATACAGAAAACCTCAGTCCACAACTGACTTTTTTTTAAAATAAAAGAAACAAAAGAAAAATATTTATAATGGAAAACATGAGGCAATTTCCAATTGCAGCAAATTTCAAAGGTTGTTCACTCTCCCAAGCTTCCAGCTTTACTGGAAAGCAGGAGTTGCTTAATACCACTGAAAACATCTGACAAAGGCCTTTGAGTCTAAGTTTAGAGATATGACCTTTTTTTCCCTCAAAGCTCCAGAGAAGGAATCTATTAATCTTTATAGTTTTGGACATGTGTATTTATGACTTTCTTCTTGGGCAGTACCCACAGTGTAAAATTTAGAAGATTCCATAAGCCAGTTGGCTTTTTCTTTTTTTTTAAGCTGGGAGTTTGCATTAGAGAAAAGGCTCTAGGAATTTCTGGTACTTTCACAGTAAATTTACTGATCTTGCTTAGTGGGTGGGAAAAGAAGGTGAATGAATCAACACAAGGAAAATAATGGTCAACATACCAGAAGATGATGGAAACTTGTCTATGTTCACTGGGTACAGCAGAAAATATGGAAGACTTACCACCACTCCTTAAGTCAGAAAATGTTTTTGTACTCTGCCCATCTCCTCCAGTGAGAATTTTAAAATCTAATGCAAAATGCATGTGTCAGGGAAGGTCCTGTAATTCCAGAAAACAGTTCTTCTACTATCCAACCCCAACGCTGTCTAGAAAACCTCATACAAAGAAAGGCCTATTGGTACGTGTCCTTGTTGCTCTTGTTTTTTTCACCACTTGACTTCACAGAAAACTCTCAGCAATTTTTCTGTTCTTATACATTGAAAAGGGGGGAAAAAAATCAACCAGAAACCTGCTCTCAGGGAGTTTTGCTTAGCCAGATTTGCTACTGAAAGCAACTCACCATTTGATTTGCTACCGATTTACTGTAAAACAATTGTCTGTTACGCAAGGATAGTTAGCTCTTGCAGGACAAAACCCCTCCAGCACAACTCGCCGCAGCTTAAACTGTTTCCATTTGGTGAGTGCACAGGATACTCCTGAATGTAGTTCTACTTACTGTTTTTTAAACTTTCCTTTAGTTTCTCATAAGGCTGCTCGAAGACAGGTCTCCCTTGTTGGAGTCAATGAAGGTCATCTCAAGCATTGTGCTCTCTGTTGCATTGATGGTAGGCATCACAAGTGAAAATTCAATGCCCATTCAGCATTAGCAAACAGTAGCCCAAGAGCCACCTGTATCTGCAGAATCATCACCACTGGTTTTAAGCAGAGCAAAACTAAAGTTTTTCACTTAGATAAAATGAATTTAAAGGAGGTGGCTGTGGAAATGACAAAGACATGATGAAAGCTGTGGTTTTTTACTGTGAGTGCTTCCCTAAGTTTTAGGCAAATGGGCTCATTTCAGAACTTCCCACCCAGCATGTATGTGTGCACAGGCACTGTGTTAAAGCTGTACTCATTCTTCCCCAGTTAGGGGTAGTCCTGCCTCCCACATCTATGTCAGCTCTTTGAAAGAGTCACTAAGAAGCATAAGTAAATAATTAGCTCTAACAGTGGGGCTAAGTCAGCAGGAGGGTTCAGTAGTGACTTGTTTAAAATATTCGTAAATATCCTGACAAACAGGTGAGCTGCCAGGAGGCACTCCAGGGATGAGGGTAGCCTAAACAAGATCCAACCATGAGAAGTAATGAACAGGCCTTGAAGCAGAAGAACTGGATGACAGTAAGGAGGAGGAGATCTAACACAGACGAGTATGAAGTGATAGGCAGAAAAAACAACCCTAACGAAAAATGTAAAATGGACACCAAGCTGAACATTCAGCTGCCCTCAGGGTTATGACCAAAGTTCAGTGGAAATGTCAGCTCAGCACAAAATAAAAAACCAAAACAAAAAGAAGTATGGGATTATGAGGAAAGAAGTGGAACGTCATGTGCAGGACAACTCAGTCTGGAAAACAGAAAATGAGGACAGGAGACTGATCACCATAACATGACGAGCGATGTTGAAAATGTGAATAAGCACTGACTAGTTGCTATCTCTTCCAATACAAGTGTAGTGGCCAGAACTACACCAAGCTAACAGGACGAGCTACTTTCAAAACTAAAAGGAGGTACATCTTCATGCAAGATGTAGTGGTGCTATGAAATTCCCTGTTGCAATATGTATGCAAAGGGTGGGCTGGACAAGTACATGAAAGAGAAATTCATTCAGGATTACTGAATACACATGAATCAAATTTCCTCAGCCACCAATGGCTTAGGAATGGAAAATTCTTAGGGCAAAATAATATATGTGCCAGCCCCAGTTCTATAAACTTTCCTATCATTTTGCACATGCATGTGATTTTCTAGTAGGATGGCATATTTAGATAATACTGCAAGGCAGTTTACAGTGCTAAATTTTAATCAAAAACATGTAACCCTCTATTTACATTAAAAAAATTAAAGGATTGCCACAGTATTATGTGATTAAAACAGATACTAATCATTTAAATGATGGTGTCTGTTTAAAATTGCAGTAAAAGTAGGTGTTAGTGTAACCTGAGCTAATGGGGAGAAAAAGGCAGAACTTTAGAACGGTTATATTTACTTTTCCCCCACAGGTTTTGCAGTAACTAATTTTGTGACCAGCAAAATGAAAGGTGAGATACCTTCAAAGAGTTTTAGATTCAATGAAAAGGAGGAAACATTCAAATAAATGAAGATTGTCTTCTGAGTATTTCAGTAGCTCTGCAGCAATGACCTGACTTGTCTGACACGAACTCAGGCTGGGTGGAATATCTGGAAAAGCACTCCATCTGAAGACGTAGGACCCTGCCCTCTTCTGCAAGTACAAGTGATATGCCAGGGATCACAATGATGATCTTAAAAATGCACAGCTCTGCAAAACACAGTGTGCTACCTTCCCCACCCCAGCTTAACATACAATCCCTTTGACAATATCAACAGTTGCCTAACACGACATTTCACATACCACCACGATTTGGATGGCATGTACTTGAAAGAGAACTTGAAACACTAACATTTACTGTGATGAGGTTAAGAGAAGATTGAAGGAAGCAAACTGAGAATCAAGATTACAAAATGGATCTATTCATTCCTCCATGGGGATGAAACAGTATGAACAAAACAACCAAACCCTAAGTACTATTTACTTTGGGAAACAGGGTATGTCAAACTTCTCAGAGTAGGTGGAGTCAAGTAAGGACACAATTAGCCTAAAGATACCACCAGCAAATTGCTGCACACAGTGATATCCTTGGGTACAGGTATGGCTAGCTGCAAGATGCCAAGGGAGGAGGACAAGCAAATCCCATCCCCCAAATACGGCTGTGATGTAGGGATGCACTTACACACTAGTGAAGATCCACTTACAGGCAGTGCTGGAGTTTTGATTGAAGGTCTTATAGCAATCACAAACACAGCTGCTAAGGCCTCCTACCTTTGTTACTGAACAAATTTTGTAATTAGCCAATGCTGCTGCCTAATTCTATTTGTGTGCTCTTTGTTTTCAAGCCACTGCAGTATAGACATGGAAGTGATGAGATACAGCTACCGCTGTTTAATCTTATTTTTGAGAGACCAGGAGAGAGGAAGGGAATACACGTACAAACTGTTGCACTTGATGCAACATTCTTCTCCTTTGTTTGCTGTTTGGGAGAGTTATAATGCAAACTTGCTATTGAGGTCACTTTACTAAAGGGAAGTGAGGTAAAATTATTAGCAAGTATAACTAGGTAGTCCAATTTATTTGACATCTTGCAAATTAGCACACCTCAGTACTGCAATCTACAGTCCATGAAACAGCATTCCATAGGACAGCAACAACAAAAGAATCTCCATATGAGCCCTCTAAACATAGGATAAAAGCCCACAGGAAGACCCTCTAAGCATGGGAGGTAAATTCAGTAGCTATGGTCAAATCAGTCCTTGGCTATTTCACTGGGAGTAAAAACAAGATTTGTCGGAATTATAGCATGGAAGAGATTATCAATCCGAAGGGCTGTCGATGAGGAATTAAAAGACAACCAGCTCACTTCCAAACTTCCATTCAACTTCTTTGCTACGTCCAAATCAGATAAAAATCAATCATTAAAGGACTTCCCAACCTTCCCTTTCTTACTAACTTGTTGCCATCCCTGATCACTGTAAAATGTCATTGGACTGATGCTACCCTGCTAAGATACAGCCAATGCCCCAGCAGTAAGTTACCAGAAATTTCCTACTGTGAAAGAATAGAGGTTGTACTTTTAAGCACAAACAAGTTCAGAGAAAAAAAAAAAAAGGGAAAAAACCCCAGACACTTTAAGTTTACAATAAAGAAAAATCTGATGGTTGATAGTATTCTAGAATCATATAAATTAGAGGCAGGCAGGGGGTCACCATCTGAGACACTTTAGATTTGTAATTACATTGAAATCCTATGCTGAAAGGCAGAAGTGGTCAAGAAAAATGGAACTAGCTCATTCTTTTATGAGAGGTAGATTTCCTGAAATATTGTATTTGTTTTTAGCACCTGAGCTACACAAAGACACACTTCTCAAACATAAAGGAAATAGAAATGATTTGTATCTCTGCTCTGACTGACCTGACTACCTGAGAGTAGCTTTTTGTTAGAAATTAGCAATTGCAGTAGTGCCACTGAAGAGACTGGAGGTCATGCTTACATACATCACAAACTTTTCAAGTACTGCATACTAATATCTAGATTGTTCCTTGTAACTAACTCACCACTCTCTATTCTTCAAGTCTGCCAAACCTGTGACACGCAACTGTTACCAAGTGATTTAGCACATCCATAAGTTTCTAATATGATTGGCATCATACATAATTTCAGCACATGAAAGACAAAATTGGTTGGAAAACATCTAATTTTCATCTTTCAACTTGACAATACACGAAAAATAGCATCTGAAACGCACAGATTTATTGCCTAAGTAAGTGACTTCAAAATCCATGTATAAGTTGGGGAAAAAAGGAAGACACCCAGGTCTTTACATGTCAAACTTACCCTCCTGTGGCTTGTGTAACACGCTCCAAATTGCTTTCTCTTTCAGGAACTACTTTGGAAAGTAACCTATCTAAAGCTGTGGTCAATACTTGGAAAAGGCTATCTAGCCTTCAAGGGACCATGTATTTACCCAGTACCTAATCAGTTCAGAACCTGCAGAACATTTAGGCAAATCTGAACAGGACTAAAAGTTACTAATGGTAGCTCTTCTAACCAAATGCTGGCAAAGGTTGCAACTTGAGTACATGGTCTGATTTTTCTAACTTTGCAAGAAATAAGAATACATGCAAAAGCAAGGGAAATCTGGAGAACAGCTATCTAGAAACCATTATTTATCAAGTCTCAGGGTAAATGTTTCTTAATTCCAAACATACAAAGATTCTTTCCATTTAAAATTTCATATTTTGTCTTGAAAATTCAGCACTCTTCTATCCATCTACCAGGGAATCCCCAGAATTGCTCAGTTCTATTGAATGATCTTCAGGACCAGCTATTTTCATCTTTCCTTCAATGTAAATATATATTAAAGTGGAGATGAAACAGAGAACTCCAAAAGTAGGAAGAGCTGGATAATAAAAGAACAAAGTCTCTTAACCGGGCAAAAAAAGAACTATACTTCAGAAACGTACTTCTTTAGTTAAAAGAACAAGATATAGTTTATGGTTTGGGTTTTTTAAATTTGTAACTTTACTTAGTTTTGTTAAAAAAGGCTCTCAAACCCAAAACTCACCCTGTGTTACTTTGTATACTGGTTTTGCTTTTTCATATGGTAGCAAAGCTACACAAAGAGATATTTCTTCTCCAGCAGTTAATTTAAAGAGAACATTTGCATATTTTCAACATAGAAGAGGGTTTTAAATAGCCACAGATGTGACTGTGTCATTGTGACTGGTCTCTTAATCAAGGTGCCAGTCTCTTCAGCAGGTACCACATCAAGACTGCCCAGACACTGGAGTAACTTCAAAGGACCAAACTAATTTCCGAAAGATATCTGTCTTTTTCCTTCTTAAGGATTTAGGTTTCACGTTGCATGTACAAAATTGCATGCTGAACTTACCAAGGCCTACTGCAGCATTGTGAAGAGAACTGAAGTTGAAATTATGCCACATCGCAAGCATAAGAAATGACAAATAAGGCATGTCATAGGATCATAGAATGGATTGGAAGGCACTTCAAAGTTCATCAAGCCCAACCCCCCTGCCATGGACAGGGACATCTCCTACTAGATCAGGTTGCTCAGAGCCCCATACAACCTGCCTTGAACACTTCCAGAACTCCTCTGGGCAACCTGTTCTACACCCTCACTGTAGAGTTCAAAACTCTTTGAACATCATCATATGAATTTCAGAACTACTTTCCCCAAAGCTTCCTATGAGTTCCTGTAACACAACTTTACCCTCCCATGTCTTATCTTTTATTATCACTTTAAGACGACAAAGGCACAGAAAAGCAAATTTTAAATCGCAGACAGGTTTTTCACATGCATTCAACTTCATGATACAACCCAAAATACAGATCCTACTACCCAATGCACACTACTTGAGCTTTTTGAAAAGTTACGACAAAGGAGCAATTTGGGGTCATTCCCCCTAGCAACACACAACAAAATTCACTACTTCCCCTGTAGAGCACTGATTTTATGATGAAATAAATGTTTCCAAACCACTTTTTATTATAATATACATGTGATAAGCAAACTAATTCTACTTCCAGCTCCATTTCAGGTGTGAATGAACACACTGACTGGAAAACTTACACTTCCTCAAACTAATTATTTCTTATTTCCAAACAAAAGCACTTCAAGAGACTGAAAACGCCACACAAGCAAAAATGATATAGCATTTAAAAAGAAATCCCCCCTAGCCAATATACTGGAAGTCACCTCTGAATCATCACTGTTCTTCAGTTTTCCACATGCCTTTTTCCACCTCCTTTAGCAGAATTCGGATCTGCCAAACCTGAAAACTGGAAACAAATTCTCCTTTTGTTCTTTAGGATTGAAGAGTTATCCACCTATCTATTTGCTGGTAAAATCTGGGTTGAGAAACTTACCACAAGATCAACTCTAAAATATTACTATGGTGGCTAACAACAGTTTCTATGTTATTAATCCAATCAGACAGGTCTGTGCCTGTCATCTTTGCCCAAATTTGAACTCCTGTTGCCCAAGAGAATAGAAATTGGTGATGCAGGACGAAATGCTTAACTGTACAGTACTATTTGCTTGTGGCTCAGCAAGCACTTAACCACATATGTGAAGCTCTGCCAAGATGTCCTCCTACAACAAAAGAACTTAAGGAAAAAAAAAAAGAGAACATAAACACAATCAGGAGTTGGCAGATTTTGGGTGGAACGCTATTTACCTACTGTTTGTTCCTAAGATAGAACCCAATATTTTTACAGGTTTTTAGGACTTGATTAAATTAAAAGGGTTTTTCTGCTTGCCTGAAGAAACAATTTTAATCAGCCTGCCAATTGCAATATCTATTTATCACTAGGTTACTGAGATATACTGGTGGGGTCAAGGCTCAAAAATATACCAAATTATTAAAAAGATCTAGTTCATAGTGGAAAAAAAAGTACTTATGCACATACTCCATTTTACAAATTCCATTTCTTTAGAGGACACAGCTCAAATGACACCAGTGGAGATGCCAGAGGAACCTGTATCAGTGCATCTAAGTGTGTACAGCCTCAAGACAGCCTATACAGCTAAGGCAGGGCAGTGATTGAGGAGGGTAACTGAGAAGACATTTTACATTAAAAAAATTGACTATAAAAGAAAGAAGACATTTCTGAGCTTAGCAACATTTATCTGGTACAGACTGAGATTACCAAAGGGAGTCTCTATTTGGTTCTAGTTTTCCAATCATGAAATCTTTCTGACACACATGGATACATTCATACATCCTGACAATATTTTGTACTATCTTATGCCAGAAGGGTACCAATAGGACAGACTCATTAAAGTTTGCAAAAACAGATATTCAGATTAGAAGACAGAAAACCATTTTATTAGTAGAATAGTGCTAAGGAAATTGTGTATACTGTATTCCTTGCATCATTTCCAATCAAGCTTGGACAAAACTTCTAAACACTTAACATAAAAATCCTTGCTGGTACTGTGGCAATTGGGACATTAGAGGAATGGCTTGTTGTCAAAAATAAGAAAAACAAAATGCATTTTAGACACTAATCAATTTGACCACCCCAGAAATGTGAGTTCTCCTTTAGTCCCCAAAAGAATGGTGAGAGAATGCAGTAGAAGACTTTCCCACAAATCTTCTCAGTTTCCTTCTGTGGCTTAAGAAAATAACTTAATGGCACCAAGTATTAAAGGACTATGCACATGCAGTACAAACATAACCTGTCCAAGAAAACTGCTGAAGAATAGAAGAATATACACACATACAAAAATGAAAAAAAGCCATCCCAAACCATGTTCTTTAACAGGCCACTCGTACAAAAGACACTGCTGCTAGCACAGTGTGGCTATAAATCCTGCATTCTTGACTTTAAAGGGAGTCAGCTGTAGGACCTTGTTAGATATTAATTAACAAAAACAGGGAGTTGCCTTGGTGAAAAGTAAACAACATTCCAGTTGCAGAGTCTGATGTAACATGGGTGGTTGCATATAGACTCTACCATTAAACTATTAAACAAAATATGCTGAACAGATTGGTAGATGAACAAAAATAGAATGCTAGACTTTCAGAGCATTCGGATAACAAACAAAATGAGGATAAATCTATCCTTTTTCTAACATTTTAAGTGTACTCAGTTGTATGTGGAAAGTACTCAGCAATGCCAGTTGCACTGCCAGGATCATTCACCGCTAGTGACTAGCGTTCTATTTCAGGGTATTTATTTATTTATTTTTAAATTCTGCTACAGCATATGAAATTAAGAAAGGAAAACACAAATTAGCATCTGTGTATTGAAAAGGCAACTCAAAGCTTTCAGTGAACAGAGCTGAAAAAAATAAAGTAAAAGAGATTTCCTTGTATTACACGCCTTGGCGCTGCAAGGCATAACACCACCCATAATACTGACCCAAATTCTATAACATTTAGTCCCATACACTGCTCTAATTTATGTCATGTACCAGCTAGTCCAAAAGGACTATGCTTTAGTGATACTTGTCAGAATGCAACAAACTCATACCCTTGTTCCTCATGCTATCCCTTCACCATGAGACAAGAAGTTAATTTAACTTTATACCAGCTCATCATGACCTGGAGCCAGAATAAATCGTAGATAGCCGTATCTCCTTAAGAACTCACCTTCCATGTAGCTGGAGAAGCATGATGAGACTAAGTAAAAAACCCTTTGTTTCCACAGTATCACAATACAAGGCATACTGTTAATGACATTGTGTAATACTTCTACAACCAACTGCACAGCTTCAGTATGAAGGGCCCTTTATGATCTCAAGGACTGGGACAACTGAGGCCTTGGGATTCTCAGACTGGATTTTCAGAAGAGGTCCTCCTCTACGGAGGGTAGCAGAGCAGCAGACTGGTTCCTCAGGGGGCCTGTAGGATCTCCACTGATAAGTGTTCAATACACAAAGACCCTGCTACACAAAACCTGAGCTAGTGCTGGTGGTAGCCCCATGCCAAGCAGGAAGCTGGGCTAGATGATTCAGAGTTCCTTTCCAACAAAGAGTTCTAGGACTCTGATGTGAAAACTACTGCTTATTTGCTGCAAAAGAATTTTCTACAAAACCACTGCAGCTATCCTAGGTTAAGGAACTTGATACATTTTATGAATTGATGTGACCTCCACAATTTTAATGTAATGCTATGAAAACAAAATAAAGGAAATTCATAGTAGTGAGAAATATTATCTTCGTTAATGCTGAGATGTAGTCTAAAGAGAATACTAAAAATGTTTGTTCACTTATATATAATCCAGGCTTTGATAAATATAATATAATGGAATGTTTCTGCTTTCACTGTTGTATAAAAATCCTGAAGGTTTCATTCCTTTCACAAATGAAAACAACTGATTGTAAGGAGAAATAATGTTAAAAGAAATGTAAAAGAAACAGTATTTTAAAAAGCAAGTGTTGAAATGCTTTGAAGTAAAGACACAACGAAGGCACTGAAATTGTAGACAACACTGAATTACTGTCCTGGACATACACTGATTCTGTGTATCAGACAATTAAAAGGGTCTTTAGGTTTTTGTTGATCAAATGTTGCCTAAACTTCCAACAAGACTTGCTTTGTCAGGATGTACATTCAGCATTCAACTCTCCTTGCAGTTTCTATGTCAACTGCAGGAAAAACTGCTACCTGACGGGCAAAAAGCCGGAGCCTCACTACTTGAAAATCAAACACATTCTCAGAGATGTGCGCAGAACTAAAAACAAACAGCCAAAACAGAAATCAGAAAATAGAGACACAATGTAAAGGAAAAAAAAAAAACAAAACAATGAAAGGCAGTATGAGAAACCTATGAGACAGGTAAATGAACAAAAACAAGAGTACCAATTGAAAACAACAGGATTTGAGGAGGCAGAAAGCAAGTTACACATTCATTACAGTCACAAAAGAAACACAGTGTTTGAACTATGGAACAAATTAGGAGGATCACTATGTAATTACACATACATGCCATCTAACCATCTTCCCATTACAGAGCAAAAGAAAAAAAAAAGTCTGGGAAGTCGACCAAAAACATGACCTGAAGGAACTACCTCCACAGAATGCTCCAGAAAGTCCTGCCTGCCCTAGAGAGGAGTGCTAGGGAAGAGCAGTGGGCTTCTGCTGAGGTACACACAACCTCCCAGGACAGACAGAGGTTGCACAGCTGTTTGGGTTAATATCAAAGGCAACCTCAAAGAAAGGAAAAGGAAAGGAAAGCAAGCAGCAGCCACACTGAAGAGCAGAACTGCTTCGCACGCAGTACTTAACATATGGAATAAACAGTACTGAGGCAACACAAGGGAACAATTAGTCTAAACGGTTTTGTAAATATCTTGGAAAAATACCAGAAGAGAAGAATACTGAGGAAGACACTGAGTAATTCAGGGGAGGGAAGGGGCCTCGATGGCTTTTCTGGCCTCCCTCTGTCCTTATGTGCCCCCTTATGTATTTATATTTGAACACTTGCATTACCCAGCATATAGGCTATTTAAGGTCAGGAAAGCATTGCAGTAGCGCAGCTGCCTCCAGCAAGTAGTGCTTGACATCACTAAACCACACAGAAGAGCACAGCCCTTTCATTGGCTTCAACAGCAAATATCTGCAAGCAGAATTGTTTCGCTCTATTTGTACAGGTTTTTCCACTGCACTGTGGTGTCTGCAACTTTGGCACTAACAGACTTTTGTACACTGAAATTGTTAAACAGCTGAAGTTTCCTCCTCATGTATTTTCGCTGGCCCCTGATCAGAAACCAGCTCAAAGAATTTAGTTTTAAAATCCATCTAAAAAGAATCTACACGTTCATCTTCTAAATTTTTAGTTCTTGCCAAATTTAACTTGTCTTCCTCCGTGGGATGTTTGACACATACCGCATGCACATATTAAATATCACATGAGATATCTCATTAAAATTCTGTCATATTCTTTGTTGACACTTAAGTATGTTTTTCCAAACTATACATAAAAAGAGTCCCATTTATTAACAAAATGGCCACACGATTTGTTGCCTATAAGCTGCACTTTCATTTAAAGACAGCTGAAGTTTAGTATAATTACAGGATGCCTGTTGGAGGTTCAAAATTCAACAAATCCTTATGATGTATTAAGGGGATACTTCAAAGTAAAGCTCCTAGGAAAGAAGTTCTCAATATTGTTGAAGGGGAATCTGTTATCTAGGAAAACATTATTCAACAAAAAGTCTCACACTTGATAGTCTTTTATGCATTTTCTCCAGGTAGGTCCAATGTGCAAGTGCTGAAAGGAGCTGGGGGTTCAGGTAATATCAAGCAGCTTCTAGTAGTTAAGTGGTGGGATGGACTGTGACTGTCTCATGTGCCTTAAATAAAATAAGCAATACAATGAATCACATTCTTGACAATAATCAGAGAAAAGGAAACCCCAAGAAAATCTGTAGCCACATTTTAAAAATCAGCCATGATTTATTTTGGGAAAATGCCATCTTCCTACAATGGGTAATTAAGGAGGTATTAATGTTCCTTTCAAGAAGGCATTAAGTTTAAAATGCCACTAATTATTTGCAGGAAAGATGGAGGCAGAAAGCAAAGGGAACTGAGAGGTGGTACCTAGTACTACTGGGGGGAACAAGGCAAGTTGTCAGGGTGTAGTGGTTTAGCCCCGGCCAAAACGGCTAAGGCCCCACTAAGACTGCTTTTTTTCTCCTTTCCGAATTGAACTGTGTTACTAAA